>CM070510.1:44569229-44982816 GCA_036346375.1 Guadua angustifolia
GCCATGTATGCAAACACAACAGCACTCTTGGGGTTCCAGTGAACTTTCCGATGCTTGCATTGGCAACATCTCGATACGTTAGTGTCGAAGGGATACTTCCTCTCGCAGCTTCGCTTTTGTGGCCTTGGGATCAAGATTCGTGTGTCCTATCGGTGTGTTGGGATGACCACCATCCTCCAAATGTTACAGCTCTCCTAATTTCAGTGATGTCACAAGAAGTCGTGCAACTACACTTTCAGATGATGCCGCTTGCAAGAGGTGCTTAAACTTTGGTCTCATCATACCTGCGCCATCTTGTGGGAGAACAAGATAATGTCACATTGAATAACCTGCCGTGATGTCGCCTTTGTTGCATTTGTGAGCCAAGGGAATATCTCTCTGTTGATACAAAGAAAGTTGTTTTTTAGCGTCCAGGGGCTAAGTGCTCTTCAAGTGAACATCTCCGCACCATCCCCAGCTGGACATCTTGCACCCAATATTTCTCCCAGTCCACTTCCAATTTAGGGCAAGCTTATGCGGTGTTTTAGGATATTATGTCGCAGTTTTGGTCATTGCTGTTGCGAATTTGAACGAATGGGCGTAGAAGCTGCCGCGGTTTGTGTTAGTCTGGAATGTGTCGGCGTGCAAGTCTAGCTCAATTTTGTGGGCTCCTGCTTATGATCTGGCCTCACCTTGTGCGGATTCAATTTTTGGTTTGAAGATTTTGGCGATTTAAGGCTTTGATTCCATTTGTTTCCCCCCATTTTGTTCTGTCTTAATTGCTATGTGATTGGAGTATGTACGTAGTAGGGATTATAAATTTATACCATGCAAAGTGTTTAAATCTTTCTCGGACTTGCTCTCTTTGTGATCTAGCACGTTTTGGTCCTTGTTGTTTTCTTTGCGTTGCTGCGATTTCGTATCTTTCTGTTGTGAAATGAAGATTTGGTGCAGAGATTAGCCTAATTTTGTTCTGAATCGAGTTTTTTTTTGCTCTTTGCAAAGTAAGAACTTTGGGAAGGTTTTGGTTTGTCACCGCAAATCACGTTGCTTGCTGAGGTCACAGGCTTGCAATACCGTGGAATTTATGTTTGAGGAATGTCCTGTGCTCAATTGTCTTTGGATGTATCACTATAGATAGAAAAATTTATACTGTGATCATGTGATGTTAGCTGCTACCATCAATGACAATGACTCTACAGAAGGATGTTGAATTGGATGCATGGTAGGCTGTACCAAACCAAGTTGATTTGCTGCGTTGCTAGAATATTTTTAGGTGGAATGTGGTTCCACATAAGAAGAACGACATATTTGCAACAAATCTTGTGAGCTAGGTTGTATGGACACTAGATATATGTATATGTATGTGTGTGTAAAATGAAAAGCATTAACTTGTTTTTTGTTGTAACTTGTAAAATAGCTAAACACAGCTTCTCTAATTCATAGCGTTTATCTCTCTTTTGCTTTTATTGGTCTGGATGTGGAGAATACAGTGCCATAATTTGGATTCGAGGGTAGAGTAGAGACTAGCAGAGAACATGGTTGGTTAGTATTAGGATTCAAGAAACAACACTTGTCAGGTGGATCTGTACAACCTTGAGAAGGAAATAAAACGCCAAGAGAAAGAAGAAGCTGAACTGAGGAAACAACAAAAGAAACAAGAAGAGGCGTTGAGAGAATAGAAGCAACATGAAAAGGAAGAAGCTGAAATGAAGAAACAACAAAGAAGGCATGAAGAGGAAGCACTGAAAGAACAAAAGCACCGTGAAAAGGAAGAAGCTGAAATGAGAAAACAACAAAAGAGACAGCAAGAGGAAGCTAAGAAAGAACGGAAGCGCCGTGAAAAGAAAGCAGCACAACTCAAGAAGCAACAGCCAACATGTCATTCAGAAGCAAGTTTCTATGATGGAGATTTTTCAAAAATAAGAAAGATAGTGAAAAACTTGAAAAATCTGGAGAGATACTCTCGATTGATCCATACACCAACAACAAAGAGGTGGTTTCGTCAGCGACATCAACAAATTGATTCTTCCTTCTCTCAAAAAGAAAATTGGGCTTTACATTAAGGAACACTCTCATGTCTCACTTCCCCATTGTATTTGTTTAAGATGAATATAATATTTTTTGGATGATGTACTTTCACATGGATACATGAAATTATTGTTGTAAATAAAAACTGCAGACAATGTAAATGGTTTTTTAACCGATGGAGCGCTTATTGTGGGATTTGTTTTCAGCAGAGACCAGAGCACATCTACCAATTAAGGAACTTTTGGAACAGAGGAATGCATAAGAATATCATTTCTAAATATGTTCTAATGTCATAAATGCCTTATGTACTATGTACAATAAATTTGGTTTTTATTCATGTCGAAGGAGAAATCGTCGAAACTATTGTAATCAAGACAAATATATGTTTGATCTTGTAGAAAATTTTCATTTTATTGCTTAGCTTTTATGTTTCGTTATCAATTTTATTTTTCGTAGCAACGCACGGGCATTGAACTAGTAGACATATATATATATGAGGAGGTAGATGGGGCCTCTATATAAGCTTTCGCCCCGGGCCCCCAAAATACCAGGACAGGCTCTATGTCCACGTGGGATCGTAAACCTTCTATAATACACGAAGTATGCATAAAATTGTGTCCCCGAAACTTTTTTCCAAACATACCTCACATGATCTTGAAATTTTTAACATCGCAAGACCAGACATCCCCACATATGAGAACGTTTAGGTCTTTTTGAAATACAAGACCACCAGTTCCTCCTAACCCTACCGAGAACTTCGTAGTCGTCTCCAGTTTCTTCATCCCCATAATGACATAATCTCCCAGAACAATTCCATTAGGAACCTGTGCGGTATTGTGCTTAGGACATCTACAATATCAGAAGATTGCTGGAAGTTCTCCCAATCAACTTGCCTTGCTCGATCAATTTCTGAAGGGCGTGAATCTGGATGTTTTTGTTGTGTGTGCTTCTGAAGCTCGTTGAAGTTATGCACCTTTAAACCTCTCAAGACAGTTTGAGCGGGTCTGGTCTGTATCACTGACAAATGATCTGCAACCCTTCTCATAAGATGTGCACCTCAGTAGGACTGCATTGTGAGGGTAGTCTAGACAGATTGGGCAAGTAACATCCTCTGTCCAACTTTTATCAAGCTGTATGTCCAGATCAAAAGAGCTGGGCCTCACCACCTTCTTCATCACCAGATTTCCTGAACCCATGTCCAACTTCCTAGCAAAAGTCCTAACTCTAACAACACTACACCATGGCGCAAAATTCCCGTCAGACATCTGTAGGTAAAAATTAGTTTTTACCATCAAAGCATCTGTCGGTAATGATTTTTAACAGTTAATCTGTCGGTAATACTTTAATTACTAATAGACTGTGTGTCGGTAAAAATATGTAGTTTTAGAGACAACATATCTGTCGGCAATAATCTATTTCTCAATCAGTGCATCTGTCGGCAAAACTTATGTACAGTTCATCTGTCGGCAAAACTAATGTACAGGAAATTAAGGCGGCAATCCAGCGCGCGCGCGCGTGAACTAATTTCGCAGACAGGTCTTGTTGCCCTAGCTCACAGCGCCTCCTCCCAAATCTCACACGCCTCCTCCCAAATCTCTGTCCTCTTGCTCACAGCGCCGCCACACCTGCTCTCTCCGTTCGACACAGCAGCTTCGCTCCTCCGATCTAGCGAGATCCCTCCGCCCCGGCTGTCCCCGCCTCTCTCGCCCACCTCATCCTCCCGCTGCCCTAGCTCCCGCTCACTAGCCGCCTTCTCGCATCCGCCCTAGCTCCCGCTCACCGGCCGCCTTGGCCTCGCATGCCGCCTCCGCCGTGTTCTCCGCACTGACCAAATCCATCTCCCCTAGATCAAAGGCCTCCCTGCCATATGGATCCTAGGAAGCTAGTGTTACCATCATATACAGATGCTTTTGTTTAAAACTAGTCACATGTATGCTAAGTTATCATTTTGTATGTACTTTAACAGCTCATGTGGGTGGAAGACAGACTCTGGCTTTCACGATCTAACAGAGTTGAATTTTGTAAAGGATTGATTGTTAAATGTAGGAACTTTGGGCTTTTGGACAAATTTGTATATATCTAGTTGAATGAATTTGATTACGTGTTGAATGGATGTATTTTGATGGACAAATTCTTATGTTCTATTTGTTCTGTTCGATGGATGCATTAATTGAATCATTTTCTACTGTGATGTGGTGTAAATATGAATTAATTATCAAGTACATTTATAATATTCTCAGATCTGTTATTTCAGGCTAATATGGTTTATCCTCGATCAGTCGGCCATTTTCATTTTACCTTCGCACTAACCGTCAAGATAAATCTATAGTTTACCTCACCGCTGGTCGGATTACGTGTGCCATCGACTAACTGTAAACAAAACTACATATACTACCTCGAATTGTCTGTCGGCAATAAGTCAATATCCCCCTCAGATTATCTGTCGGCAAAAGGTCCTTCTGTCGGGAAAAATTATCTGTCGGCAATTATCATAAACACAGTCATACCATCTGTCGGCAAAAACATGTCTGTCGGTAAATGTTTTTCCCGACAGGACTTCTTCCGACTGTTGTTTTCTGTCGGGAAAAATATTTTCCGACAGACAATGGGTCACCTTATGTGGTATTTGCCGACAGAGAGATTGTTGCTAAAATTGTGTCATGGTGTAGTGCAAGTGCAACCTGTATGACATACAACAACAACAAAGCCTTTTAGTCCCAAGCAAGTTGGGGTAGGCTAAAGTTAAAATCCAAAACGATCCGCGAACAAAGGGAGAAAGAGAGATATAAGGAAGTAGAACAAAGCCTAAGACTATACCAAAACGTGGCATAAAGCCTAATCAAGGTTCAGACACGTGGATAGCTGCTTTCCACGCACTTCTATCCAAAGCCAACTCTTTCGATATATTCCATCCTTTTAAATCCCTTTTGATTGCCTCCTCCCAAGTCAAGTTTGGCCGGCCCCTATCTCTCTTCATATTATTGTCACGTATTATGATACCGCTATGCACTGGTGCCTCCGGAAGTCTCCGTTGTACATGTCCAAACCATCTCAACCGGTGTTGTACAAGCTTTTCTTCAATTGGAGCTACCCCTGCCGATCACGAATCTCGTCGTTTTGACCTCGATTCATTCTTGTATGGCCACAAATCCAACGCAGCATACGCATCTCTGCGACATTTAATTGCTGAACATGCCGCCTTTTAGTAGGCCAACATTCTGCACTATACAACATCGCAGGTCTAATAACCGTCCTATAGAACTTGCTTTTTAACTTCTGTGGTACCCTCTTATCATAGAGAACGCCAGATGCTTGATGCCATTTCATCCATCCCGCTTTAATTCTATGGCTAACATCTTCATCAATATCCCCATCTCTCTATAGCATCGATCCCAAGTATCGAAAGGTATCATTTTTGGGCACTACCTGACCTTCCAAACTCACATCTCCCTCCTCATGTCTAGCAATACCGAAGTCACATCTCATATACTCGGTTTTAGTCTTGCTAAGTCTAAAACCTTTCGACTCTAGGGTCTGCCGCCACAACTCTAGTTTCCTATTTACTCCCATCCGGCTTTCATCTATTAGAACTACATCGTCAGCAAAAAGCATACACCACGGGATATCTCCTTGAATATCCCTCGTGACCTCATCCATCACTAAGGCGAAGAGGTAAGGGCTCAGAGCTGACCCTTGATGTAGTCATATTTTAATCGGAAAGTCATCTGTGTCACCATCAGTTGTTTGGACACTAGTGACAATATTGTTGTACATGTCCTTGATGAGGGTAACATACTTTGTTGGGACTTTATACTTTTCTAAAGCCCACCACATAATATTCCTTGGTATCTTATCATAAGCCTTATCCAAGTCGATGAAAACCATGTGTAGGTCATTCTTCTGCTCCCTATACCGCTCCATAACTTGTCTTATTAAGAACATTGCTTCAATTGTCGACCTTCTGGGTATGAATCCAAATTGGTTAATGGTGATACGCGTCATTCTTCTCAAACGATGCTCTATAACTCTCTCCCATAGCTTCATAGTGTGGCTCATCAGTTTAATCCCCCTGTAATTAGTATAACTTTGAATATCTCCCTTGTTTTTGAAGATTGGTACTAATATACTTCTCCTTCACTCTTCGAGCATCTTATTCGACCGAAAAATATGGTTGAACAGCTTGGTTAGCCATACTATAGCTATATCCCCGAGGCATTTCCACACCTCGATTGGGATACCATTAGGGCCCATCGCCTTGCCCCCTTTCATCCTTTTTAAAGCTTCTCTAATCTTAGTTTCTTGGATCCTACGTCCAAAGCGTCTATTGGTGTCATCAAAGGAGTCATCCAATTGAATAGTCGTATTCTCATTCTCACCATTGAACAAATTATCAAAGTACTCATGCCATCTATGTGTGATGTCCTCCTCCTTCACCAAGAGTTGATCCCTCTCATCCTTAATGCATTTAACTTGATTGAGGTCCCTCGTCTTCCTCTCGCGAATCCTAGCCATCTTAAAGACGTCCTTCTCTCTTTCCTTTGTATTTAGCCATTGGTAAAGATCCTCATAGGCTCGGCCCTTTGCCTCACTCACGGCTCGCTTCGCGGTCTTCTTTGCCACCTTGTAACTCTCTATATTGTCTGCACTCCTGTCATGGTACACACGCTTATAGCATTCTTTCTTCTCCTTAATGGCCTTCTGAACATCCTCGTTCCACCACCAAGTATCTTTAGGTACACCTCCACTCCCTTTGGTCACTCCAAGCACCTCCGAAGCCACCTTCCTAATGCAAGTTGTCATCTTCACCCACATGTTATTTGCGTCTTCTCCTTCGTTCCAAGAGCTCTCCGCGATAACACTTTCCTTAAAAACTCCCGATGCCTCCCCTTTGAGTTTCCAACACTTCGTTCTCACGATTTTGGTTTGTTTATCCCTATAGGCATACAACCGAAAGCGAAAGTCAGCCACCACAAGCTTGTGTTGAGAGACAACACGCTCTCCAGGTATCACCTTACAATCCAAGCATGCCCATTTGTCCTCTCTTCTTGTGAGAACAAAGTCGATCTGACTAAAGTTTTGGCCACTACTAAAGGTCACCAAATG
Source organism: Guadua angustifolia (assembly GCA_036346375.1). NCBI lineage: Eukaryota > Viridiplantae > Streptophyta > Magnoliopsida > Poales > Poaceae > Guadua > Guadua angustifolia. The sequence goes on from CM070510.1 coordinate 44,576,343, forward strand.
AGACCGTCTCTTCCTAAAGAAAGTGTTGGCTATCATCAGATTATAAGCTAAAGCAAAGTCCAAGACTTCCTCTCCCTCCTGATTCCTACTACCATACCCAAAACCTCCATGTGCCACCTCATATCCTGCATTTGTTGTACCTACATGACCATTGAGATCTCCTCCTATGAACAGCTTCTCATTGGTGGGTATCGCTCTAACTACGCCATCTAAGTCTTCCCAGAACTGTCTCTTAGCACTCTCATTGTGGCCTACTTGGGAAGCATACGCACTTATTACGTTCAAGACTAAATCTCCAATGACAAGCTTGACTAGGATAATCCTATCTCCTTGCCTCTTAACATCCACCACTTCATTCTTGAGGCTCTTATCAATCAAGATGCCTACTCCATTTCTATTTGCAACTGTTCCTATGTACTAGAGCTTGAAGCCAGTGTTCTCCACCTCCTTCGTTTTTTGTCCTTTCCATTTTGTCTCCTGCACGCATAGGATATTTACACGTCTCCTGATCGCTGTGTCAACTAACTCTCTTAACTTACCTGTAAGGGACCCTACATTCCAACTACCTAGCCTAATCCCAGTTAGCTCGACTAGCTTCCTTACCCCTTGCACCCGTCGAGCCAGGTGTGAAGACTCTTGCTCATTTATCACTACACCCGGGCACCGATGTAGCACGCCACTAAGGGAGCGGCGACCCGATCCTTGCTCACTTAACACCGTGTTCAGATCACGACACGACGCGTCACCAAGGGGGTGACGGACCGGCCCTTGCCCATTTAACACCATACTCGGGTTCCGATATGGCGCGTCGCTAAGAGGGTTACGCCCCAACGGTTTTCTCTTGGGTTTCATCTCCATTTGAGTAGCTAAGTTTTTACGTTGCCTCGCCACGCCTATCACAATCTTTTAGGGACAGGACCCCCTCCTCTTTTATCCGGACTTAGGACCGGCTACAACATAGACGGAGACCGGCTATGTTAAGACAACATAGGCGGAGTTTGCAACCTGTATGACATCAAGAAGCAAAAAGATTAGCTCATACTTAGCATTTCCATCAAAACAGACCATGATTACTCGTAGTGTAGGACGCGGTACAGACATCCTAATGTATCCAACCAACCCATGCAATCATTTTCTACAGCATCATTAAGCTATGTGGTGCTAATACGCACTAAGACAATTCATACATGTAATGATTTGCTAAACTCTGTTAAAATTCTTAAGGGCGTGTTTGGCAACAAGGTTTTGTAAAATCATGGTTTTGTAAAACCATGATTTACGAATTGTCTTGGCATAAAAACCATAGTTTTACCAAACCCCATTGAAACCATGATTTTTCTTGGAACTCCCAACTGTTTGGCTACAAAGTTTTTGGGAGCTCTCACACACCAAAACTCAGAAAATTTTGCCCAAGACCAAAGTTTCCAAAATAGAGAAAAAACCATGGTTTTGTGAAAACCATGGTTTTTAAAACAGAGTTTTTTGAAGGGCTACCAAACACCTCTTGGTTTCTAAAACAGAGTTTTTCTCTAAAACCGTGGTTTTATCTCGAAACTATGAAAAAACCTTATTGCCAAACAGGCCCTAAGACCATCTCCAACAGCATTCCCTAAATCTCATTCCCTATATCCTCATATACAGAATTCCCTAAAAAGATTCCTTCCCTATATCTCTTTCCTCTCCAACAGCATTCTCCAAATCTCATTCCCTATATTCTCACTCTTATATTATAATGATATTTGATAACCGCCTACATAACCGCCAAATGAGCCAAGTTTATTTTTTCGCGGGAAAAATTTAAACGGCTATTTTAAATTGCGGGAATTTAAAATTTGAAATTTGTTCTAACGGTCAACGTAACGGCTATATTGCAACGGCCCTTTTGCATCAGAAATTTACCTGCCCTTTTTCACTGACTATGTCAAAACCCACAGTACCAATGTCAAGATCCCAGACAGCAGTTAAATAACCACAACACAAAGGAAGGCTTGACTCGCCATTAGAAAGACTTATCATTTGACTTAGCCAATGTAATACGTAAAGGAAGGTCAGACAGAAATAGTATAGCTCAATATTGCTCGTTATACTAACAGCAATACTCATCAACTCATCGCATATACTCATCAACTAAACAAGTCACGCAGAAATGCCAACACAGAAGGTCGCACAGAAATGCCAACACAGAAGGTCAGCACAGAAATAGTATAACACAAGTCATTTGCACGTAAAATGTTATAGCTCACTAATGGCATTGTCGTTCGCCACCACTTCACACGTCGTGGCGAACCGCTTAAGATGTCGCTTAATGAGTTAGCTTGTATTACTTTCCAAATTGCGAGTTTGAGTTGGGTTTGTTTTAGTGTCCTAATAGAAGTTGATTGTATTAGCATCCGCATAGGATTGTTATGGTAGTTGGATTGTATTAGCATCCCAACAGATTGCTATGGTCAAGCACCGCTATATATTAAGCCGCCTAGAACGCAATAAGAAATCAAGCAGTTAATACTTTTGTTGCATCTTTTCTCTGTTCTTCTCTCGCGACGGCATCGCTGCGTCGATTAGTTCTCGACGCCGCCGCCTAAGCGCCGATCGAGGCTTCCGACCGGCAGATATGCGCACCAATACAACCTTCAGTAGCTGCAAGACGCAACAACTTGGTATCGAGACACTCGCAAGGCCATGACCAACGGCGATGGTGATCATCCCGAGGACCACACGATCAAGGCAATGCTTCAGAGCGTCCTCAACAAACTCGAAGACATATCAATGGTGCAGATAGTCACTCAGCACTCATAGCCACGGTGAATACACGACTGGATCGGCATGATTCTCGCATTACCAAATTTGATGACTTCATCGCAGCGGCAGACGGGGACGACACGATGGAAAAAAATCCAGCCAACAAAACTACGGTAGAGCCCGCCACGCCGCACCGGCCACGCGGAGACCGGCTTGTTCGCCAAGAAACCTGTGGCTTTCCACTTCCGCCCCGGCAGCGGTGGCGGTATCGGTGGCGGCCGATCATCGACGATGGCGGCATTGGCGCGGTGCCATGGTTCCTAAGGACGGCCTCCAAACCTCACCGCTGGGAATTTCCCATCTATGAAGGAGGAGATGACCCCATCTATCGCTTAACACTTATGCGAGCTATTTTTCAAAGGCCAAGACACACCGGCGCAGAGAAGGTTCGCGACGGCGCTTACCATCTCCGCGCGCGGCACAAAGAAGGTATGTTCTTCAGAAGAAGAGTCGGGCGAACCAACTCGACGCAGCTTCAAGGAGTGCCTCAACTTACGCCGGACCTCCGACCCGCCAAAATCACTTGTTGGAGCTCAAACAACTACAAAGAAACCAAAGACGGTGGCACAATATCGAAAGAATTTGAATCTTTATCGCCACGCGCCAATTTGCGCCACGATCAAAAAATTGATATGTTCGTGGTCGATTAAAAGAGAAGATCGCCATCGCGGTGGGTTTGGCGACCCAGAGACCACGCCATGGCTATGAGTCGCTCGGCTCACGAAGCGACTCACGAGTTCGGTGAGACACGCCCGACATCAAGACAACGCCGGCGGCGATGGCGCCAGATTCGGCGCTTCTTCGCTACTAGCTCAGAGGATCGCCATCTTTTTCGCGGCGCAAAGGAAGGCGAGCCCGTATCAACAGGGGGTCATTTCATTCGCAAGCTAACACGTGCACAGATGGAAGAGCGCCGCCTCAAAGGCCTCTGTTATAACTATGATGACAAGTACGCCCCTGGCCACGTTTGCAACCAGCTGTTCCGACTGGAGGTGGTGCCGGATCCCGACGGCCAAGATGATGATGCCGCCCCATTATCCATCTCCCTGTTGGCTCTCACTGGAATCGAAGCCCATCGCACCATGAGACTTCCAGTACGCATCGGTAATCGACAACTGATGGCCTTAGTCGACTCTGGATCCACCCATAATTTTATCGCCGAAGAAATTGTGACTCGCGAGGGCCTTGCTGTGGAGCCAGCCTCTAACTCGCTTCGAGTCATAGTAGCCAATGGGGAACGTCTCCAGAGCAGTGGTGCTTGTCGCCGTGTGCCCATACAGATTGGCTCCACTCATTTTCTCCTGGATTGTTTCGCCTTGCCGATTCCAGGTGTGGACCTCGTGCTCGGTATCCAATGGCTCTTGACTTTGGGCCCCATTACTTGGGATTTCCAGCACCTGACCATGACATTTTGGCACGGCGATCATCAAGTTACCTTACAAGGCACCACAAATCGACCCACCACTATGTCAGCATGGGCTACTGATACAACCGATCTCCTCGAGGCATTATTGCAACAATATAAGGAGGTGTTTGAACAACTAGCAGGACTGCCACCCTCACGAGTATATGACCATCGCATTCATCTCCTTACGGGCACGGATGCAGTGGCCGTTCGGCCATACCGATATCCTCAACTACAGAAAGATGAATTGGAGGCGCAGTGTACCGAGATGCTGCGCCAGGGCATCATTCGCGTCAGTACATCAGCTTTCTCATCACCGGTGTTATTGGTTAAAAAGAAGGATAACACGTGGCATTTTTATGTTGATTATCGCGCCTTAAATGACAAGACCATTATGATAAATTTCCGATTCCGTGGTCGAGGAATTATTGGATGAACTCAAAGGTGCCCGCTTCTTCACAAAGATGGATCTCCGCTCCGTACCATCAGTACGATGCACCCCGATGACATACACAAGACAAAGATTTCGTATACATCACGGCCATTTTGAATTCTTGGTGTTACCCTTTGGCCTTTCCAACGCTACGCCACATTTCAAGCCTTAATGAACGATGTTCTTGGGCCTTTCCTTCGCTGCTTTGTCTGGTTTTCTTCGACGATATTCTCATCTACAGCACCTCTTGGGCGGAGCATCTCTGTCATATTCGCCTGGTCCTGCAAGCACTTCGCCAGCATAGTTTGTTTCTTAAGCGCTCAAAATGCTCTTTTGGTACATCATCGATGGAATATCTTGGCCATGTTATTTCTGCCGCAGAGTTGCTATGGACAAATGTAGGTGGCAATTGGTGACCGATCGCCGACTCGAATTCATTCGGTACTGTTCGCGCTTTCTTGGGGTTGGCGGATATTACCGACGCTTTATCATCAATTTTGGTGCCATTGCCGCTCCTCTTACCAAGCTTCCGCAAGGAATCTTTTATCCGATCAAGAAGCGGTCATGCTTTTCAGACTCTCAAAATAACCATCAAGACCGCTCGAGTATTCTGACTTCCGACTTCAACCGCCTCCTTCATCATCGAATGCGACGCGTCGGGTCTGGTTTTGGCGCTGTTCTCCATCAAGGGGCCGGGCCGATTGCCTTCTCATATCGACCGATTGCAGCACGCCATATCAAGCTCGCCGCCATTTAACGGAGTTAATCGGCTTAGTGCAAGCAGTGCGACATTGGCGACCTTACGTATGGGGCCGCCCTTTCCTCATCCGTACTGACCACTACAGCCTCAAGTTCCTTTTGGATCAGCGTTTGACCACCATACCTCAGCATCAATGGGTGAGTAAATTGGTAGGCTTTGATTTTGCCGTGGAATTCCGGCTAGGTCGTCTAAATACAGTGGCCGATGCCTTATCCCGTAGGGACGGCGAACTTTATGAGGCGTCCCTACAGGCCTTGACAGTGCCATCTCTATCCCTGTTTGATGACCTTCGCCGGGCTTTACCATCCGAGACAGCTTGGACATCTCTACTCACCGATATACAAGAAGGCCGTCTCACTATACCTTGGGCAATCCGTGATGGACTCATTCTGTACAAGAATCGGATTTTTGTGCCAGCCGATTCTCATATGGTCGGCCATGAGGGAGTACAAAAGACCCTTAATCGGGTGCGGTCTGATTTTCACATCCCAGGACTTCGACGGCTTATACAAGACTTCATCCGCGATTGTGCCGTCTGCCAGCGCAACAAAACGGACCATCTCCATCCGGGCGGTTTATTGCAACCTCTCGAGGTACCACATTCGGTATGGACCGACATTGCTATGGATTTCATTGAAGGGCTCCCTAAATCAGGCGGCAAAACAGTCATCCTAACAGTGGTTGACTGTTTTTCGAAGGCCGCTCACTTCATCCCTTTGTCTCATCCTTACACGGCGGCATCTGTGAGCCGAATTTTCTTCGACCACATTGTGAAACTACATGGTATACCTTCATCCATCGTCACCGATCGGGATGTGGTATTTACTAGCATCTTTTGGCAGGAGCTATTTCAGTTAGCCGGTGTTCGCCTCAACATGAGCTCGGCCTATCATCCTCAATCCGATGGCCAGTCCAAGGTGACCAATAAAATCATCGCCATGTATCTGAGATGCTTCACGGGTGACCGGCAGAAACAATGGATCCGTTGGCTACCATGGGCAGAGTATTGTTACAACACTTCTTATCAATCTTCATTGAAAACAACACCGTTTCGAGTGGTCTACGGGCGCGATCCACCTTCCCTCCGCTCCTATGTTAAGGGCGAGGCACGCTCTCCAGCCGTGGAGACGCAAATGCTGGCCAGAGATGAATTTTTATCAGAGGTGAGGGATCGGCTTCTCCAAGCTCAGGCATCTGCAGCTGCTTACTACAACCAACACCACCGAGAGGTGCAGTTTGCGGTTGATGATTGGGTCCGCCAGATTTCTCAATGCCACCGATCTCTACCGCGTGTATCGACAGGCAAGCTCAGCCCCCGTTTCTACGGGCCATACCAGATCATCGCACGTATTGGGACAGTAGCATATCGTCTTCGTCTTCCGCCGGGAGCTCGCATTCATGACGTATTTCATGTTGGCCTTCTTAAAAGTTTCATGGACTCTCCTCAAGAACCGGGCGCCACTACCTCCTATGGCGCATGGCCGTGCTCTTCAAGTTCCTGATCAAGCCCTGCGTGGTCGTGTGGTGCGTGGTCTCCGACAAGTGCTAATTCAATGGAAGGATTCGCCGCCCGCGCAAGCAACCTGGGAGCATGTCCACTAGTTTCAGCAATTGTATCCTGATTTCCACCTCGCGGACGAGTTGTTTGTCGACGAGGGGGGAGATGTCAGGTTCGGCCACCACTTCACACGTCGTAGCCGAACCAGTTAAGATGTCAGTTAATGAGTTAGCTTGTATTACTTTCCAAATTGCAGAGTTTGAGTTGGGTTTGTTTTAGTGTCCGAATAGAAGTTGGATTGTATTAGCATCCGCATAGGATTGTTATGGTAGTTGGATTGTATTAGCATCCGAACAGGATTGCTATGGTCAGCATCGGCTATATATTAAGCCGCCTAGAACGCAATAAGAAATCAAGCAGCAGGATACTTTTGTTGCATCTTTTCTCTGTTCTTCTCTCGCACGGTACTGCCGTGCCGACTAGTTCTCGACGGCGCCGCCCAAGCATCGATCGAGGCTTCCGACCCGGCGTATTGCGCACCAATACAACCTTCGTAGCTACGCACGCAACAGGCATATACTCATCAACTAAACAAACAACCCTGAAATGGCAAGGATATAGAAAGAATGGGGTAAACAAAAGTATGCCCACATCAGATGCTGTAAATGTTATGTTCCCTAAGAATTCGGAGAAATCTGATGACCATGAACCTCTTCTTTCTGGCTCAACTTGATGCTACTGCAGATCAGGTGCCTTTAGTCTCCTTCCCAAATGATTGGTTTAGGCTTGGCATAATTCCTTCAGCTCAATCGATCCTATTGTTCCTGTGTCTTCGATCGACACACCTCGCACAAAGAGATAATTTTCAAGAATTTTGTCAAGACAATCCATATCATAAAAGAACAAGTAACTAAAGAAATATCATAACTCAACCTGTCTATTGAGTCCAACTTTCAAAGTTATTTTAGTGAACAAAAACTTTGCCATTGCTTTTCAAATGTGGGCTCTATTTCGATCAAGAAAAAGTGAAAACAAAATGGAGAACTCATTAGCAACTATCGTGTTATTTTAGTGAACAAAAACTTTGCCATTGCTTGTCGAAATGTGGGCTCTATAGCATATCCGACATGAATATTGGCATATCAATGACCGATCGTAACACTCAATATTTCATTCTAGAAATAGAACACCTCTGAAGTTTCGCCAATGTAACCACAAGAGTCTCTCGGCCGGTACCGCACTTACAGCGTTACCTCAGAGAATAAGAGCAATGGATCCAATCGACATGCTATTAAATAACCTCTGAGAGAATTTACCCAAAATAAATACTTCTAAGGTCAGAATAAACATATTTTCCGTAGATCAAAACAATTTACGCAAACAAGTTCAATGCTAGAAGTACACCTCAGAGTTGATATTATTGCAAACCACAAATGAGTTTACAGGACAACAAAATAAGAGAGTAACATCCTAGGTACATCGAGGTTGAGGTTGAATAATTATCAACTTATTACATATATGTGTCAATGAATCACAACATGTGAGAATCAATGGAGTCTTGTACTTTTCTTCCGCTAGGTCACTAAGCTAAAAGGGAGAAAAAAGCTAAAAGTTTCACAAAGAATCACACTTGTTATGGCCCAAGGCCCGGATCGGTCTTCACCAGCGCAAGAGGCCACAACCGTATGAGCCACGCAGAGTCCAGCAAAGGTAAGGAAAGGAGCGCCAAGCAAGGTCAAGTAGCGATCTTTTCCCTTTTCAAATTATGGTTTCTATCCTTAGCTATCTCTATCTTTAGTATGCAATTATGTTTAGATATTTCCTTATCTGCTGAGATCTTGCCCGGTCATAGGCGTCTTTTGCTTATATATATATGTGGAATAAAACTAAGAAAAGGCATGCTTGATTGCCACAAATTATAATCCAAAGGTGGGTCTCAAACAAATTAACCCTAAACAAGACGCAAGGCCGACGATAGCATCAAGCAAGGTTGCTATGATTTCCTCGGCCGGGAACTTCAGGCATACGAACAAGCTCTTGCCGAGTCTGTTCGTATCAATTTGGTATCAGAGCCCTGCGCTCCTGGTGCCATGTCGACCCCGGTAGAAGAGCGAGTGACCTCTCTGGAAACGGAAGTAAAGGAGATGAGAAGCATGATGGAGGAGATGGTGAAGCTCTTGAGAGGGAAGAATCAGGTGGAAGAATCAGTGGAAGATGGCGGAAACTCCAAGGCGCATCCGGGAGGAACCCCAGGGAGGACTGCGCTGCAGGGTGATCTTCCGGCCTGGAGAGGAGGGAGGAATTACCGGGAACATGAGGGACGTCCGGTGGGAAGGCCGCCTGGCGAGCTGCCGCCATGGAGGGCTGGGCGGAATTGCATGGGGCAGGAGGAGCATATGCCAGGGAGAAGATGAGGCGCAGGACGTGGGGAGGAGGACCACCGGTGGATACCTAGACCTCCACGGTTCGATCTTCCCGATTACAATGGGCAAGATGATCCGTTGGGATGGTTAAGCCGCTGCGAGCGATTCTTCAGGGTACATCGGATTCCTGAAGAGGAGTTTGTGGAAATCGCAGGGCTGCATTTGTCCGGAGAGGCGCTAGAAGTCCTGGACAATTGGCAAAGGGAGGAGCCCTGGATTGCATGGGGAGATTTTGCGGAAGCATTCACGCAAAGGTTTACTCGACATTCAAGTATTAGCCCATTGGGAGATCTGGTGAACCTCAAGCAGGGTGGCAGTTCGGTGGATGAATATGCGCGGGAGTTTCAAAGGCTCCTCGCACGCACCACCAGGATGAGAACATTTGAGCAGGTGGATACCTTTATGGCGGGACTCTCGGTGGCATTGGGTGCTGAGGTGCGTCGGGAGCGACCCCGGGACTTAGCAGAAGCAATCGGCATTGCGCGTGAGGCTGAGGCAAGACAGGCTGCCTAGATCGCAGCGGCAATAGAAGGCATGTCCAGTGCAACAAGGGGAAGGGGGCCCTTCAGGAGCCAGCCCAATACCTTTTCGGCACCGCCCTTCAACTCAGGCGGCTCGGCGTCAGGGCACCAGTCAGGCGGCACGGCGCAACTGGGAAGATCTCTTGGTGCACACGGGACCAGAATTGGTGGGCAGGCTTCTCAAGGGGCGGCGGACCCTTAACTCCTCCTCGCGCCGCTCCGGCGGCAAGTACCCAAAGCAGTGCAGCGTCAACACCCCACAAGCTGCGATTATCGGCGGACCAATTGGCGGAGCAGCGAACGAAGGGTTTGTGTTATAACTGTGATGAAGTTTACACTCGAGGCCATCGGTGTAAGAGGCTGTTCCATCTGGAGGTCGAAGATGAGAAAGAACGGGAGGCAGAGGAGGATGATCAGCTCTTATAGGAAACTGATGTTTCCTTGTCTATGATCGCAGCTCTTGGGCCCAAGTATGGGGATACAATGCAAGTGCAGATGTTTATGGGTGGAAGGAAGTGGCTTGGTCTCATTGACAGTGGGAGTACTCATAACTTCATAAGCACTTACACTGCTCAACAGGGAGGATGGCAGCAAGAAAAGAGTATGCATCAACAGGTTAGGGTAGCAGGGGGCTCCCATTTACCCTGTCTCGGCAGGGTACCCAGCATATCCTTCACCATTCAGACACATGAGTTTGAAGCTCCATTCATAGTGCTGCCAATCGAAGGTTTCGACATCATATTGGGGGTGCAATGGTTGAGAACTCTTGGGGGCATTCACTGGAACTTTGAAGAATTGTCCATGGAATTTGGGCAGCAGGGTGAACGCGTCAGGCTCCAGGGGGTGCAGCATCCACGACGGGCAACTCTGATGAGTACTGAACTATCAGAGAACAGGGCCATGCACGGGTTGTTGGAGGAGTATCAGGACATATTTACAGAACCAGAGGGACTACCTCCCGTTCGGTGGTGCGACCATGGCATAACTCTGGCGGAAGGTACTGATCCAGTGGTCGTACGACCCTACCGGTATCTGTATCGCCAAAAAGATGAGATTGAATCCCAGTGTGAAGCAATGCTCAAACAAGGAATCATTAGACCAAGCCGATCCCCATTTTCTTCCCCGGTTTTGTTGGTCAAGAAGGCAGATGGCACTTGGCGTTTTTGTGTGGACTATCGCGCACTCAATATGTGCACAATCAAGGATAAATTTCCCATTCCCGTCGTGGAGGAACTGCTGGATGAGCTTCGAGGGGCCCGCTTTTCACCAAACTTGATCTCCGTCGCTACCATCAAGTGCGAGGCGCGAAAGGTGACATTGCCAAGACGGCCTTCCAGATTACTCATGGACATTACGACCTCGTAATGCCGCTCGATTGTCCAATGCTCCATCCACTTTCCAAGCTCTCATGAATGAAGTGCTGCGGGAGTTTTTACGTAAGTTTGTTCTTGTCTTCTTTGATGACATCCTCGTATACAGTGCTACCGAGGAGGACCACAGGGAGCACCTCCGTTCTGTGTTCGGCCAGTTGCGGCTACATCAGCTGTACCTTAAAAAGACCAAGTGCGCTTTTGCTCAAGAGCGTGTCGGGTACTTGGGGCACATCATCTCGCACAATGGCGTCGCCGCTGATCCTGCCAAGTTGCAGGCTGTCACCGATTGGCCCTGCCCCACTTCAGTGTTCGCCTTGAGGGGTTTCCTGGGCTTGACCGGTTATTACAGGCGTTTCATCAAAAACTACGCCATCGTTGCCGAGCCGCTCACAGCCTTGTTGCGCAGGAATAGTTTCCAATGGACGCCAGCAACAGAAGAAGCGTTCCACCGCCTCAAGCATGTGTTGGTCTCTGCCCCGGTGCTGCAAATGCCAGATTTCACCGTTCCCTTTGTGGTTGATTGTGATGCTTCGGGTACTGGAATTGGGGCCGTTCTCCACCAAAATGAGCACCCCATTGCCTACTTCAGCCGCCGGCTCGCTGATCGTCACATGAAACTGGCCGCATACGAGCGGGAACTCATTGGACTCTCCAAAGCGGTCCGGCATTGGCGACCATATTTATGGGGTCATCCTTTTATTGTCCGCACTGACCATGGCAGTCTCAAGTTCTTGTTGGAGCAGGCTTTAATCACGCCACCCCAACAACACTGGTTAAGCAAATTGATGGGCTTTGACTTCCGGGTGGAATATAAACCGGGCAAGCACAACCAAGCAGCAGACGCGTTGTCACGGACATTCTCTCAACAAATTTCACTATGTCGCTTTGTCCACACCGACGACGAACTTCGGTCACAAGGGTCGACATGTTATGCTACGACCACGAGGTGCAAAGCGCCAAGATCACCCAAAGAACAAAGACTTCCGGCGCTTACCTCGTGATCTCGCGACACCGCCAGGAGATAAGCCAAAATGGGAAGTCCGGGCAGGGTTGTTATACTACAACAACCGATTGTTTGTGCCAGTACAGTCGCCACTCATCCAACCAATTCTGGCTTCCATTCATGATTTAACGCATGAGGGGATCCAGAAGACGCTCCATCGGGTCAAGGCAAGCTACTGGTGGGAAAACCAGCGAACTTCGGTAGCTGATTATGTGTCCCGCTGCAAGGTCTGTCAACAACACAAATCCAGTACTATGGCTCCAGCCGGTCTGCTCCAACCACTGCCAATTCCTCACCAAGTTTGGGCTGATGTTTCAATGGACTTTATCACCGACCTTCCCAACTCTTAGGGTAAGACAGCATTATTGGTGGTGGTGGATCGCCTGTCTAAGTATGCTCATTTTCTGCCCTTCAAGAGACCCGCCACAACCCCTACAGTGGCTCGTCTCTTCTTCGATCAGGTGGTCCGTCTCCATGGGATTCCGGAGTCCATTGTATCGGATCGCGATCCCGTATTCCTTAGTGCTTTCTGGCAGGGATTGTTCAAACGTAGTGGCACAGCTTTGCTAATGTCCATCGCTACCATCCCCAAATCCGACGCGCATCAAGTGGTGAATGTAACAATTGAGATGTACCTCCGCTGTCTGATATCTTCCAATCAGTCAACATGGGTTCAGTGGGTTCCATGGGCAGAGTATTGCTATAATACCTCTTTTCACTCGGCTCATCGGATGACGCCTTTCGAGTTGGTCTATGGGAGGATGCCTCCTCCTTTGACACCGTATCAGCAGGGCGCTACCAGCATTGATTTGGTGGATTGCAACTTAGTGGACAGAGATGCTCTCCTTCAGCAGGCCAAGGATCATCTCCTCCAAGCTCAAAACCGCATGAAGCAGCGCTATGATGGTCATCACAGAGAAGTTGTGTTTGATGTCGGTTCTTGGGTATGGCTTAAGCTGCAAAAGCACCGTCAGCTTTCGGCCAGGGCGCCCTTCACTTCCGCCAAGCTAGCACCCAGGTTTTATGGTCCGTTCAAGGTCATCAGCCGTGTGGGCACCGTGGCATATAGATTGTAGTTGCCCGCATCTTCAAGAATCCATAATGTTTTTCATGTTGCATTGCTCAAGCCATTTAAGGGCAACCCACCGACAGAACCAGTGGCACTGCCTTCTGATGTCGTTCCTACACCTGAGCAGGGGCAACCGGAACCTCATTCTGTCCTCGCCCAACGCTTTGTGGAAGGGAAACGCCAGTTCCTTGTTCATTGGACAGGCGAAGCGGCTGAGGAGGCTACTTGGATGGATGCCATCGCACTTCGTCGATCCTATCCCGACTGCAAGCTTGCGGACAAGCTTCCTCTCCAGGGGGGAGTAATGTTATGGCCCAAGGCCTGGATCGGGTCTTCACCAGGCGCAAGAGGCCACAACCAGAAGGAGCCACGCAGGAGTCCAGGCAGGCGTAAGGAAAGGAGCGCCAAGCAAGGCTGTTAGCAGATCTTTTCCCTTTTCAAATTATGGTTTCTATCCTTAGCTATCTCTATCTTTAGTATGCAATTATGTTTAGATATTTCCTTATCTGTTGAGATCTTGCCTGGCTGTTAGGCGGGTCTTTTGCTTATATATATATGTGGAATAAAACTAAGAAAAGGCATGCTTGATTGCCACAAATTATAATCCAAAGGTGGTGGCTCAAAAAAATTAACCTTATAAAGACGCCATGGCCGATTTATAGCATCGCTGCAAGCGACTGACCGCCTCCGGCCGGGAACCCGTGCATACGAACAAGCTCTTGCCGAGTCTGTTCGTATCACACACCTGACAAAAGAGTTAAAAGACAAAATTTGTGCTAGACAAACAGATATACTAGACACATATACTGGCGAGCCTGGCTAGTGGAGAACTCAAAATAACTAGCACTGGCCGTAGGATCCCCATCCATATTGAACTACAAATATTGTATTGTCGAGCAAAACTACAAACTTGTCCCCAAACAAACATATAAAATGGACCACTACTAAGCAAACCCATGAGAACAATCCCTGTGAATATCAATTGAATGGACTAGACGATGAATCGATAATGATGATTACACTCTTACCAGACAATCATAGTGATAGCAACCATTGAGTTTTGGCTATGAAATAAATGACAGAATAAGGGCTTTCTGCTTCCGAACCTTTTGTGACAATATATGCATTCATGAAGAAATATAAGCATTTGTGACAACGTGGTATAGTCTTCCCAAGACTAGATTAATCCGACTCAAGGAAACATCTATTCAAACATGAACATGAGCCCGAGCCCGAGAAAACATCTATTCAAACATGAACCCGAGCCTTCCAAGACTAGATTAATCCGGACTCAAAGAATTTTACCCGACTATGCTAATCTACTCTATCTACCTCATACAATGGCAATGGCTACACTCATGCTACTCACGCAATTTCGTGGATGCTCTAATGTCCAAATAGGCCAGAAACGCCCATCGAATTGAACTTTTGTGCCTTTGTTAAACAAAAGGTTGTCTATATCACAAGATTCGAGCAGAGACCCATCATTCGGCTCTTCTAGCACAAGAAATCCAGAGTAATTAGTGAGATGGGTCAGGGCTCCTAACTCGCATGATGGCCGATTTGAGTTCGGTTCGGATCTCGATTTAAATCATCGCGACAAATCCATCGCATGGATCATCGCGAAAAGCGATACGGAAAGAGAAAAGGGAAGGCGAATTGCGAGGAAGGAAGAGAACGCCTACCCTTTCTGGACGAGCCGATGAAGAGAAGTAGTCGCCACCCGCCGAAGCTTCTTCGCGATGGGAGACTAGGGTTAGGGCAAGAGCGTGAAGCCGCCGGGAAGGAAACCGCCGATCTCCAAATGCAGAGACTCGGACGACGCAGACCGAAGCGGCGGCTAGACTCCTCCAGCCTGGCCGGCTCCCTCGACGTTCCTCCTTGTCGCGGAAGATCGGTAGTTCTTGGCCATGAAAGCGATGGGGATTGGAATGGGGAAGGGAGAGAGAATCTGGAGATTTCGGGATTCTCTCTCCCTTCCCTAAAAATGGAGATCGCGATACAGAAGCGGTTGGAGAGCCATTTTTGCGCTACAGTGCCCACGCTTCCTCAAATTTTCCGATGCAGACCCGTATCGGGCAGCTGTTGGAGCTGCTCTAAGAGTTCGAGTCCAAACTCTCATAGCAACAAAATCAACCACTGCTCGTTTGTTACCATCTTCGCCTCATTCCCCAAACCACCATTCCCATCTGATTAGACCCAACCATTTATCCAATCAATCAAATGGCATAATCAGAAATCTGAATAGTAACAGATCACGTGGGAGCTACGCCTAAGAACATTCCAAGAGGAAATCCCAACACCAAAATTACAGCCGCCTCCAAGCACAAAGAAGCTGAAATTAGCAAAGCGACCCCCGATAAAACTCGATCCAGAAACTGATCGAAACCAATCCGAATCCCCAGTCAGTCCGCATCTAAACAGGGCATTGAAATACACCCACCAGCGACGAGCGCAAAGGAGATTGGAATAGAGCCCCAAAAATCACACTACATTAGCATTGTCGCAGCCTAAACCCTGAAAACGCAAGAATCACACGAGCCCACAAACTAAAGAAATATTTCAGAATATATCGAAGGGCAGAAATAGCTAAAATCCACACAAACCAAATCCGGCCCAAGAAATTTCTTCCAAAAACGAAATCAAATTACACAAACACGAGAAGAAAGAACAAGAAACAGGGCGATTGTCCAGGAGCGCCTACCGGTAACGGGAATCCATTAGATAAGGGATAAAAACGTCAAGATCAAATGAGGATCTGAGGAGAAAGAGGGGGGGGTGAGAAAGGGGAGAGGAGCCGTACCGCTAAGGCCTGGTAGGCGGTGGCGGTGTGAGAGGAGAGTTGAAAACCGAACCCCTCCAGCCGACGCGGTGGCGGTGACCGCTGCAAAGAAAATACGATCGGAGAGGAATCGAAGGCGGGTCGCAGGCTTGGACGTAAGTAGAGCTGGAAAAAAAAATTGGGTGGTGAGCTTGCTGACTCGGTTTAAAATTATTTTAATTACACTTGTTTATTGATTAAATATTAAAATAAGTTAATTTCAAATGAAATTAGATTTTGCTCTGGCTCGGCTTGTTGGCTCGATTCTAAAAATACATCCAAATTATAGATAAAATAATATTAAATCAAACTATGTCAATTTCAGAAAAAGCTCGAAAAAACGAGAACTTGGCTCGATTTCTACTCCTAGACGTAAGCGACCCCACCGCTGCGCCACGCGCTCAGATGGGAAAATTGACGGTGGTAAAATATCTGAGCTAAACAAGCGGCTGAGCCACGTAGACGATATGACTCAACACGGTGGCCGCCGTATGGACGAACGAGTGGTCGGGCGTCCCCGCGCGCGCCCACGTCGTCCAGAAGATAGCGCGGCGCGCGGAGGAACCGAAAAACTTGCAGAGTTTAATATCCAAGTATGCCGATTGAGTTTTTATTATTATTAGAAGGTATAGGGGTAAAGGTATTCAAAAGTACTAACATATATTATTATCTTTTGGTCCTAGCGCAATATATATTTGAACATCTCTTAAGAAATGTTCCTGCCCTGCTCATCATATACACTGCCACGACGTTCCCTTTACAATTTTATCTCTCTCGAGATTCTACTGCCCACAGAGGCGGAGGCGCCCATGGGGCTAGGTGGGCTACCTAGCCCAGCAAATGAGCAAAAGACCCCTGTGATCCGCGTAGCACAGAGGTTCCACGTCGCGTCTGTAACTTTGCGTCCGTCAGTTCGTCTTCCGCGTCTGTGTCTCTTCGGCACTTCGCGGCCTGCGGCGACCGGGCGACGGGCTAAGAACTCCGCGAAGAAGAGACAACGGCGAGGAAACTTGTGCTGGCCATGAAGTTGACGTCGTAGAGGTGATATATCTGTATATACAGATCATTTGCATCCTGTATTCTGACCTAGATCTCTCCTATTCATCTTGATGATTTGTTCCCAGCACTTTACCATCATTTGTTCACATTAATAAAGTCTGAAATATACTAGTAAGAAAAGAAGAGAAAAAAAAAGTAATTCAGGTACAGAACTCCAGAACATATAAAATTACTTCAAATAAGTTTGCAAACAAATCGCAGCCCTTCGACTTTAGTTCTGTAATTTAATGAATAAAAAAATGAAATTTATGTCCATTTAGCTAGATATTGCAATTAAGTAGCTCTGCATTGCACCATCTTTTCACATGAGAATCTGGACGGATGAAAAGAACTGTTTGTTTATTTGACGAGCTGAATCCATGAACAAAACCAGGAAGCATGTAGATGTGGAATTCTAAATTTGATTTTCGATGTCTCTTTTTTAAGCCCCCTCTTTGAAACTTTCTGGCTCCGCCACTAACTGCCCATACTGTGATAGTTAATATAACAAAATCATGATTAATCCGAACCATTGGATATAAAAAGAACGGATGGCTCCCATTGAACTGGGGTTACCGTTAAATAGCTCAACGATGAACTCCAGGGAAGGTTGCTCTTGCCTTCATGGTAATTCTAGAGATCGAGTATACACAAATCAGCATGATATCTCGCTTCTGAGCTAACTCAATTACCTTACGACGGTGAAGTAGAGGAAGGCAATAGCGACCCAAGGGAGCATCACCTCCTGCCTCATGTACACGACTCAGGACTCCACGCTGGGTATGATCGAGAGCCGTTTTGCTGGACAGTAAACGAGACTTATTGACTTGTTGTGTTGTGCAAGGCAAGTAAAGATTATAATGTAATCAGCAATCGGATCAAATCAATTAGTTTGTTTCCTTAATTGGACTTTCCATGTTTAGTTATTAACTTGGTTAGTAAGTTGATTTGGGTGGTTTGCTTATTATAAAAAGATATGTATCTTATGAGTTTGAGAATAACATAAACCAGAAAACACTAAAAAAAGAGAAAAAGAAAGAAAAGTTGTGGCGACGTCAAAAAAATCTCTATGTGCTTGCCATTGTGTTCTTCCTCATGTTTGTATGTGTGTATTCATGATTCAAAGCTAAAACCAATAAGTGGTATTAGTGCGAAGTTTTAACCTTGGTATCATGCTTGTCTTGAGGAAGGCCACCACTTTGCGCCTCAGGGTAGGCTATTGTGCTAGGCAACCTAGTGTTGAGTGGGATTTGATAGCGCATCGAGCGCGACTGCAGCTCCATGAGGAGGGGATGGCAAGATAGCAAGCCATTGTCGAGCCACAGTTGAGTTGCGTTATGAGCGAAAAGAGCTGGCAAAAAGATTTGACAGGGAAAGAGTGAAGAAAGCATGTCTCTTCGATGCTCGCTATTGACGAGTGTCGTTAACAATCGACATGATAAGATGACATTGATGACCATCTATGTCTCATTGAGAATGTGGCCAAAGCTACACATTCTCTTGTCAGTTGTGTCCATGAGATACTATCTGTAACCACATGAGTTCTTATGTGAGTGGTGTCTAAAAAATAAACGAATGCGAGTTCCTTCAAAGATATCGTACACATTAGAAGAGATCATAATACACAAGAAGATCAAAAGAAAGCTATTGCGTATGCTAAGAGAAGTCTAGAATGTTGAGGAGATGTGTTGTCGGCGTACTTTACGCCGGAGTACCCTCTTCGCCATGGTCAGGAGGGGCCACGAATGCCGAAGCGTAGCAGCCTAGCGAGCAGGCGGGCGGTCAAGCCCCGATGCCGGGCGACCGGGCCGCGTGGTAGCTTGGTGAGCAGGCGGGCGATCAGGCCCCAACGCCGGGCAACTGGGCCGCGTGGCAGCCTGGCGAGCAGGAGGGCGACCAGGCCCCGACGCCAGGTAGCCAGGCCACATGGTCGGCCGGTGGAGTCAGAAGGTACTCGGGGGTCCACTGTCGGTCAGGTATGGAGGTGTACGACGAAGGAGCGGGGGAGCTTCGCCTCGAAGTCTTCTCCCCCGACACACCATGTCAGAACCATTGAATGCGTGTGGCTCTGCTGACGGCACGATAGCTTATCCTTCTGATGTCCTGCACCTAACCCGTCACATGCAAGTCGCTTCCCGGGTGGACTGGGCAGAGTTAGGCGGTGGTGCAAAGAATGAGGCTAGGGGATGAGGCTACAGTGGTCGGTGTAATAATTGAAGTGTAATCAGTATGATGTCATCTTTCCACTTGCCCGAGCTAGTCCGACCTATATAAGGGAGTTTCGGTGCATGGGAAGAGCAGGGAGAGAGCTGCGGAGGACTCGAGAGAAAAAACAAAGAGAGGAGAACCAGAGAGAGTGAGGATCAAGCGAACGGTGTAATACACTCAAAACACATTAACAGGAACTCAAGCAGGACGTAGGGCTATTACCTGCATCAGGGCCCGAACCTGGGTAAAATCTGCGTGTTCTTGGATTTCTATCTGTGTGGACCCCTCGGGAGAGCCCGTAGGCGTCCTTCCGCGAAGACCCCCTTTATTGAACCCCGGACTCCGTCCAGTGAGAATAACTGTCAAGCGAAATACGTCGCCATGTGTTTACTATCCTGAGTCGAGTCTGTGGGAAGTGAGTTCAAAACATTGAGGAGATGCGTTCGCGGTCCTAAGTCGAGTCTATAGTAGATATATCTGGGGCATTAAGGAGATGTATTCACAATGCTAATAAAGTCCATTGAAGATGAGTTCGAGATATTGAGCATATACGTTCGCCATCCTGTACCAAGTATGAGTTGGACAAGTCGTAGTTGAGATCAATTGTTCCAAACAGTTGGAGTTGATAAGTCTTGAATATGGGAGATTGGTAGAAAGTAATCAAGACTCACTAAAATTGTTGACTCACTGTGTCGTGCAAGGTAAGTAAAGATCATGATGTAATCGGCAATCGGATCAAATCAATTAATTTGTTTTCTTAGTTGAGCTTTTCATGTTTAGTTATTGACTTGTTAACATATTGATTCGGTGGTTTGCCCATGTATCTGGTGAGTTTGAGAATTACACAAAAGAAAAAAACATTATAAAAGGAGAAAAAAAAAGACATCGAGTTGTGACAACATTGAAAATAATCTCTCTATATGCTATTGTGTTCTCTGTTATGTTTGTGTGCGTGTGTTGACCATTAAGTCTAGAACCAACGCGCTTGTCGCTCCCACCCTCGTCCAATCTAGAGATCGAGTACGCACAAATCAGTAGCATGATATCTCGCTTAGGACGGCGAAGCAGAGAAAGGCAAGGGAGCAACCCCGGGCCCGGGGAGTATCACGTACCTCCTGGCTCCTGCCTCATGTCCACGACCCAGGACTCCCAGCGGGGTATGATCGAGCACCGCTTCGTCGCTCCCACCCTCCAATCTAGCGCGCCTGGCCACCGTGCCTCTGGTGCACCTCCTCGTCGGCCGGAGCAACAATCTCCGGCGACGGTAGCACAGCCGCGGCCGCGGCCGTATGTCTTCTATGCTGGCTGCCTTCGCTGAGAGCGGGCACGCCGTTGTACACGGAGACGAAGAGCCAGTAGTACTGCAGCCAAACCAACACGACGTTCGACAGCGCCAAGGGCCAAGGCGACCGCGCAGGCCTGCGTCGAGACGAAGCTGATGACGAACCCGGACAGGGCCGGGCCCAGCAGATTGCAGCTCAGATCGATCCTCTGGATCACCGAGTTGATCTTGGTGCGGGTGCCTGTTGGAGATCACCACCACCCTGCATGCAGAAGTTCTTGAAAATCAGTATTATTACATGGCGTACGCTCTGATTAATTTGCAGTTTTTCATTTGTTCAGGGGATGAAGCTGGAGCCCGGAAAATCATCGCGGTTGATTTGAAGGATCGGATGTCGGCTCAAGCACTGATGTACCACTTTGAAGTCTGAAAACATTAATCTTTAAGGACTGTTAGGGATGGAGAAATTTTGCTAGAAGTTCACAGTAAACGATTCAATTTCTACGGGAATCAGAAAAAAAATTTGCGCGCTTCAAATAAGATGACTAGAGAGCATGTATGAACTACTTGCTAAGCGGTTATTGCGCAATACACATCTTTACTATTTTTAAAAAAAGTGGTCATAGTGATTACGGTGGCGGTATGTCACTTCTCCTAGCTCCCCCTTCCTCCTAAAAAAAAATCTAACAAAAATAGAAAAAATAATTTAACAATATACAAATTCTACATTCTTGAAAATTCTCTAATAAGAAAAAAATGTAGCTCTAATGGGCCCGAAGGCATAAGGGCATCTCCAATGGTACTAGCTATAAGAAATGTCCATATCATCTATAGATAGCATATAGACAACCTCTCTAATAGATTAGCTATAGCATTATCTATAAAATTAATATTGGCCCACATGTAATAGATAATAAATGTCTTGGAATCAGTTATAGCCTGACTATACATTAGTAGCCGGTCTATATCTCTCTCCTCATTTTCTCTCTTCTACCTAAACAAAATGCTGAGATGGCATCCTTATAGCTAGCTGAAGTGGCACTATTGGAGATGTCCTAACATAGCCTAGT
Organism: Guadua angustifolia; assembly: GCA_036346375.1. NCBI lineage: Eukaryota > Viridiplantae > Streptophyta > Magnoliopsida > Poales > Poaceae > Guadua > Guadua angustifolia. The sequence continues at coordinate 44,598,046 of CM070510.1, forward strand.
GTGGAGGCAGAGATGATCATAAGCCAATCATGAGGACGTCGACTCGGAGTGACGTAGGTAACGTGATATTTCTTTTGTTTTTTTGGTTCCCGTCAGCAGCATTCAACTACTGCACAGAGATAAGGTTACCATTCCGTCTGGATCAGTATGGTGCCGGCGAACGCCCCTGACCCGTTTTGGTTACGACGACTGGCGCCATGAAAGACGGGAAGCTAGCAGCTTTCAGTTGGTCGTAGACGAGCAGGGCAGTCACGGAGACCCCAGCAACGATGAATGATAAGTTCGACTAGCAGCCAGAAGCCTAGAACCTGCAGCTCGATCGGTGCAGCCACTCATTGAGCAGCGAGTCCGCCCAGGTGTGGATCATGTACAATCATAGACGGAGCTGTCAGTGGAGCTGAAGTCCACCCTGTCAGCCCAGCAAAAAACCCCCACTCCTCCGCGATGGCCCATGGCCCATACCGCGTAGCACAGAGGCACGTTGGAGCATGGTTGCGTAACATACCAAGTTCTTAGTTGAGTCAGTTCCGTCTCCCGTCTCTCTTCGCGAATCGCGATGTCACATTACTTATTTGTTGATGATATAAGAAGAGAATCAAGAGATAAATTTCAAAGTAATGATGATCTTGCTAGCTTCGCTATAAAGATGGTTCAAGCAAAGAAGCACCTGGTTTATCCATTGGTCTATAGACTGATTGAATTGGCATTAATTTTATCTATAGGGACAGCTACAGTTGAAAAGGCTTTCTCGGCAATGAAAATTATTAAGACAGATTTGCGCAATAAGATGAGCGATTACTGGTTGAATGATCTTATGGTATGCTACACTGAGCGAGACGTGTTTGTAAAGATAGACATAGAAGATATCTTACAATGTTTTCAGAACATGAAAACTCGTAAATATCAACTGTCAACTCTTTTGAAGCAATGAATAGTACGTTTTTCTTCTTTCATAGTTACATATTTCTATTGTATACAATTTAAATTTCAACTATTTTACAATATATCGATAATCATAGCAGTTGATTTTAGATGTCTCTTTTTTAAGCTTTCTCTTTGGAACTTTCTGACTCCGTCACTGTACAACCACACTGAGAATTCCCCACATCCTGCAAATTCCCCACATCCTGCAAAGCACGATCATACTGATCAGCCGAGAACGCATGGATGCCAGCTCTTCCTAGCAAGTATATGAATGCATGGATCATGGCACAAATCAGCTCTGTTTCTTGCCAGTATTACAGAAGAACGACAATCGATCAGAGGGAGGTGGATTAATTATCCAGGCGAAGGCGTGCACCGTGCACCCCATCTGGCGAGGAAGTGGCCGACGTAGAGGCTGCGGAGGAGGGACGCGTTCAAAACGCCGCTGCCGCCACCGCCATCGAGAAGATGCGCGAGCAGAGTACTGTTCCGAACCATCCCCTCACGGCCTCACCCTCCTTGTCATCATCTTAAACCACTTCTAGCTAGATGGGTAGGATCAGGGTACTTAGGGATCGATGCTTTGATCTGTTCAGATGGATGCAGGCACAGGATTAGCAATTTCGACTTAGGGTTGAAAATCGGAGGCAAGCCGGTAGTGACTTTCGTCGATTATCGAGAAATCGAACGGTTAATCTTGCATGGTTAGTGAACATCCTCTTGTCTACATCTGATATTTTTTTTGTTAATTTGTTAAAACTTCGAAAACATGATTTCAATCGAATGATTAATTTGTTAACTGAAGTTGCAACTTAACCGAGGGAAACGATGCTCTCGTATGGTTAATCTTTTATAGTGGAGATGATGAATGAAAGAAAGAAAGGCAAGTATGATGTACTCCTATCCGATTATCTGACCTACTTTGATTCAAGTTGCATATACAGGTATTACCATTCTCTTAGAGCATCTCCAAGAGGAGCTTTAAATAGGTTGCTAATTGTAATTATAGGGCTTTGATGGAAAAAAAGCACTCCAACAGAGGTTGTATTTTGAGAAAAATTATCAAAATAGGTTTAGAACTCAGAGCCCTGTTGCTATATTTAGCAACGCTCCTCTCGGGCCCTATCGATGGAGCTCTTCAATGAGGCGCCGTACCAGTGCCCCGGTGCCCCCCTCAGCATCCAGAACCTCAACTACCCTTCCATCACCGTGTACGACCTGGCCGGTCCGACGACGACGGTGCGGCGCAGGGTCAAGAATGTCGGGCTGCCGGGCACGTACACGGCCGCCGTCGTCCGGGAACCCGAGGGCGTGCAGGTGACGGTGACCCCTGGGACGCTGGCGTTCGGGAGCGTGGGCCAGGAGAAGGAGTTCCAGGTAAGCTTCGCGGTGAGGGACGCCGCCGCGGCCACGGACTACACGTTCGGCGCCATTGTTTGGTCCGACGGGAACCATCAGGTGAGGAGTCCTCTCGTCATGAAGACGCAGGGATGAATGAAGGATTGGAGATTTAGGGTCTAATTGCTGAAGTCAATAGATATCTTGGGTACTAATTTTTTTAGTTTAGACCCTATTTTGAGGTATAAGACTCTATTTTAAAGCTTGACTATTGGAGATGCTCTTAATCGGTATGGAGCAGGCGAGAGTTGAAAGCGCTGCGAGCTACTACTACTACTCCGCAGACAACGACTAGCTAGGGCTTTAGCAAGATGGTCATGGAGGCAGGCCAGGGCCACGGACGGATCTGGGCCTCGAGCCAGTGGCCCGACAGAAGGTTGGTAGCCCAACACGTACGGACGGAGCAGGCGAGCAGCGTTATCCTCGTTCCTCACTCTCGCTCGGCTTCGCCGCTGGTCTCCTCACTCCCTGCGGCCCCCTCCGCCCTCCTACCCCTAGAAGCCGGCCCTGCGCCGGCCCCTGGAAGTCATCACTTGCTTCATCAAATTCTTTAGCACTATTCAAGTCTTCAAACGAGGGGGAAAAAAAAGAGAAAGAGATGACAAATCTCCAGCGAAACAAGTGATGATTTATTGATTTGGCCATTCCTGTGCCAACCATAAAGTCGTCACCTCACTCCTCACTGGATTCTGCGCGTTTCTCACATTTGCTTTTCTCTTTTCATGCAGATCTATTGTTGGTGGGCTACTGGTCTAGACAGCAAATTATGCTCCATAATAGTTTTACATTGGCCCAATCGGAGCAGGAGATCACATCGCGCTGCCGTCGAGCCAGGGCACGAACCCAAGATCTGTTCGCGTCAGGAGGTAGGTGAGGTCGCGAGCTCGCCGTAGGTGATCTCATCGGTTGCCGGTGGTGACCCTAAGGTCGCGCGCACCATTGGGTGACGTGGTTTGATACTTCGTCGAGCGTGTCAGACATGTGGGCCCATTCGCTGAGGTGGCGATGGTGTGGCGGGCTGCGTAGGTGCTACGGTGGTGCTGAGTCACGTGCTAACTCGGCAGTCCGCGGGACCAGCGCGTCAGCGAACCAGATCAGTGTGGACCAGGTCCACCGTGAACCTGATGAGATTCATGGACTGAGTCCATGGATCGAGTGACACGTGTCGCATCCTGGTTGGCTCGGGTCAGGGTTGACATCAGCATGACATCATGTTATCGCAATAAAGTTATTTTTCAATTAAAAAATAACTCTGTTAATTATTTGATTTTCAATTTTCTGATTTTTAGAATTTTTGAATCTTCCTCGAGCCCGTTCTTCTTCATACGAGCTTCGATTGAGGTAATTCAAATTTTTAAAAATTTGTAAAATTGAGATCTATTTAAGGATGAATTTTATTTGATTTTTAGAGTTTATTTGCTCTCTATTTTGTATTTATTTGATTTTCTCTCTCGATTCAAGTAGACGTTGAGTTGTGCGACGCATCGAAGTAGGGTCTGTCAACCCAAGAGCACATTCCAGAGCAAGATCAGGATTTTTGTCAAGGCAAGTTGTATTTTGATCATGTTGAACCCAAGTTTATAAAATCGCTATATTGTTTTACTTTATTGCATATTATTTTATGTATACAATTGTTTCAAAATAAATTGGGATTTAGCTAATTTACCAATTTGATCTATACCCTACTTTATCATTTGTATGCCATGATCTATTGTCACCCTAGATTGATTCATTATAGTTGGTTAATACTAAAATCAACTTGGGATTAGTTAGATCGCTTTAGTTCGCTTAGCCATGCCACATCATCACATGTATTTGAATCATCAATGTTTAATCATGACTAATAGAATATGGAACAATGATATGAACTTACGTATCGTGTGTGGTCACACAATGAGATTGAGTTGTTGTGGCGAGAGATGTTATGCAACGATGTTGAAATGTTGATGGCACATGGTGCTTGGTAATCAAGTGGGGTGGTATTCATTTATATTGAGAAAAGTGGCAAGAGGCAGTGTGTCAAGGTGGGCTAGGAATGTCAGAGGGTATGTGGAAGTCTTGCCTTAGTCACCCTAAAGATTTAACCTTGCAAGCCTTTGACCTGAGTCAATCATGCAACCACATGTCTGATATGGGACAGCCTATCTGATTAATTTGCAATGTTTTAGCTTTAGTACCACTTGTGGTGGTGTGGGTCTGGGTTCACGGATAAACTCACATGACACAAAAGGGGGCCCTATCGTGGTAGTTTAACCCTTCGGTGTTGAATCCTCAACGGGTAGTACTGGGTTAAGGCATGGCATTGTAAAGTTTTGTTATAATCACTCACCTGTGTGGTGTATAGTAGTATCATGTGGGTAAAGTGCATAACCTCTGCAGAGTGTAAATCTATTCAGATAGTCGTGCTCACGGTATTGAGCATAGCTCAGAAATTACAGTCAAGGGTTAGACTTTTGTAAAATAAAACTTGGGATGGATGGTAGGTTGCCATGAAAGAATGAAACTTAACTTAGGATTGGACACTTGGTTTACTTGAAAAATATTGAACTTATTATCTACTGTTATTTGTTTTATAGTCTTTACAATCTATTTATTGTATTTGTTCATAAATGCTGCTTTATTGCAAAATAACCATGATAGCCCTTTTCCTTTATAATAAGCCTTGTATATAGTTATATAGAATTGCATTCTGTGTACTACTTGTTGAGTGCTTTTAAGTACTCACCCTTACCAACAACCACAATCAATAGTTGAGGAGTCTTTATCTTTGTTGGAGTCCCAAGAGGGCACGAGTCAATAGGGTCCGAGCCTTGTCAGTTGCCTATGGTGAACTGATGAGTCACCTACGTCTTCTATTTTTCGTTGCATTCGTCTTAGATTTTATTTCAAGTCTAGCCCTGCGTTGTTTAATAATGTAAGTTGGTCATAAGATCATACACTTAGTTATATCAATAAATAGAGTCATATTATTATTATCATTGTGTATGATGTGATATTTACCAATGTTGAGTTGTGTGCACTAGCGCTGATCCAGAGACTAGTGTGGTAAACACAGTGGGTCCGAATTGGTGAATTAGGGTCCCGACAGAGGTGGTATGAAAGCATAATGACTATAGGTCTTGGCCCTAGATAGCATGGTGGTGTTCTAGGTGTGTCTCAAACTATTTTCTAAAGAAAAATCAAATTTGGCTAACAAGACACCCTTGACTTTTCTTATTCTCTACTTCTTGCCTTTGCTGAATTTTTTCGTTTTCTCACTACCGTTTTGAATTGTGGACTTATCTATTTCTCTTTTGAATAGATGAGGATGCTGTAGTCGTACGGGGAACTTAAGGGAGGTTATGCTGCAGAGCTTTGGAGGGTTCTTCAGGTTTCATGAGGCCGTTGTACCGAGGTCTTTGCTAGATCGTGAATGGAGTTGCATGTGGAAGCATATGCAAGATTATCATTTATGCAAGAGAGGATGAAAAGGCAAGCAAACCCATTAACATTACCATGAGGTGAACTACCTTCGAGATCAGCATCCAGGAGGCGTCACGACTAGGTTTGAGGAGGATCTGCATTGACTACTCATGAGAGCTCGACGACACCGTGTTTCGACTTCACCCTTCAGGACGAGCATCACAACAGCAGAGGATTGAGGAAGAGGAGGATGTGATAGTTGTACACTTGGCACAATTGGCAGCCGCACAAGACGCACACATGAGAGACACTGCAGAGGAGTTGAAGATGGTGTACGAGGCCCTGAGAGTCACCAAGGAGGAGTTGCAAGACACTCAAGCTACTTTCACTGAGAAGATTATGGAGCTTGAGGAGGCACTACAAGAGGTTGGCCAGACTGTACCAGCATTGCCAAATGTTGAGGACGAGGAGGACCTGGAGGAGGTCGAGTTTGAGCTAGAGGAGTGCGACGTGCACGTGGACGTGGAGGTTCCAACCGTGGGTCACCAGGATAGGTTCGCACCCATGCTAGCCCACCCACCGATGTATGCACCAGGTCAGCCTCAGCTAGGGTTGCTGGATGAGTGATAGGCTTAGTTTTGGGTTGAGACTCAAGTGTTGAGTCATGTCTTTAAGATAGTCTTTACCATTTTGGTAGTTGTTAAGGTTGAGTGTTTAGTTTGCTTTTTTTTTCTGTTTGCTGGATGTGCAGTATGTGTTGTATAACCCTTAGGCTTTTGTAAGCAACCATACCAAGTATTAATAAAATTGTTTAAGTTTTGGGTTTAACCTGTTTGCCCCGCATTAGAAATTCTTGCATCTTGTCTATGTTGCATCTATCTTCCCTAACCCAAGAAGCAATCAGTAGATGGTGAACACTTGTGGCAACAATGGCGCTTCAGGAAGTGGTCTTCACTCAAGCGACAACCCCAACGATGGAGTACCGTCGCAACCATTTGCCACCAATTGATATGCAGAATTTGGGAGCTTTTCTTGCAGCGTAGACTCAGCTTATGCAAACCATGATGCAATAGATGTAGAGTGTGACCAGTCAAGCTGCTGACAACAATAATATGTAACATGGCAACAATGGATCGTGTTCCTACTCTAAGTTGTTTGATTTTATGTGGACCCATCCGCCGACATTCTTAGGTAATGTCAATCCTTTGGAAGTCGATGATTGGCTTTGGATCATTGAGAGGAAGCTACATATCACTCAGTGTGGGAGAAATGAGAAGGTACTTTATGCCTCTCATCAGCTAGAAGGAACTGCTGCAAAATGGTGGGAGAACTATTATGCCGCACATGAAGCACCACAAGAGATCACATGGGATGAGTTCACTACCACTTTTCGTCAGTACCATTGTCGACGATCGGGATCGCCTGACCGCAAATGTGAGTCGGGGTTAGTGTGAATAAGGGACCCAAGACGAGCTACGCTCAACAGAAGTATGGACGTTGGTCGAGGTGAAGCGTCAACGAGCTAGACACAGCGAATTATACTGGTTCGAGCCCCCACGAGGGTAATAGCTCTACTCCAGTCTTCTCCTAAGGTGGAGGGCTTTACTATCTTTGAGTACAGAGAGTGGATTACAGCTCGAGCTAGAGTGTTCTGTTCGTGTCTATTGGTCTATTGCTAGTGCGCTGATGTCCTGTCCCTTTGCCGCCCTGCCTCAAGGGATTTTATACCCATCCCAGCCGTTACCAGAAACGGCCAGGAGAGATTCCGGGGTAGTGCATGGCATGCACTGAAGACGTGCTGCAACCGTCCCGGATCTGGAGCCCACGTCCGCCTTAATTCCGGGATTTTCGGACTTGGTAACCGCTGAGTAAATGCACACCTCGAGCCAAGGTCGAGGTCGTGCGGGGATGGGACCCCCACTGCCCGAGCTCGAGGTCGTGGGGGATTGGCGCTGCCCTGGTTGTGGTCGAAGTCCCATGCTGCTCAGCTCCGAGCTGGGGGACCCTGTTGACCGCACGTTGACCTGTCAGAGATTCCTCAGTCCCCGACAGCTAGCCCCCGAGGCTCAAGGTCGTGGCAAGAATTTGGGTCGACCTCGAGCCTCTCCATACAGACAGAGGGGACTGTTTTCTGGAAATTTCAAGCCCGAAGTTGAGGTCGGGCGGAGACCTAATGCAAGGCTTCGGCGACGTTGCACTTGGTGCCCCTTGATCTTCAGAATTCTGGTACAGACATGATCGAGCAGTGGAACTGTTTGCAACGCCTCGATTCTACCGCGCAGCCCTTAACAGCACCTGTTGAATCACCTGACTGGTGCGCCTTTTGAGATGCCCTAACCTCCGGCCTGCAGCGCACCGGGCTTATAAAACTCGAGATTATCGCAACTTCGAAGAACTCTCAACTTCTTCGCAGTCTTCTCCTCCTAACTCCTTGCTTGAGCCCTTCTTCTTCCTCTGACCAAACTTCCCCTCAACCACCATGGCCAAGCTCGAGAAGAGTTCCCTGACGGCGGCGAGGATGAGAGAGCTTGAGGGCTTGGGACTACTGGACCCGGCGATGTGGCGACTGCCGGACGGAGAGACCGAGTCATAAATTTATGGGACGCATTTAACTCGTCGACGGAGCATTACATGCTCTTCGGCCTACGAACGCCGGAGAGCGACTTCCTTGCAGCCGTTCTCGCACAATGCGAGATCGAGCTTATCAACCTGGTACCTAACTCCATCCTCCTTCTTTCTATCTTCTCTCACCTGTGCGAGGGGTTCCTTGGAATCCTTCCCACCCCTCACTTTTCTTCCGCTTCTTCTCCCTCTTCCGCACCGGGAAGGACCCCGTGGTCGGATGCTTTTACTTCCGGCTGCAAATGGGGATCCCTTGGTCATTCCCTCAAATGCGTCCTCGGGACTCCCTTGGCCCATGGACCGAGCGGTGGTTTTACCTGAAGAGGGGCGAAGACGGCGCGCTGGCATTCGACGGAACCCACATCAGTGGGAACAAGCAGACCCCAGAAGCAGGCGACCTGGAGGACGACCAAGAGGCCACCGCCGCCATTCACATCTGTGCCTTGCGGGGCCTCACTGGGTAGGCCATCGCTAACGACTTCCTGAGGAGCTGGGTGTTCCCTCTGCGGAAGAGGTTGCACCCATTCTTCGAGATCAAAGGTCGTGACGACCTCACCCGCGAGGGGACATCTGGTGAGTCATCCTGCCCTGAAGCTTGTGCCAGTTTAGATCCCGGGGTTCCTTTGATGAGTTGATTTTTCCAGCAGCACCGAAGGAGTCTTGGATCGCCGCCCGGATGAGCGAGATGTTCAGGAAGGCAGCGAACGACTACATCCTCGATGATCCTATTTCAAGGAACGTACTATGCCAGAAAGCCGAGGTAAGCGGCCCTGGACCGAGCTTCTTTGTCTGCATACGCCTAGAGCCTTCCTTGATTCTTTGGTGCACCTGCAGGACAAGCTCGAATTGCTTGAAACGGCAAGGAAGATGTTGCCGTTGCCTGGGGCAGGCAAAGGCAAGAAGACAGGCAAGAGGCCAGCCCCGGACGGAGCGAGCGGTAAAGGCCCGAAGAAGCAACATGTCGAGTGGGGCGACCGCATGATGGTGAGTATCCTTGGCCGAGCCCCCAAGCACCCTGCTTGTGCTCCTTCGTCCTCTGACTCAGATTTTTCCTCACAGCAACAGAGCGCCGCGAATGTAGCCAGGACCTCGACCGAGGTCCTGGACCCACCGCGGGCCCCGAGGTCCAAGGCCCGAGGTCCCTGAGGAAGGGACTCCCCCTCGATCGCGGAGCACCAAGGGCCTCGCCAGCCCCCTGCGAAGCGAAGGCTGCAGACTCAGGTGCATCATCGGCCCCCTCTTCGCTTGGTTTCTTTTCTGTCTTTTTAGCTTAGTAGCCTTCCTTTATCGCAGACCTTGAGCACTCGAGCTCACTGCCTGCCTAACCTAACGATGACTGTTGTCCATGGCGAGTCTGAGTCCAATGAAGAGGAGGAAGCCTCTTCGTCCGGCACCTCACGCCCTCGAGCAGGCGCGATCCCCTTGGCCCCTGCATTGGGCTATACTGGGAGTTCGACCAGGGACTCGATGACCTGGACGAAAATAACGTCGAGCCTGCGGCCAGCGAAGATGACGCCGCCGGCTCCGTGGATGCAGAGGACGGCGCCGACCCATCTGAGGCCGCCGAAGGAGACGGCACCGGGGATGCCCCAGCCACGACCGCCGAGACCGTCCTAACTGTGGTGGTCGGGACCCCCCGAACTGCCGAGGCTGAAGACGCCCTGGCCGGGGTGAGCACAGAAGACCGAGCTGTAGATCCGGCCAAGACCGCCATGGGGAGGGGGTCAAGACCTCCACCAAGGAGACAAGACCGGCCATTCTTTGGGTCGAGCCTGAGGGCAAGCCGAGCCCCCTTGGAGAGGAAGCTCGAGGTGCGATCGCCCCCGATGGAGTGCCCGAAGGTCTCTCCACCAACGACCCAGCGGCAACGGCGGGTAACACCGCCCCAGGGACGTCGGGCAGCAGACCCACCGAGTACTCTCGGGCAAGCTTCGAGGGCCGACTCACCCAAGTACTTGAGTTATTTCGCCCCATTGCCGATTCTTAGCTCGGATTCCCCCTTTTTCCTTCTTCTTTTTCTCTCCTCTGGCGAGCACCGTGTTGACCATTCGAGCTCCGCAGGCCATCGATTCAGTCGCCCAAGAGTTGCAAGGCCTTTAGACGCACGCCGACGCGCTGAGGGTCTTGCTTGACGTGGTGGAGGCCCGGGAGGCGTCACGCTCTAGACTCGTGGAATCCTTGCAAGCAGAGCGGGAGGAGGCCGCGCAAAAGGTGGCAATTGACTCCAACGAGATCGTCGGCCTCCGCAAGGAGGTGAAGACACTCGAGGCTTCCCACAAGTCCGAGCTTGAGCGGTCCATTGCCTCAGAGCGGGATCACTTGCACAACGCCGTCGAGGAGGAACGCGCGAGGTCGGCCGAGGCGCTCGAGGCCGAGCGAGCCAAGGCCGAAGAGCTAAGGAAGGCCGCTGTGGACCAAGCAGTCACCACGTCGAGGGCCTCCCTGGAGCTCGAAGCCAAAGTTCGAGAGCTCGAGGAGAAGCTGGGTCGGGCGAGCAAGACGGCAAAGAGTGCCTTGTCCCAACTTCAAGAAGAACGACGCCGCGCCGCCGAAGCCTCCACCGAAGCCCTTCGACTCCAGGGCGAGCTATCGCCTTGAGGGCCAAGGTCGCCGAGCTCGAGCAGGAGAAGCTCACGCGTGAGATGGCCAATTTGTAAATAAGTCTATATTTCCTGTAAACAAGAACCTTTGTAAGACAAGAAGGGTTCAATGAAATGACATCGTTTTGGTGAAAATAGTTAATATCTTGGCCTGTATAGCCTTTCTGCTCGTAGTATATCCCGTCCGCCCAAATTTGGGCTCAAGGTTGAGCAACACGCCACAGGCACAAGTTAGAAAACTCAGAGAGACCTGCACCTACAAGATCAGGAAAAACCCACAGGGAGCATAACATAGGCGCACGAGGAAAGACTTAGGCTCTAGAGTGTTAGGATCGTTTCTAGGCCAAGCCTCTCGAGCCCTGGCAATGATTTGCGCCTTGCTCGTTGAGCCCGGGCATGAGCTTAATTCGAACCCTGGCGCAGGGGGAGCGTTGATGCGAAGAGATTCGGCTTATAAGCAGCTCGACCACTGGGGGTGAATGTTTAAGCTTCCGGCACCAGGGGCAAGAGCAAGCGCACTCGCTCGTAGGCCAGATGCAAAGAAGCCCCGAATTCGAGTCAACACATAACGTAGAAAAAGGGCGTGAAGACTAAACATGACAAATGAACAACAACAGCTTTATTGAAATCTGAGGTAAAAGGGTTACACATAGAATTTTCGAAGATGGTCAATGTTCCACGAGCTAGAGAGCTCTCTGCCATCGGGCAACGCTAGCCGGTAAGCCCCCATGCGATCTATTGAAACAACTCTATAGGGGCCTTCCCACCATAGGGATAACTTGTTGGTGTTGGACGGAGCCTGAATCCGTCTCAGGGCTAAGTCCCCAACAAGGAGCTCCCTAGGTCATACCGACCGAGACGCATGTCTGCGAAGAGCTTGCAGGTAGTGCGCCGATCGTAGCAGTGCACGACATCTTACTTCTTCCGCCAGGGTAAGGTCAAGGGACCGTTCTTGCTCGAAGTCAACCTGATCGACCAAGCTGACCCTGGCAGAGCCCAGCGTGACCTCTAGAGGTAGGACGGCTTCAAGATCAACACGAAAGCAGAAGGGTGTGGACCCGCTGTTCTACCGACCGTGGTACGAATAGACCATAAGACGGTGGGAAGTTCATCCACCCAGGTTTAGCCGTGTTGTTTGAGCTCATCTGATACTCGCTTTTTGATGCCTTGAACGATTTATCCATTGGCGCGCTCCACTGCTCCATTGCTCTGCGGATGGGCCACCGAAGCATAGCATACTTTGGTTCCGATGTCCTCGCAGTACTCCTGGAACAGCTCACTAGTGAATTGTGTTCCATTGTTAGTGATGATTCTGCATGGAACCCCATACCTGGTAACCATGAACAAGCAGAAGAATTTGACCGCCGCGCGAGCCGTGATGGTTGAGACGAGTTCGGCTTCGATCTATTTGGTGAAGGTATCGATGGCAACGAACAAAAACTTCTTCCCCCCGGTCGCCTGCGGAAAGGGGCCGAGGACGTCCAGCCCCTAGGTCGAGAAAGGCCAAGCTAGTGGAATGGTCTGGGGTGTGTAGGCAGACTGATGCGACTTTCGAGCATAGAACCTGGCGGAGTTCGACAAAAGTGACGATGTTGCGGCGTCTGGAGTCTTTGTTGGCGAGAGAACCCCATGCAGAAAGTTTTCCCGACCATGGTCCTGAAAGAAGAATGTGCCCCACAGAGACCTAAATGAATGTCGTTTAACAGGTACTTACCCTCCTCTGTGGTAACGCACTTCGTCAGGATGCCTGATACATTCTACGATAGAGCTTGCCATCCATGAGCCTGTACGAGCTCGCCCGGCGCCTGACCCTGCTCCTCTCCGTGGGATCAGTCGGGAGCTCTCCTCTTACTAGGAAATTGTGGATTGGCTCGGCCCATGAGGGAATACCTCGATGAAGGCGACCGAGGCCCCTTGGTCGGAGATTGAGGGCAATGCCAGGGTCTCCAGGATCACATCTGGAGGGACTGCGTCGCCGGACGACCCGAGCTTGGAGAGGAAATCTGCATTGGAGTTGTCTTTCCGCGCCACATGTGTGATCTCTAGGTTCTGGAACCACTTCTCCATCTTGCGCGCCTCGGTGAGGTATTTGGCCATGGAATCCTTCGAACACTGATAGCCCTTGTTGAACTGGTTGACGACGAGCTGTGAATCACCCTTGACAACCAACCGGCGAACACCCAGCGCCTTGCAGGCTCGGAGCCTTGCCAGAAGAGCTTCGTACTCTGCTGCGTTATTTGTCACTGGGAATCCAAAACGAATCACATACCTCAGCCTGTCGCCCTGCGCGATGAGGATCCCAGCCCCCGAGCGTTTGAAGGACCTTGAACCATCGAAGTACATGACCCAGGGATTCTCCTCCTCGACCTCGAGCTCGGGGGCTAGCTGCGATGTCTACTCTACCACGAAGTCGGCAAGCACCTGCGACTTGATGGTCGTGCGCGCCACGAACTGGAGGTCGAAGACGGCCAACTCCATGGCCCACTTGGTAATGTGACCTCCGGCCTCTGGATTCCTCAAGATCTCCCCGAGCGGGAAGTTGCTCGGGACGACCATGGAGTGAGCCTGGAAATAATACCGGAGCTTGCGCGAAGCCATGAGGAGGGCGTACAGTAATTTCTGGACCTGGGGGTAGCGCTCCTTTAGCCCGTGGAGGACCTCGCTGACGTAGTAGATCGGGTGCTGCTGTGCATCCCGCTCAGCCACCAGGACAGCGTTGACAGCCTGTGTGGTGGCCGCGAGGTAGAGCAGCAACTTTTTGCCTAGCTGCGGGGTCGTGAGCAAGGGTGGGGTTGATAAGTATACCTTTAACTCGTCGAAGGACCGCTGAGCCTCGGGCGTCCACTCGAAGCTTCCTTGCTTGTGCAAGGCCTTGAAGAATGGCAACCCACGCTCACCGAGCCTCGAGATGAACCGGCTGAGGGCAGCCATGCGACCGGTGAGGCATTGCACCTGCCTTACTGAACTCGGGGGGCCATCTTTTCTATCACCTCGATCTTCTCCGGGCTCGGGTCGACCCCTGAGTCCCCGATCATGTAGCCGAGTACCTTCCCTGAAGTAGTGCCAAATACGCATTTCTCTGGGTTGAGCTTGATCTTGTGCTTGTTCAAGTTGGCGAAGGTCTCCCCAAGGTCTTGAACGTGGTCGGCTTCGGCGGAGCTCTTGACGACGATGTCATCCACGTAGACCTTGAGGTTGCGGCCGATCTGAGGCTCGAATGTCTTAGTCATTAGGCGCTGGAAGGTCGCGCCGGCGTTGCGGAGACCAAACGACATGGTCGTGTAGCAGTAGGTCCCGAACGGTGTAATGAACAACGTCTTGCTTTTGTCGTCAACCGCCAGCTTGATCTGGTGGTACTCAGAATAGGCGTCCAGGAAGCTTAGCAGTTTGGCATTCGCCGTGGAGTCGACGATCTGGTTGATGCGCGGGAGAGGGAAGTTGTCCTTGGGGCATGCCGAGTTCAACCTCGTGTGATCCACGCACATCCTGCACTTCCCGCCTTTCTTATGCACGATAACGGGATTAGCCAGCCATTCGGAGTAATCGATCTCACGAATGAAGCCGGCCTTCAGCAGCTTGTCGAGATTTTCCTTGATTATGGCGACCTTCTCGGGGGAGAAGCGCCACAACTTCGGCGCACGGACCAGCAGTCAGGCCGCACTTGCAGCTTGTGCTCGACCACCTCCCTCGGGACACCCGGCATGTCCGCTGGCTCCCAAGCGAATATGTCTTTGTTGGCATGGAGGAAGGTGACGAGCTCAAGTTCCTATTTGGAACTCAGCTCGGCCAAGACGTGGACGCACTTGGATGAGTCCCCCTCCACGAGCGGCATAGCCTTCGTTGCTCACGGGCCGATGACCGCCTCGGCGGGCGATCTTCATGGCCGCCGGGGCCTCGGCGAGGCAAAGATGTCGGCGAGGGCTAAGGCCTGGGTCTCGCAACCGTGTGCTGCATTGAGGTCATCCTGCACGGTGATGATGCCGCTTGGCCCTGGGAGCTTCATGCAGTGGTGGCCGTAGTGGTTGGCTGCCATGAACTTGACCAGAGCCAGACGCCCGAGGATGGCGTTGTAGGGGAGATCACCCTCGACCACCTCAAAGGTGACCAGCTCGGTACGAAAGTTGTCCGAGGCACCGAAAGTGACGGGCAGGACCACCTGTCCCAGAGGTGTGGTCGAGCTTCCGGGAACGATTCCGAAGAATGGAATCGCAATGCTCTTGACCTTCGACTGAGGAATCTGCATCCGGTCGAGTGCGCTAGCCAGCAGTAGATTGAGGGAGCTGCCCCCATCAACCATGACCCGTCTGACCAGGGTGTTACTAATGGTCAGGGTCACAACCAAGGCGGTCTTAAGATCCTTGGACATACCTTGGGGGGCATCCTCCGGAGTGAAGGTGATCGTTACCCCGGCCCATTTGCAGGGCTGGTCCGCGGGCTTCCCGACGGTGGCCTGGTAGACCATGCACGCGGCATCCTTGATCTCGCGTCGGGACTGATACGCCGACGAGCCGCCGAAGATGACGTCTATCTGGCGATCACCCTGCTGGAAATCCAGGTCGAGGTCGGCCTGTCCTCTCCGGTGTTAACCCTATTGGGCTGATCTCCCTCCTTCGGGAGCATGGGCATCTCCCCATGTCCATCGTAGAAGGCATCCAACTTGCCCTGCCAGGCCCTGTAGCCTCGCAGGTCGTGGCCCGGAGTCCTATGGAACAGGCAGAATTTACCTTCGTCGAACCGAGGCCGCCCCTTAGGGCCTTGTGGGCGATCGTCGGCCTGCCACGACCCAGACCAGTGATCCTCCTTCTGAGGTCGGCGCGGCGCGTGCTGAGGCCATGGCCGATTTCGCTGGGGACGGGGCCTCTACTGGGCCGAGTCCCGCACTTCCATGACCTCACGGTGGCCGTCTGCCGAAACGGTCACCTGCGGTCGGCCCTCGCCACGCTTGCGGTCCCTCTTCCACTTCTTGGTAGCCGAGCCCGGGTCGATACCCTTAGCGTTGGAGGGGCCGGCCTCGCCCGAGTTAACGCCAAGCTTACCTTGGTCGTAGTTGCGCTTCCAGCGGACCGCGTCGTCTGCGTTCACAGAGCGCCGCCATCTTGAAACAAATTTGTCGACGGTGAGCCTTGTCGTAATCTCCAGGTCTTCGGTGAGGCGCCGGTCGTGGACGCCGAACTTGAAGGCCTTGATCACGGCCTTGTCGGAGACACTTGGGATCAGGTTCCTGGTGTGGATGAACCGCCGTACGAAGTCGCGGAGAGGTTCGTTCTTTCCCTGGATCACTCGGTCCAGGTCCTTCTCCTCTTTGGCCGCCAGAATGCTCTAGAAGTTTGAACGGAGGGCGCTCTAAATTTGGCACCACGAGCGGAAGGTACCTGGCTTCTGGTTGAAGAGCCATGTGCGGGCAGCACCGTGCAAGACGGTAGGGAGGTAATTAGCCATCACGATTTCATCTCCCCGCGCCAAGATAGCGGTGGTGTAGATCGACAAAACTTCGTCGGGGTTCTTCGTTTCATCGAACCGCCGATCGAGGCGGGCTTGAAGCGAAGCCGGCCAACGCTTCGCCAAGCTCGCTCGAGTACGCCACAGAGTAGCCGTAAGCCGACAGGGCGTGCTCGGGAGGTGCTTCGCTTTGCTAGAGTCGGACTCGACGCTTCTGGCGCTCTGCCCTATGACCTCGACGACCGCGGCGGTGGGCCCAAGCATCTCCCGGGAGGTACTGCAAGCGCTCGTGGACCCGGCGACGCCTCGGGGGAACGTCAGGAGAAAGGCCCGACGTGCCGCTGCTGGAGCGAGAGCCGCCGTAGGCCGGCCGTCGCCGCACACCGTCCGGAGTCGTACTCGGGGAGCGATGGCAAGGCAGTGTATGGGACAGACCTCGGGATTGCCGGCGTGTGGGAGACCAGCGGGGATACTGGCGCCTACGCGAGGAGCTGCATCGCTCCTCAGGGACCGGGACCCAGAAGGACGACCCTGGTGCTGCGATGGCACAGCCTCGGTAGTGGCCTTATCAAGCTCGTCTGCGAGAGCTCGGCCAAAAAGACCCGACCTCGGACGAGCTGGGTCGGTCATGACTCAGGCGATCGCACGGAGGCGCTCGCTCGATTGAGGGAGCTTGGAACGACCTGAAGACGTTCCGACCTTCCCGCGCTCTTCCCGTCGGAGGGCAATCACGGCCTGGTTGATGGCGACTTGTGCCATCCGGCGAGCGTCTTCAGGGGTCTTCGGGCTGCGCTCCCCCTCCTCTACGCTCGTGCCATGGCTAGCGGCCACGAGAACAAGCCGATTGCGTAGCGGCGGAGAGGGGGAGAACAAGGACGTGGAGCTTCCATGCTCGGGGACGGCACTCGAACCCGAGCTCGCGGAATGTGCTGTTGCGTCAGATGCATACCTCAGAGGTCTTGGTTCTCTTCCTGGTGAGCGAAGCCTTCGGGCCCCACAGTGGGCGCCAGCTGTCGACTATCGGGATCGCCTGACCGCAAATGTGAGTCGGGGTTAGTGTGAATAAGGGACCCAAGACGAGCTACGCTCAACAGAAGTATGGACGTTGGTCGAGGTGAAGCGTCAATGAGCTGGACACAACGAATTATACTGGTTCGAGCCCCCACGAGGGTAATAGCTCTACTCCAGTCTTCTCCTAAGGTGGAGGGTTTCACTATCTTTGAGTACAGAGAGTGGATTATAGCTCGAGCTAGAGCGTTCTGTTTGTGTCTATTGGTCTATTGCTAGTGCACTGATGTCCTGTCCCTTTGCCGCCCTGCCTCAAGGGATTTTATACCCATCCCATCCGTTACCAGAAACGGCCAAGAGAGATTCCCAGGGTATGCATGGCGTGCACTAAAGACGTGCTGCAACTGTCCCGGATCTGGAGCCCACGTCCACCTTAACTCCGGGATTTTCGGACTTGGTAACCGTTGAGTAAATGCACACCTCGAGCCAAGGTCAAGGTCGTGCGGAGATGGGACCCCCACTGCCCGAGCTTGAGGTCGTGGGGGATTGGCGCTGCCTTGGTCGTGGTCGAAGTCCCACGCTGCTCAGCCCCGAGCTGGGGGACCCTGTTGACCGCACGTTGACCTATCAGAGATTCCTCAGTCCCCGATAACCATGTACCTGAAGGCATGATAGACCTCAAGAAGGAAGAGTTTAGAGTTTTGAAGTAAGGAGGCCAGTCAGTGGCTGATTATTTCAACAAGTTCACTCAGTTAGCCTGCTGTGCCCTTGAAGATGTGGCTACAGATAAGGCTAGAGAGTCTCACTTCGTGAAAGGACTGAACTCTGGATTGCAGGTGAGATTGATCACCCACAACTTCCCAGATTTTTAGGAATTGGTCAATAAGCTTTGATCTTGCAGGACAAGCGCAAGGAGTTAGGTAAGGATCGGAAGCATAGGATGGCTAGTCAAGGAGGATGTCTAAACTAGTTCGGATTGAGGATGTCTCCACAACAGTTTGCAAGATTCCAATAGCAAGTGCCAAATAAGACATCGATCCCTGCACCTCGCTCTGCTAATCAAAATTTTTAGACGCCTGCTCAAGGAGGCAATGCACCTAGTGGAAGTCAGCAGTCTACTCTTAAGCGCTGTTATTCTTGCAATGAGTTAGGATATTTTGCTAACAAGTGTCCAAGGAAGGAAGGAATCACTCTAGTTCGCTTCAACTTGAGAACTACACCTACTACGGTACTTGCTTCAGGAGGGAACAGTGCGACAGGTCAAGCTAGAGGTACACCTCAAGCAACAGTATGTGGCATAGTCAATCATATTACTGCAGATGGAGATCAAGAGGCATCAAACATCTTACTAGGTAAGTTTCTGGTTAACTCAATACTTGCAATAGTTTTATTCGATTCTAGAGCTTTGTATTCGTTTGTTTCTCATAGTTTTGCAATTAAGAATGGGTTTGATGTTAAGAATCTTAAGTGTGTGCTTTTAGTCCAAGCCCTAGGATCTAAACTTCGGTCTAGCCTTGGGTGTTTGGGAGTTAAGTTACTCATGGATGGGATAGAATTCCTAAGGAATATTATCTTATTGAATACCCAAACCCTAGATGTTATTCTTGGAATAGATTGGCTGTCCAAATATAAAGCTGTTTTGGATTATGGCCAAAGAATTGTGTTGTTGGAAAGTCCTAGTGGCAAGAAAGTGGAAATTCATGTGACATCTATTCATGATGGTTAGTTAATGGTTAACAATGTAAAGATGGCTAGCATGGAAGATGTGCCTGTTGTTAGAGAATATCCAGATGTTTTTTCAGAGAATTTGCCAGGTATGCCACCAGATCGAGATATTGAGTTACTGTCTCAAACAACACCAAAAGCGAAGAGACCGTATCATATGCCAACAGATGAGTTAGTTGAGATGAAGAAGCAGATCGAGGAGTTGCTCAGGAAAGGTTTTATTCGACCTAGTTCTTCGCCATGGGGAGTGCCAGTGTTGTTCATCAGAAAGAAGGATAGAAGCTTAAGAATGTGTATTGATTATCACACATTTAATGAGGTGACGATTAAAAATAATTATCTATTGCGTAGGATCGATCATTTTTTTGATCAGTTGAGAGGAGTTGGAGTTTTTTTTTCCAAGATAGGTCTTCGATCAAGATATCATCAATTGAAGATTTGTTCAGAGGATGTTCCTAAGACTGTGTTCTCTATGCGGTATGGACATTATGAGTTTATGGTCAATGTCTTTTGGATTGACCAATTCTCCTATATATTTCATGAACATGATGAATAAGGTTTTCTTTGACTATTTGGACAAGTTTGTCGTTGTCTTCATAGATGACATTCTTGTATACTCCAAGACGAGGGAAGAGCATACATAACATTTGAGGTTGGTTTTAGAAAGATTGCGTGAGCAACAGCTATATGATAAGTTCAGCAAGTGTGGCTTTTGGAAGGAGAAGGTTGAATTTCTTGGCCATATAATAACTGCTAAAGGAGTTGCTGTTGATCGAAGCAAGATAGAAGCAGTGTTACATTAGGAGCAACCAAAGTCTCTTACTCAGATTCGTAGTTTTCTGGGAATGGCGGGTTATTACCGTCAGTTCATAGAAGGATTTTTGATGATTGCTAGACTACTTACGCAATTGTTGAGGAAGGAGAAGAAGTTTGCATGGACGCTAGAGTACAAAAAGAGTTTTCTACAGTTAAAGAAGCGTATAACGATAGCACTTGTGTTAGTGTTGTCGGATGTGCAGAACAGTTTTGATATATATTGCGATGCTTCAAGACAAGGTCTTGGATGTTGTTGATGTAGAATGGTAAGGTTGTTGCCTATGCGTCGAGGCAATTAAGGCCGCATGAGGAGAATTATTCTATGCATGACTTGGAATTAGCTGCCGTAGTGCATGTTGAAAATATGACGTCATTATTTCATCGGGAATAGATGTGAGATCTATACGGATCATAAGAGTCTAAAGTATATATTCACTTAGTTGATCAATCGAAGTTGTGCAAGGAGTTTCAGAAGCTGAAATTGAAAATTGTTCCACAAGGTTTCGTAGCTACTTTGGAGGTGAAGCCAACACTTAAAGATCAAATCAGAGAAGGTTAGAAGGATGATGAGAAAATCAACAAAATTAGGTCCTAGAAAGATAGAGGCTTAGCTGAGGATTTCACTGAGGATGATCAAGGTACCATGTGGTTCAAAGGCCGAATCTGTGTACCAAATAGAAAGGAGTTTAAACAGTTGATTCTTGAGGAAGCACATGATTCTAAGCATTCAATTCATCTAGAAAGTGTTAAGATGTATTAAGATATTAAGGAAAGATTTTGGGGGCCTAACATGAAGCGTGAGGTAGCCGAACATGTTGCACGATGTGACGTATGCCAAAGGGTAAAAGCCATGCATTAGAAACCCGCTGGTTTGTTACAACTATTGAAGGTTCTAGAATGGAAATGGGAGGAAATTGGAATGGATTTTATTACTGGTTTGCCTAATACTCAGAGAGGTTATGATTCTACATGGGTCATCATAGATCGTTTGACCAAGGTCGCTCATTTTATTCCAGTGAAGATGACTTATTCAGGAGATCGCCTGGCAGAGCTGTATATATCAAGGATTGTGTATTTGAATGGTGTGCCTAAGAAGATTGTGTCGGATATAGGCACACAATTTACCTCGAGGTTTTGAAATAATTTGCATGAAGCAATGGGAACTCGTTTGAATTTTAGCACATCATATCATTCACAGACAGACGGTCAAACAGAAAGGGTTAATCAGATTTTAGAAGATATATTAAGAGCTTGTTCATTAGCTTATGCTACATCATGGGATAAGTGCTTGGCGTATGTAGAAGTTAGCTATAACAATAGTTATCAGGCTAGTCTGCAAATGTCACTATTTGAGGTTTTATGTGGTCATGCCTATCGTACCCTATTGAATTGGAATGAGACGGGAGAGTGTTTGGGTTTGGACCTGATATTCTCAAGGAAGCCGAAGAGAAAGTTGATATGATCATAGAGAGGTTGAAAATAGCACAGTTAAGGCAAAAGAGCTATGCTGACAATCGTCATCGTGATTTGAGCTTTGAACCAGATGATTTCATGTATCTCAAAGTTACCCCTCTTAAAGGTGTTAAAATGTTTCACGCTAAAGGAAAGCTTGCGCCAAGGTATGTTGGTCCGTTCAAGATCTTGAGCCCTCAAGGAGAGATTGCTTATCAGTTAGAATTGCCGTAGTTGTTGGTAGGAGTGCATAATGTGTTCCATATGTCATAGCTTAAGAAATGTCTCAGAGTGTCAACAGAGCAGACGCCATTAGAAGCAATTGAATTGCAAGAGGATTTGACCAACAAGGAGCAACCGATCAAGATTTTGGATGTGATAGAGCGCAAGACTCAGAATAAGTGTGTTCACTTTTGCAGAGTTCAGTGGAGTAACCATTCAGAGAGTGAAGCAACTTGGGAGTGTGAAGAGAATCTGAAGTCCGAATTTCCTAACCTATTGTCTAGATAGCCCTGAATCTCGAGGTTAAGATTCTGTTAAGGGGGAGATTTGTAACAACCCAAAATTTGCCTTTACTATTGTTTTATTGTTATTTGTGTATTTTGTGATTTTTTTGAATTTATTAGATTTTTTGGAATTTATTTGAATTTATTTTAAATTATGTATATTGGCTTTTTTGAGAAAACTAATTATATATATTGTAGGATCGATATATACTAAACTAGCAATCAGAGGGGGGTGAATGATTGCGCGGAAGCTAAAATCAAATTTTTGATGATTTTTGAAACACCCTAATTCGGACACAAATTGCCTGATTCGGATTCGACAAAACAGAGTGATATATGTTCACTAAAATAGTAATTTCCGAAGATCCCACCATTAGATTGACGTGAAATTTTAATCGTAGAAACTAGATTCAATTCGAGAACTAACCCAACAAAAATTAGCTTGATCGGATCTACAGATCTTGAGAGTTATGACCTTCGCAAGATGACTATAACAAATAATGGTGAAAATTGATCTAACCCTAATTACGAGATTAATCAGGATTTATGAGGAATTAACCAATCAAACTTTTCAGATCAATCACTTGATGCTCTAAATAGATTTTGAATGGATCAAATCAAAATTATTATGATGAAACTGTGAATCAATCTAAAACGGAAATAGTCATGCAAACGAAGAGCGAAAACGAAGAACGAGATTACCAACCCATCAATTGGCAAATCTTGATTTTTATTATCAAGATGTGATCACAAGATGCCTCAGAAGCAAACTTCAAAAATTGCCGCCATTCAAGTCACGCATGCATGCGGCCATATCTTCTTTTTCTAGTCGCGCAAGGAAATCGTCCAGCTTCTAGTCGCCTGTATATGCATGCATAGCCGTCGGACCAAAATTTGCTGCGCCGGACCAAGAAAGTCTTGCTACACTAGACCAAATGACAAGCCACCTGTTAGGCTTCGTTGCTGCCACATGTCAGTCAATGCTGATGCCACGTCTTCCACATAAGAAGCCACATGTCTGGCTGCGACAGGAACACGTGTCATACTGTTATGACAAATTTTATATCACAGAAGTTATAAAGGCCTGCCTATTTTATTCTGGGTAGGCCCGTTATTAAGTCCAGCAACGGTCACATACAAGTTCATATATAAGTCCAGCATTGGCCCCATGTGACCCATAAGTCCAGCGATGGTCACATACAAGTTCACATATAAATTAGCCTTGTGTCAGCCATATGCACATAATTTTCAGATCATTGTACAACCACACAGAAACAAGTTCAAATACAAGTTCACATAACCAAACATCATTACAGAACCACAATTTCACACCCACTAGTAGAAGTTATTACAGAACCACAAGTTCACATAACCAACTTAGTCCACAATAGGACTAGTTCACATAAGTTCAGAACCACACAACCGCAGGAGTACAGCACAAGTACGACCGATATAAGTTCATTGACGTGCATCAGCTCATAAAGTAGACTGGGATTGATTTGAAGACTAGGATAGATTGGAGTTAACCTGGGACAAGTTCAAGATACGTCGAAGGAGCAAATTATTCTCTTCCTGCT
The DNA here is from genome assembly GCA_036346375.1 of Guadua angustifolia. NCBI lineage: Eukaryota > Viridiplantae > Streptophyta > Magnoliopsida > Poales > Poaceae > Guadua > Guadua angustifolia. The sequence goes on from CM070510.1 coordinate 44,621,515, forward strand.
GCTGCCGCCTAAATTCGCCGAACTCCCTTTGGGTCTTCGCCAGCGCTTCATCTGCAAGTTCAGCTTTCTTCTTCAGTGTGATGATGTCGTCATGGAGAATAGCTGAATTTTGTTTTTCAGCTGCAAGATCTTCCCGAAGTGCTCTTTCAGTCGATGTCGCTGATTTGGTGCAGCTCGTATCTAGCCCAGCATTCTTCAAAAATGTGCCGTTGGATCTGTCCTGGGAGAGAACATCGGACACAACCTTTGTACTAGATTTTGGTGGCTCACCATCATCAACAGGTTCTGCCAGCATATTTTGCATATTTGACTGCAAAATTGCAAGGATTGGGTGTTAGATGGGAAAATAAATAGTAAATACATAAAAATACACAAAATTGGCAGTGGCATAAGATATTCAAGAATCAACAACTAACAAGAAGCTACTAGGCAGCACAAGCTATAGGTAAGGAAATTTGGCAAACAGATGTGTATTCAAATTCATTGAAATCGAAAGGAACAGTTAAAATCTGCCTATTACTATTAGAAAAACAATAGGAAGGTACCTTTTGAGGACAACAATCATCGCTTATCATACAAGCGTAACAAATAAAACAAGCAATGATCAACTTTTGCCAAGAAAATGAGGTGATTTTTGGAAAGGGAATTATTATTCTATTGGCATAGGTAACAAGGAAAAAACTTTAGAACACACAATGTAGCAAGCATACGCAGGGACTTACAATTGCAACTTTTGCAGCGTCACTCAGTCCCTTTGTTCTGCTGGTATGGCATTCCTTGAAGACATCCACCGCATCCACCTCTGCGTCCTTGTTCTTCTCCCTCTATTACAGTATGAAAATTACAGAACAGTTATCTTCTCAAACTATTATACCAGACAAGTGGTTGTTGACTACAAAAATTATTCCTAGAAGATAACGGGCACTTACATATGCGTGCAAGTCGCTAACATAGTCTGCGAGATCCTCAGAGCTCGATGATACTTGACTTTAAAGTGGTTTCGCTTGTTTTGTTCGAGATTTCCTACAAGAGATGTATGTGTTAGACGCAATCACGATAGAAAATGAAAAAATATGTGATAAGATACCACATACCATGCTCTTTGGATTTGACCACTTTGCAACAAGTTCTCTCCTTTGTTCATCACCATCATGCAAGGGACAGGAGAGGTAGTTCTAATCTCATTAGCAGGGACACCATTGAAGTAGGCCTTCTTCAACTTATACCGTGTCTGCAGTATCCCAGACTGTAATACATCGGCGCATGCATCCTTTGTTGGCTTGTCATTTGTGTTAATGGCCAACCGTCCCTGGTGATGTGAATTGCAATCATTAATGAGTTACACCAAGTCATATCACAGGTGAATGTAGCACAGAGAGTGTAGATAGGCACTTACAGCTAACTTGCCCATGAAGTTATCAAAATGGTCGGTGTCTTTCTTGCACTCTTTCCAATGATTGAGGACAGGAACTTTGGCCCTAATGATAACACCAGCCTCTGATGCGAACTTGGCAGCTTGCACAGGTTCATCTGGCCTTCTCTTCCCCTCGGCAACAACTATGGGCAATCTTCTTCCCATAGATCTAGTCATCTTGTCAAGCAATATTCCCCTGGTTTGTGGCCTTGGATTTCTCGAACCCCTTTGTATAGGTACTACAGAGTATTCATTTAGATTGTTAACATTCATCAAATAGTGAAATCAAATTTAAAGTTACATGGAACTATAACTTGCCTTCATCATTGGCTTGGGTCTGCTGTCCGGTCTGCTCTTCACAGTGGTCACGAACATCATCATGTTGATGCGCTTCATCTGGATATGACCAGTCCCTTAGAGGGCTTGGGATCCTGTTCACATTATTGTCTCGAGGCATTTGTCCATTGCTCACATCTTCAGCACCATTGTTTTGTGCTACTGGAGGCAATTCTTCATGCCCATTATCTTCAGCTTGGTCTGATGTGAGTTGCCTTTTCGATGACCTTGTTGAGACTCCAGGAGGTCTCTCCACTGTTAGTGGACCTGCCCTCACTCTCTTGGATTGCCTTACTCCTGGAGCCATATTGGGAATAGGCTTCCTCCTCTTTGTACAAAGCTTCTTTATTCTTGTTCGTTTAGGAAACTACAGTAGAAACAAACTACTTGTAAGCATATGCATAAATTAACAAGAGTCTATATACAAATAAAAAACAACTTGTAAGCATGTGCATTGCAAATATCCTAGCCCCCACCAAGATAGAAGAAGCACCTCGATCATTAGGGTCTTGGTTGCTCCTTGTCTAAGCAATCATCATCATCTCCTGAACCTCATGTTCATCTTGAGGATATACTCCGATGAATCGGGACCTTCACCATGACTACTCTTGTTGCTGATTTTTCCCTTTGCAGATCTGAGTTACATTGACATATTTTTAATAGTGGATGCTATATCTTTGATGCCAAGTTCTTCCATCCTTCTTTTATTCTTCAAGATATTGGCATGCATTGTCTTTCAGTATTCACTAGTGCGAGTTCTTACAGGAATAAACAGATTGCAATGATAATAATACCATTCATGGAGTGAATTATGGAGTAATGTTGGTGGTAATAGTGCATTTTATAAACTAGAAGAGAAAAGAAGAAGAGAAAATTCGTGTGCTAGAAGAGAAAAAGAAGAAGAGAAAAGAAGAGAAAATTCGTGTGCTAAATGCCCAAGAGATCAAAACCACCTATCTACCTGTCCACAACCAAAGCAGCTGTACAGTTGCATTTCAGAAAATGGATGCATCATACATGTGTTTTAGTTACCATGAAAACACATATGATCATCACATCTATCATATGCATAATCGATATACACTTGGTGGATTCATCATGGGGAACATTACAGAAATAGATGTGCCTAATCGATATGCAAAACATTACAATGAAAACGATATACAAAACATTACCATGAAAAAATGATTTAGAATAATTAGCAACATATGATCAGCACATCTATCATATGCATAATCCATATACACTCGGTGGATTAATCATGGTGAACATTACAGAAATAGATATGCATAATCGATATGCAAAACATTACCATGAAAATGATATACAAAACATTACCATGAAAAAACGATTTAGAATACTTAGCAACATATGATCAGCACATCTATCATATGCATAATCCATATACACTCAGTGGATTAATCATGGGGAACATTACAGAAACAGATGTGCCTAATCGATATGCAAAACATTAACATGAAAACGATATACAAAACATTACCATGATCAGCACATCTATCAAATAGAATAAGAAGAAGAAAATGAAGAACCTAGTTCGTGCTGTTGGATGTATTTGGTGTACCTCGTGCTACGCTTTGTCGGCGTCTTCCCATCGTAGGGGTAGCGGCTCTGGTGCGGCAGGCGTCGTGGATGGTGTAGCGGCTCCGGTGCGGCAGGCGTCGTCGACGGTGTACCGGCTTCGGAGGTGTTGTTGCGAGAGGGGCGATCTGAGTAGGAGAAGGAAGAAGATGAGGAGGCTTCTAGTAATGTTGTCCTCCCAAATGCCCTTCGGTGCGGATTTGCTCTTCGGTGGGCGGAGGACAAAACGGAGATTTCGCGTCCAAATTTTCAGCGGGGGGAGGGAGCGAGGTGGCGGGCTTTTTGATATTTGGCGCGGACGAAAATATATTCAGCGCGCTTCATTTTGATATTTTGATAAGAAAAGAATAAAAGAATACATTTTGATATTTTTTAATCTAAAAAAGAAAATGAGTCCTTTAAATTAGATACTTTTTGATTTTTTTAAAGTAAATTGGTATTTGCGGATAATCTAAAATAAATCACTAGATTGAATCTATTTGCATTTAAAAAATAGCATTAAAAAACCGATCAAAAAAGGGCGAGCGAAGTAAGTGATAAAAAAACTTTGTTCTTTGTTTGACCATGATAGATTTTGATCTAGGCGGAAGAGTCCTCTTAATATTTATCTAGTCTTATATTCTTATATGGGTTTCGGTATATTGAAATATAAACAGAAAAGAGAAGATAGAGGATAGACTCATTACATAAAAAAAGATATGGAAATAGCCATAGAAAAAAAGAAAAAAAGGAGCGTGAAACATTAATACGTAGCCTTTCGTGAAATCAGCCCTGAGTTCTTGACATTGCTGTGTAAATGTCGTAGAATTCACGATATGCGGTGGTGGCATTCTCTCAGACATTAACCGCCGCTTCTTTGGAGATGTAAGTCGCTCACCCACCACTACTCCGTACTCCTCCCTCACCTAGCTACTTTAATTAGCATCTTTTATTCGTGTCTTGTAATTGGTAGGAAAATCTTGTACGATTCAATTAGGGTGTGTTTGGTTCATTGGATGAGGTTGAATAGGAGTAGATGATCCTGTACCATTTGGTTCCATTGTTTTGAGTGAATGAGATGGTTCAGCATCTGAAGGGAATATTCCTTAAATTTGTATCACTTGATCCAGGATAGGATGGTTCCATTCAAGCAACCAAACGTACCGATGTTATCCATATCCGAAAAATCCGATGTAATATGGGTTAGGATATGGAAAGAGCAATATCCGATCCGTATCCGAAAAATCTCATGTAATCTGGGCGGAGGAGGTGTGAGTGCTTGTACATGGGATCGAGGACGTTGTGGATGAGCATTTGCATCTTGTTGGTCAGGAACATGACACTGGATGGAGCGACTCAATGTTCTACTTTCTCTAAATAGGATGGCTTGGTCGGTTAAGGCTCAATGCTCAATGCTCTGCTTCTATGAGATTTGTGAATTTTTATTACTTGTGTGCAGTAAGCATATGGAGATCAAGCACATAGAAAAGAGAGAGAGATACAAAGCAGCTCATGAACCAAACCAGAAGCGTACATAACTACATACTAGCTAGCGTACATAACTACATCATGTATGACTGGTATTAACGCTATCGATTGGTATCGAAACCAGTATAGTACATAGAGCTACTTTGTACCGGTTTAGGTACCAAAATGGTATATACCGATCATACCAGCCGGTATTTACAAATATTGATAACTACATGGTGCACATAGCATACACTAAACTGCACCTTTTTTTAGACCAATTGAAACACTCTAAAAATGTATTGAAACTATTGAAACCTACTGAAACTTGATGAAATGAGGATAATTTTTTTGCTTGAATTTTTAAAACTTCATCATAATCTTTTGAAACTTATTTGAATTTGTGAAACTTGCTGAAATCTATTTAAAATTCTGTTGAAGCCTTCTTGAAACCTTGATTTTTTAACCTGAAATTTCATGAAACTTATTTCATCATTGGAACTTACATGAAACCAACTGCACCATTAAAACTCTATAAAATTTTGCTATACATTGGTAAAATCTCATTATTGCACAGTACGAGTACCCTTCTCCTGCATATGATCCTCTCCTTTATTCCTTCTCTTCTTCTTTGCGACTTTATTCCTTCTCTTCTCTTCTTCTTCTTCTTTGAAGGAGAACCAATAGTTACAATCGATTCCCATCTCTGACCTCCGCCCCAGCTCCCTCTCCGCCTCCCTTTCCAACCCACCTCCCTCTCCACCCCACCTCCATCTCCGGCCCATCTCTGACCTCCCTCTCCGCCTCCGCCCATCTTCCTCTTCGCCTCCCTTTCCAACCCGCCTCCCTCTCCTCCCCACCTCCCTCTCCGATCTCCCACATATAGGGGGACACTCGCTAGCGCCGGCATAGGTGCCCCAGGGGGAGACGACATCGGCTGCGTTCATCCACACTTCTTCGTCGCCGTCGACTCCTTCCACACCATCGACTGGAAGGTAGGTCTCAAGATTGAGAAGGATTTTGGTTCTCCTGAGGATATGTTGGAGTCGCCCAATTTAAAGTTACACAAGTGATTTTGGTTCTCCTGAGGATATATCAGCACATCTGTAGTTTCTATCTATTGAATCTGTGCTTGTACCTATAAAACATATATATGGTAAAATAAAGAACCTGTGCTTGTACCTATAATGTTGAATCTTTTAGCTTCTCCTCTGGCTGTGACATGCATTTTCAGTGTGCGGTAGGAACTTTAAAGTCGACAGATAAAGAACCTGTGCTTGTACCTATAATGTTGAATTATGTTGAATCTTTCACTTGTTGTCCTCCATAACCTTTTCGTGTTTGGTGAGAAACTTTATGGGGATTGGGGGTATAATTCAGATTAAGAACATTGTCATGTAACATCATGTGAGGGGTGGTATCAGTTTGGTAGGCTACAAAAATACTTGTCATGTCTTATCCTGTCATGATAGATCCATTTGCTTATAATAAGCATTAAACTAGTATTTAAGATAGCATATACCTCCATTTGCTTATAATAAGCATTAAACTAGTATTTAAGATAGCATATACCACACTATGTGTATCAGTGTCACTAGACACTGAAATTAGATTGGGATTTTGAACTTTGATCCATGGAGAAGCGATGGGCAACGTTCCTTAGTTAATTAGACTGGGATTTTGAACTTTGATCTGGCTGTGCATATTCAATTTTGTTTTGTTTTGATTTTGTCTCAAGACATGATTGTGTGTGATTTTATCCCCATGTCTTCCAAACGGTGGTACAGATGGATAGAACATGGATACAAGGGAGACATTTCACAACTGCGTACATCGAAGGAGTGAAACAGTTCATGGAATTTGTTAGACAAAGATTTGATGAACACATCGAATTACTTTGCCCATGTCGTAGATGTCTTAATTGGAATTTACGGCCTTAGCAAGAAGTGCATGACCACATACATATTTTTGGGATGTCAGCTACATACACTCGGTGGATTCATCATGGGGAATCAGTTGATGCTGAAGTTGTTGAATATTCAGAGCAGGTGCATGAATCAGATAATGATGATGGGATAGATGTGGGCGAGCATGATGACGACGACCATAACGGAGTGCCAGAGTTGATAGGAGAACTGTACACAACGGCAGAGGAAGATGGACAGCAGCCAAAGTTTGCTAGAGTCCTTGAAGATGCGAAGCGGTCACTTTGCCCGGGATCTAACCATTCAACATTCTCCTTTCTGGTGAGGTTGCTCCATATGAAGTCTTATTATCGAATCAGCAATAGGGCTTTTACTGCATTATTGAAGCTATTGTCCTCAGCATTCCCTCAATGCCAATTACCGAAATCATATGATGAGGCAAAGAAATATCTTCGTGAATTGAGCCTTGGATATAACTCGATCCATGTGTGCAAGAATAATTGTGTGTTGTTTTGGAAGGAATATGCCAATATGGATTTGTGCCCAATATGCGATGAATCTAGATGGGAAGATGCAGATGGTAGCAAGCGGGTTCCTCATAAGGTATTGAGGCATTTTCCACTTATACCAAGGTTGAAGAGGATCTTTGCCTCAAAACAAACAGCTGAGGACACCCAATGGCACAAGATGAAGCGGACGCTGGTGGACAATGAAATGAGCCATCCAGTAGATGGGGAGGCATGGAAGGACTTCGATCAGAAGTATCCAACTTTTGCAGAAGATGCAAGGAACTTGAGGCTTGCCCTAGTCACAGATGGTTTCAATCCATTTGGCAACATGAGCACGTCATATAGCATGTGGCCTGTGCTTGTTAGGCCTTTAAGTCTGCCACCATGGGAATGCATCGATCCATCGAACTGCATGATGTCATTACTGATCCCAGGTCCAACATCTCCGGGAAAGGATTTTGATTTATTCTTGGAGCCTCTTATAGAAGAATTGCTTGAACTCTGGGAGGGTGTCAGAACTTATGATGCATTTAGTGCTGCAAAGTTCAATCTTCGTGCCACTGTGCTATGGTGCATACATGATTATCCAGCTTTGAGCACCTTGTCAGGGCGAACTACAAAAGGATATTATTCATGTATTCATTGCGACAAAAACCCATTGTCACGGCGACTAAGGAATAAGATAGGTTACCTTGGCCACCGTTGTTACCTTCCAAGGACACACGCATGGCGAAGAAGCTTGGCTTTTGATGGACATCATGAAAACCAGGATGAGCCAGGAAAGTTCAGTATAAAGGAGGTCCTGGATGAACTAGAGAAGGTGAAAGATGTCAGGCTAGGTAAGCATGCTACAAGTAAGAAAAGAAAGCATGGAGAGAATGGAGGGCCACTAATTTTCAGCCGCAAAGTAGGTCTGTGGAAGCTACCGTATTGAAAAGACTTGAAGCTGCCACATGTTCTTGATGTGATGCACATAGAGAAAAATAAATGTGACAACCTTCTTGGCACATTGCTCAAAATCGAGGTCAAGACAAAGGACACAGTCAATGCTAGGTTGGATTTGCATGATATGGGCATAAGGCATGACTTGCACTTACAGCAAGATGGCAATTCGGTTCGTATCCCACAAGCTTGCTATGTCTTGAAGAAGGAACAAAGAATTGAGTTTTGCAAGTTCCTCAAAGGTGTCAAGTTTCCACATGGATATGCAGCCAACATAGCAAGATGCATAAATGCGGATGGTTCTAAGGTACAGGGGCTGAAAACTCATGATTGCCATGTCCTTCTGCAAAGAATCATACCTGCCGGCATAAGAGGATTTGTGGGCAAGGATGTATACCAAGCAATTGCAGAGCTCGGGAACTTCTTCAGGGAATTGTGTAGTAGAAATCTGAGGATAGATGTTGTGAAACGGCTGAAAAAAGATATCCCACTAATCCTATGCAAGCTTGAGAAAAATTTTCCTCCGGCCTTCTTTGACGTGATGGTGCACTTGGCTGTCCATCTACCTGATGAGGCATTGCTTAGAGGACCTGTACAATATGGATGGATGTACCCAATAGAACGGCAACTGGGCACTTTCAAGAATTCGATGAGGAACAAGGCTAGGCTTGAAGGATCAATTGCTAAGGCTTATGTAGCAAGTGACACCTTGATATTTTGTTCAAGGTACATGGAGGATGTTGATACTAGATTTAATCGGGACGTCGGTAGTGGAGATGAGCCATTCGATGGTGACACCTCTGTTTTTATGCATGGTGTTAAATTCATAGGAGCCAATAGGGTACAGTACATCGATGATAAAGTCATGGCCCAGCTAGTTTGGTATGTGCTAAATAACTGTGAGGAGGTTGAACCATATTTGGAGTAAGTTTCATTTATATATGCTGATTTGTCATTTCGTGTATTAAATATAAATTTTACCTAATGATTGTGTCACTATGTCATGCAGCATGTACAGAGAAGAGTTAGAGAAAGAAGAGGCACATGATGTTGACAAAAGGCTTCAAAAAGGATTTCCTAAATGGTTTAGGAGTCATGTAAGTAATGCATAGTTTATGAATTGCAATTTTGTATGAAATTTCACATTGGAGATGACTTGTGTACTTTTCTTGTATCTCAGATCAAGAAGCTGCGGAAAGACAAACCAGAAGAGGTCGTGAAGGAATTGTATGCACCGTCATGTGGTCACGATCTCCGAGTCAAGAGTCAGGCAACTTGCATTGTAAATGGAGTCGGTATAGCACCGTGGATCGTGAGAAATACTTCCAGACACAGAATAGTGGTGTCATGATTGATGGTACACATGATGGGGAGAACATTGAATTTTATGGTGTCCTTAGGGAGATTATTGATTTGCAATATAACTCCACTCTAGATGTCCGTCGGTCGGTTGTTCTATTCCGATGTGATTGGTTCAATCAGTTTGGCAAGACGAGAGGCGTTAGAGATGATGGACATTTCAAATCCATCAACATCCGATCATTCGGTACAAGTCGACCCTTTCATTTTAGCAACTCAATCGAAAAAACATTTTACTTGCAGGACACCTCTTTGGGCATAGGATGGCGAATTGTGCGAAATTTGAACATAGGGATATGTATAATGTGGCTCAAGAGGATGATCACTGCTCGGCGTACACCAAGATGACCATTGCTCGTCTGAGCATGAAGTGCAAGAAGGTGATTCCGAGGAAGTTCTGCACCATTGGCAGGATGTTGGAGAAGTCACTATTATTGAAGCTAATTTAGAAGACCTTGTAATAAGTAATAGGCAAGTTAACATGTCCCAAGACAGCGGGGACGAAATGTTTGAAGATGATACTGTATTGCAGTATTGTAGTGACAGTGCCAACTTAAATGCAGAAGATGACATGTCAGATGATGATTAATTTGTATTTTGTTATTTCAAAGTTATGCTTCAGTATGGATGACCATAAAACTTATGAGATGTGAACTCAAGTTTGTCATGTATATGAATTTAATTAACACTTTTAATTACCATAAAACTCGTATTATATGTGACTACATATATGTCGTCCCCCTTCATACAGTGACCCAACACTTTGCAGCATCTCAAGTACGAGGAGAGAAATAAGACGACGCACATCTCCAGGAAGAAGAAAAAAAACAGAGCAAAGACCACATGAGCTTGCCACCTCTTTTCTGATGAAAGGAAAGAGGTAATGCGAATTATTAAGTCGGTGGCATGCCAAGCTACAGAAAGCTAATGGTCGCGAGTTTTCTAGGAATTTACAGGATGGTCTTAGTATGTTGCTACACATAGGATCGTTGCGATTTGGAATTTCACCTTGGTTGTCCACGGGCATGTACTGAGCCATGATGGCACGGATCTCTAAATCCATGTAGCTCTGTACGCACAAAAGCAGAAGAGAATTAGATGCCAGCCTAGAGTTATGAGCAGATAATTAACTTGCAGAAGTTGCCCACATCATTCGTACCCGGATCCTGTACTTGTACACTTCATATCTGCCACTAGGCCAAAGAAGATAACCCCTTCATGTAAGAACTTCTCTTTTGCAGTCGTAATATGGACTTAAACTTAATAACATGCTGATATGCGCACCAAAATCCTTGGGAATAAGTATGCGCACCAAAATCCGGGAATAAGTACGACAGGAACTCGGTAGTCAAACATACTTATGATGAAATACATTTCATCATCGATGCCGAATCGTTCTATGATGAGCCGCCCTCGTCACAATTTAATACAGCAGCGTCACAAATGGGTGTTGTGAATGGCGTGTATGATGTGTGACGAAAAATTGTGTTGTTCTATGACGCTTTCCTGACTTTCGTCATAACTTTTAGTGGCTGAGCTCCGTCACCAACGATCCATGACGAATCACAAAAGTTCGTCATAGATAGACGCTATTCAATGACAAATTTTTAGAACGTCATGAGGAAAATGTCATAGATGTGCAAATTTCTACTAGTGGTATTTCATGCACATATGTCATTTGAAGCCATGTTTATGCTACAAGGTCTTTGCAACTTCATGTTTATGCATATATGGTGCAGTTTATGATATGACTATTTAAATGGATTGACAACTTGAATTAAATCTTATCATGGTTGAACTTTCTTAGCTGTCTTGATCGTGCTCAAAAATTGCTAAATATGAAAGTTAAGTGCTAAAGCTAAAAGAGTGATTGTTGATAAATGCAAGAATAAGGTTATGTACTATCACACTTCTTCTTTACGAGACTGCTTATCATTGCACTTTGATATGAACTTAGAAGAGGTTGTGTATAATCGAAACCATGAAACCTTAAACTTGTGATTACTTGGCATGGTTGAAAAGTAAGGCTGATAGTGCATATAATTCCTTGCAATTGTTATTGTTGCAATCAATTAATGAATCAATTTTTCAAGCACAAATAAAGTGCACAAAAAAATCAATGTTTTCAGGTTTTCAGATTGTTGAGAAAGGGAGATCAAGCCATGCAAAAAATTGTTAATAGTACTTGATTTCTAGTTATGCTTACTCTACATTGTTTATGTGTAGATTTGAGGGTGCATGTACTTTTGATAGCATGACTTGGTGTTGAAATTGTTACATTTGTGATGACTTATAATGCTCAGTACATATAAAAAAACAAACTAAAAATAAACAAAAAGATTTTGTTCTCTCTTTTGTATTCTTGATAAATCCATTGTCAAAGGGGGAGAGTTTTGGACACATATTGCACATTCACACACACATTTCTTCTTCTTAGGTAGGGGGAGACTTCTTCTTTTTAGGGGGAGATTTTTCACTTTGCTTTTTGGTCACTTTGCTTTTGTTTTTAAAATAAAATTTCTTAAAACTTTTCTTGTGAGGTGAATGCCAATATTCAGTTCTAAATGGTGTTGACAATGTTTTCATAAAAGGGGAGATTGTGAAATCATGTGCTGAAAAATTGGCTTAATAGTGAAATTGGCATTGCAAAGTGGTTGTGATTGCAAAGCAGTTGTGATCATGGCATGTGTGGTGTCCGTGCATATGCTGTTTCAGATGATGCTTGTGATAGCATGATAATGATTTTGCTTGATGCAATGCGCTCATGTGAGTGGTTGCAAGGATTGACTTTGAGACAAGTCGTGGACTTACGCTCAGATTTGTTTCTTGTTTATTCATGTGCAGGTGTTGCTCGAGGGCGAACGTGGTCGATAAAGGGACTGGAACTAAGTCCATGGATGAACTGAGGTTCGGGACTAGGTTTAGAGAAGAATCGAGATCTTAGTGGTCGAGGATATCATGCGGGACGTTCGAGATAGAGAACAGTGCAGATGGAGGCTGATTAGTCACGTGAGTGTGGCATGTGGGCTGTACACAGTGCAGAAATTGTATTTGGCCATGTTGGGCAAAGTGGAGTTGTATTCAAATTCTTTAGAATTGCTCATTATAAATAGGGGGAGATCTCCTGTTTATTGAGTAAGAAAAAAAAGGTATTAGGGATTGTATTCTTTTGTTTGGAGTACTGTAACCAGATTAGACAAAGAGAAATAAAAATCTTTCTTGTGACCCAAGCGTTTTTGCTTCGATCTTTTTCTCGAGGCGATCCAACCAACAGAACCAAAACGTCTCCAGTCACCAAGCCACCGAGAGCAATCAGGCCGCAAGAACTATAACTTTAAATCGCAAGAAAACACACCAGCCGCAAGAAGCAAAAACGCTTGGGTCGCAAGAAAGATTTTTATTTCTCTTTGTCTAATCTAGTTAAAGTACTCCAAACAAAAGAGTACAATCCCTAATACTTTTTTTTCTTACTCAATAAACATGAGATCTCCCCCTATTTATAATGAGCAATCCTAAAGAGTTTGAATATAGCTCCACTTGGTAGTTGTACACAACTCTACTTAGCCCAACATAGCCAAATACAACTTCTACATGCGTATACAGCCCACATGCCATACTCATGTGACTAATCAGCCTCCATGTGCACTGTTCTCTAGCCCGAACGTTCCGCATGACATCCTCGACCATCAAGACCTCGATTCTTCCCTAAACCTAGTCCCGAATCTCAGTTCATCCACGAACTTAGTTCCAGTCCCGTCATCGACCACGTTTTCCCTCGAGCAACACCTGCACATGAATAAACAAGAAACAAATCAGAGCACAAGTCCACGACTTGTCTCAAAGTCAATCCATGCAACCACTCATATGAGCGCATTGCATCAAGCAAAATCATGCAACCACTCACACAAGCGCATTGCATCAAGTAAAATCATTATCATGCTATCACAAGTATCATCTAAAACAATATATGCACGAACACCACATATGCCATGATCACAATTGCTTTGCAATCACAACCACTTTGCAATGCCAATTTCACTATTAAGCCAATTTTTCAGCACATGATTTCACAATATAGATAAAGTTAATATAAACTTGGTTAATTATGGTTGGTTAATACTAAAATCAACTTGGGGATTGGTTAGATCGCTTTAGTTTGTTTAGCCATGCCACTTCATCACATGTACTTGAATCATTAATGTTTAATCATGACTAATAGAATATGGAACAATGCTATGAACTTGCGTGTCATGTGTGATCACACAATGAGATTGAGTTGTTATGGCGAGGGATGTCATGCAACGATATTGAAATGTTGATAGCATGTGGTGCTTGGTAATCAATTAGGGTGGTATTCATTTAGATTGGGGTCAGTGGCAAGGGGCACTGTACCAAGGTAGGTTAGGAATGACAAAGGGTATGTTGAAGTTTTGCACTAGTAACCCTAAGAATTTAACCTTACAAGCCTTTGACCTGAGTCAATCATGCAACCACATGTCTGGTATAGGACAGCCTAGCTGATTAATTTGCAATGTTTTTGCTTTAGTACTACTTGTGGTGTGGGCCCGGGTTCATAGATAAACTCACATAACGCAAGAGGGGGCCCTATCCCCTATCGTGATCGTTTAACCCTTCAGTGTTGAAACCTCAGCAGGTAGTATTGGGTTAAGGCATAGCATTGTAAAGGCTTTGTTATAATCACTCACCTATGTGGTGTATGGTTGTATCATGTGGGTAAAGTGCATAATCTCTACAGAGTGTAAATTTATTCGGATAGCTGTGCTTGTAGTATTGAGCATAGCTTGGGAATTACAGTCAAGGGTTAGACTTTATAAAATAAATCTTGGGATAGATGGCAAGTTGCCATGGAAGGATGAAACTTAACTTAGGATTGGACACTTGATTTACTTGAAAAATGTTGAACTTATTATCTATTGTTATTTATTTTACAGTCTTTACAATCTACTTATTGTACTTGTTCATAAGTGCTGCTTTGTTGCAAAATAATCATGATAGCTCTTTTCTTTTGGAATAAGCCTTGCATGTAGTTATATAGAATTGTATTCTGTGCAAAACTTGTTGAGTGCTTTCAATTACTCACCCTTGCCAACAACCACAATCAACAGTTGAGGAGTCTTCGCTTTTATTGGAGGAGTTCCAGGAGGGCATGAGTCAGTAGGGTCCGAGCCTTGTCAGTTGCCTATGGTGAACTGATGAGTCACCTATGTCTTCTATTTTCTACTGCATTCGTCTTAGATTTTATTTCAAGCCTAGCCCTGCGTAGCTTAATAGTGTAAGTTGGTCATAAGATAATACACTTAGTTATATCAATAAATGGAGTCTTATTATTATTTTCGTTATGTATGATGTGATATTTACCAATGTTGAGCTGTGTGCACTAGCGCTGATCCAGGGACTAGTGCGGTAAACACAGTGGGTCCGAATTCGTGATTTCGGGTCCTGACAGAGGTTGTATCAAAGCATAATGACTGTAGGTCTTGGCTCTTGATAGGTACCTTGTTAAGTACCTTTTTAAGTATATACCTTGTTAAGTACCTTTTTAAATGTATCACAAAGGGCCATGATAGTGCCATAATGGCTCTACATGCGATTGGCATCTCATCTAATAACATATCGAGTATCTATCCTAGAGACGATGCCTGAACTAGGTAGACTAATCATGGTAACGTCAGAAAGAACAGTTTACATACTAATGACAATGCAGGTAGCATGATGATGATAAGGGTGTAGACAAGATTTCTGAGTATATTAGATCAAGGTATTTATCTTCATGCGAGTCATACTGGAGAATTTTTGGCTTCGATATTCATGGTCGAAGCCCTTCTGTTGAGTGCCTATTTGTACATATGCCAGGCATGCATATAGTTACATACCATGAGGATGCTCACTTGAGTGAGATTATGGAAGATCCTGGCTCTAGTAGGACTATGTTGACAGAATGGTTCATCGCTAACCAAATATCACCGTGTGCACGGGAACTAACGTATTGTGAGTTTCCAACAAAATGGACATGGCAAACTGATAGAAAGGTATGGTCAAAGAGAAAATGAGGAACGAAGATTGGTAGATTACGACACATTCATCCCAGTGTTGGCGAGGCTTTTTACCTGAGAATGCTTCTAATGGTTGTTCGTGGTGCTAAATGCTATGAGGATGTTCAGTCCTATGGAGGTGTTCTCTATAACAGTTTTCATGAAGCATGCTAGGCACACGGATTGATTGGTGATGATGCTAAGTGGATTGCTCTCTTTGATGAAGGTATAGTGTCGGCAACTTCATACTAATTGAGGAATCTATTTATGACGATTTTGGTGTATTGTGATGTTGGAGATGTTCGTGTGATATTCAAAAAATCTAGAGATATATGGCTGATGATATTAGTTATAGAATGCACGCTTCTATTCGTACTGTGAGTAACATCATTCCTGATGTTATCCTTCGGGATAGGCTACTATGGGAACTTGATATTATGTTCTTGAATAATGGTTTATCGATCTCATCGTATGATCTCCCCGTGACATCAAATAGTTTAGATCGTGTCCTTGTGAACCGATTGATTCTTGAAGAACTATCATATGATAGAACCCACCTTTCTGTGTAGGCCGAGTCCATGTATGCCAGCCTCAAGGATGATCAATGTACTATATATGATGTTGTTATGTTGATGATGTTGTTATGTTGAGACTCTCAACCAATGAAAAATGTATATGCTTCGTGTTCGGCCATGGAGGAACCAGAAAACATTCCTGTAGAATGCTATTATCATGAAGTTAAGATTAGAATCGCATATTGTGTTGGTTGTAGCATCGTCCGGCGTAGCTTCTCTGTTGTTGCCAGGTAGCCGGACTGCTGATTCTAGATTTTTTATTCCACTCGATATTCATGAGACAAGCATGTGCAATGTACGTGGCACTATCCTTGGAGAGTTAATAAAGGAGGCTGCATTGATTCTATGGGATGAGGCTCCCATGACACATTGTTTGTGCTTCGAAGCACTTGATCGTACTATTCACGATATATTGTCCCATGAAAACCCTGTTAATGCTGACAAGCCATTCGGTAGAAAATCAATCTTATTCAGTGGGGATTTTAGACAGGTTCTACTTGTTATTGAAGGTGGCGGGTGAGCAGATATAATAGCAACTTCTCTTATAAAATCTTTGCTTTGGAAGCATATCGAAGTCATGCGTCTTATGATTAACATGCAACTCCTCAATCCCACTTTATCTTGAGGAAAAGGTTCAAATGTGTGAATTTGTGTAGTGGGTTCTCGATGTGGGAGAAGGACGTATTCCGACACACACCCAAACTGGGAGCTTAAACGATTCATGGATTCATGTACTCGAAGAATTTCTGTTAAAACCACAAGGTGATAGGTTAGCATCCATAACTATAGTTGTGTATGATGATTTCGAAACAAATGGTAATGATCCTGTTTATCTAGCTCGATGTGCTATTGTTTGCTCTATCAATACAGTTGTTGATGAATTGAATAGCATCATGCTTGCACAGGTGCCTACAGATGTGAGAGATTACCTAAGTTACAATACAATTGCCAACGTGCACGAGCAACCTGCAGGCATTGACATTTCATATCCACTTGAGTTCTTTCTGTAGGATCGGATGGCGACAATCAGAGGGGGGGTGAATGATTGAGCGGAAGATAAAATCAAAATTTACTTGATTCACAAAACCCCCTAAATTAATTATGAAATATTGCTCTCGGTTTCAACACAAACAGATTAACAGATGTTCACTAAAACTGTAATTACCGAAGATCCAACCGTCGGATTGATGTGAAATTTTAACTGCATAAACTAGATTCAAATCCGAAACTAACGCAACAAGAATCAGGTCGATCAGATCTACGGATCAAAAGTTATAAATCCTACAAGCTTGCTGTGACAGAAAGTGACGAAAATCAAGCAAATCCTAATTTCGTGATTAATCACAATCTACAAAAGATTAACCAACAAAACTTTGAGGAACACTAAATTAATGCCCTAAGAAGGTTTTAGATGGATCAAATCAAAAATAAACTTGTTGAATAAAAAAGACAATGATTCAATCTACTAAACCGAAATTGGGCAAACAGGGTCAGAAATCAGTACCATAGCGTATCATGCGTGAACAGTAATCCACGATTTACTGTAGCAACGCGGGTACTGTAGCACCGAAATTACTGCAGCGCTCGGATGTCTCCTTTTCATGCATGCATGCGCCGTCTCCTTTATTTGCATGAATCACCAGATCGATGCAAGCTTCTAGTCGACGAGCCCTGGACGATACATCCACATCAGGAACAAGCCGTGCCCACGCAATGAATGATCGCGAACGCGTCCTAGTGATGTCGAGCTGGCTTTTGGCGCCGGCGGCTTCCTCTTCGATGCCCAATAGCCTCCGCCTCAAAGAAGCTGCGGCGGCTTCGTCCTCCGAGTCGTCGGACGTTACCGGATTAAAGCGGCGTGGCCCCACGCAAGAGATTAATTTACGCTAGCAAAACACGAAACAAACCAACCGACGTCCTTTTTTCAGCCGCCACCGCAATGCACACCGCCAGAATAAAACGGCGTCGGCCCCAAAAAAAAAGCTTTTTATTTCTTTTATCTAACATACTCAACACCAAAGAGTACAAACCCTAATTCCTTGCTCACATAAGCAGAGACACCTCCCCTATTTATCTTGAGCAACCATAAAAATTCAGATACAACTCCACTTGGCCCCAACATGGCCCAATACAGTTTGTATACAATTCCACTTGGCCCAACATGGCCCAATACAGCTTTTGCACGCGTACGGCCCACCTGCCGCACACACGTGACTAACCAGCCTTCGTGTGCACATTCTCTAGCCGAACGTCCGCATGACATCCTCGACCACGGGACCTCGATTCCTCCCTAAACCTAGTCCGAACCTCGGTTCCTCCATGAACCTAGTTCGGTCCGTCATCGACCACGTTAAGCCCTCGAGCAACACCGCACACGAATAAACAACGCATCCGAGCACAAGTCCACGACTTGACTCAAAGTCAATCCATGCAACCACTCACATGAGTGCATTGCATCAAACAAAATCATTAATCAATCATAATTATGCTCAATGATCCGGTGCTCGCCCTAGGCGGTAGCACTAGGAAAAGCAACCAACACTCAAATTGCTTCAATTTGAAGATCCAATTCAAATCAAACTCAATTTCAAATTAATCCAATATCAAATCTTGTCAATTACTCATCACACACAAGGATAGACCTCCACATGGTCTTTCAATCTCCCCCTTGATGAGTATATTGACAAACACATGAAAAGGCATAAGTATTGAGTTTGAATAAAGAGAAGAAAGCAATTTGAATACAAAGCCAAACTTGATCAAAGAAATAGAAATGAAGAACATGACCAAATTGGCAACTTATGATCTATGAACGATAGCAAAGATTAACAAAGATCATAAGAAAGAAGAATCAAGTGCAAAATGATGCCTTTTCTCGATTTCTCCCCTTTTGGCAATATAGGCATCAAGGTGACATTTTCTTTTCTCCCTTTTTTTGTTGTTTTTATGTAAGTAATGCAGCCTAAGGGAGCTTTGAAGATTATCCATGTGATCAACAAGACAAGTTATGACACCAAGCTAAGTTATGGCAAAAAATAGACTAAGCTAAGGCATGTCCAAGTGCAAATAATCATTTTGCTAGCAAGATTTAATTAAAACCATGTCAATTTTAGCATGATTGAACATGAGCAACACTTGTCATTAGTTTCAAAACTAGAAGCAAAGCCATTCAAAGGATCAAATGGAAAACCTAGAGTTCAACCTACTCAACACTTTAGGTAATCTAGAAGTACACACAAGGTCCTTCGAGCCTTTTTTTTCCATTGTATGCAAATTTTTCTTTGAATCTTTGAAAGACATAGTGGGGTGCAAATGTTTGACATTATTTGCATTCTTTACCCACATATATTTTTTTTTGCATTTTTAAAGCAATTGACTCAAGCCATAATCGATCATCTCAAGAGGGACTCTTAAGAGAATGATCTTGGTCATACACAACACATTCCAAGTTCATCTCAAGTGCAATGAGAAGCCGTCTTGTGAATGTGAGGTGTTGAGTCTAATCTTGCACAAAAAGAGTCAATTTTGCTTCACTTTCATTTTAGCATTTTCATGTTAAGCTAGTGAAGGACTCAAGTATGGATCAAACAAGATTCACCCAAGTTGCTATAGGGACTCTAAAGAATTCCAGAATTTCACAAATCGTGGCAAATACACCTAGAGAAGAAACTTAGCAAGTAAACGCAACATGCTTTATCAAGTTTTTCTTTTAACGCTCATTTTTCAATTTTTGTAAGCTTAGCAAGATAAATGAACTTGGACATATCTAAGCAAGTAATTTTCTTCATAATATAGTATGGTGTATAAAATGAAACATGGATCATGTGCATAATAGACAAAGCTTATAAAATGAAAAATCAAGTCTATATGCAATGCATGAGACAGATTTTTAAACTCCCCCTCAACATGTGATTTCATTTTAAGCACAAATCTGGTTCAAATTGAGTTATTAGCAAGATTAAGCTCAAGAAAGATCGAAAAGAACTCAATTAAAGCCAGAAACACAGAATGGAGGGAAGAAGTCAAGAAACTACGAACTGGGTGGCTATAGAGTATAGAAAAGATGGTAGAGAACACTATGGCTCAGACTCGCTCTCATCTTTCCCAATGACTAACATAGGAGAGCTGCCTCTAGATCCCAAACTAAGGAGTGCACACAGACCCTGTCTACTCAGGGGCCCAACACCGCTAGACTTATAAGGCGTGAGGAACTCAACCTAGAGAGAAGAGAGAACACTAATTAAGCATGATAGCAACCTAAAGCACAAGATGAGAGGTCCATGCAAAGCATGCCGAAGTCTAAGTGATGTGAACTTATAACTCTAAGGAATAAAACCCATAAGCACCCGAGCAATACAAAAGGAAAAACTGAAATAAAATATAATACATAATATCTGAGATCGGCTCCCCTCACGAGAGGCCGTAAGGGCACACAACTCAAGCTCACTCCTCAAGGCAACAAACTTAGAGCTATCCAAAGGCTTGGTAAAGATATCGCCAGCCGGTGATCACTCTCCTGGCTGAAGCACTATGTCTCCTTTCTCCACATGGTCTCTAAGGAAGTGATATCTAATATCAATGTGACCAAGTCTCCTATGCCAGAAGGAGAGATCACGGGACTCAGAAGCAATCAAACACCGAAGAGAGTCTCCAGAAGAAACAGAAAAAACAGACGAAAAGACCCTCCCAAATCTAGAAATCCATAAACTAACTTTCACGATGAATCGAGGATTCTACAAGCATTGCTCTTAAAGCTTACCTCGAAAGAGTCATCGATAAGCTGAGAAACGGAAAGCAAATTATATTGCAGCTTACTCACTAAGGCAACGTCCTTAAGAATAAAATTTTCATTAATGCAGACGGTACCTTTAGCAATGACTCTACCTGAAGAAGCATCCCCAAAAGTGATCAACTCATCACCGGGGGCTCGGACTAGGGAAGAGAACCAACGAGAGTCTCCGGTCATATGGCGAGAACAACCGGAGTCAACAATCCAAACATCTCCCTTCCCCATCCGACGAACCTGATCAAGTCAAAAGAGAGAGAGAAGACTCAGTACTGGGATAAAGTGAGGACCTGGGAACCCAATACTGAATCACACGACGTCTCAAAGTACCAGCCACAGAGGAAGAAGACTGGACTCTAGTGTCTCTCTGATGCTCGACTCTCACAAGATCAGAAGAATCAACTCTAGTAGAAGATGTAGGAGCTGCATCCTTTGGTTTGGCCGCCGTGGTGCAAAGACCGACCATCCCAACGAGGTGCCCAAATCTCCTACCCGAAAACACCTCACACCGCTGATATCTACCTCGATGGGAAAAACGAGGAATATCAAGAGGACGGTGAAAGACTGACCACGAGCAACTCCGGGACTAAAACTCGATGAACAACATGAAAACCGAGTCTGGGCGCGCCCCAAAAACAGTGACTCTCGACTGTCTAGTAGCGATGTCGCCTTAGGAGCACTTTCGAAATATGGGGATGACCACGAATACCCCTAAGAGCAGCAACACGCTCACGCCTAGTGATCTTGGCGCGTCTAAAACAAAATCTACTAGGTGACCATCCTTCTTCTGAAGGTGCATGAATACTTGCCTTGCTAGAGGCGAAGTGACAGAGAAACACCCTTCGCTCGAAGTCCCATGGACAACCCCAAAGAGACCTAAACACAGTGGTACTCACCACAGGAGCTACCACTATCTCTCCACTCTTGGAGGCACGCACAACCCAAGGCGGATGCGCCGTCGTGCTCCAAGTAATCAAATCCTAGACCTTGATTGAATCTGCTAATTTTGGACTGGTCTAGAATGAGATTGAGTTTCTTCTTGCCTCCAACAAATTTCTCAAGAGTGCTCATAAGATACTGACACTCTCGGAAAAGTGAGGCGCATGAAGAGCAAGGGGAAGGAGTAGAAGAAGAAGAACCAGAAAGAGAAGAAGAGATACCAGCACGTCTATTTTTCTCCCTTAGCATGGCTGCCTCAAGCTTGAGGGACTCACAAGAAACGCACGATGCTTTTCTAATCCTATGGACTTGTTCTTTTAATTTCTTCCTAAACTCTGCGTGGACCTTATCCACGTCATCATTAACCCCAACACACAGCAAGCAACCAGTTTGTGATTTAACTAGTAAATCCTTAGCAAGTTGATCACACTTGACATTCAAAGCATCATTGTCAAGTTTTAGTTGCTTCTGACCCTCACATGAGCCGATTTGGGTCCTTAGAAGCATGCATCTCAAGTTCATCATTTCTAGAGGAAAGCTTTCTAAGGTGTGAGCTCATGGCATCAATCTCAGCAAGCAATTTAGGGCAATTATTACAGGAAGCATTTGTGTGGGCATGAGAAAAACTAGCATCAGCAGGAATATCAATAACAACAGGACTAGCATTCTTCAACTTCAGATTCTCAAGATCAACAAGCACACTATCATGCAAAGTCCTTAGGTTCTCCACTCCACAAGCAAAGCATCACAGAGTGTACAATTGTCGAGTCTCGGGAGGAACATGATTTAAGTGAAGCTAACTCCGAGACAAGGTATCTACTTCCTTCTCTAACTCAGTAACCTAGCTCTAGCTCTAGCATGAAATTTTCCTAATTTGCAAAAAGCTTCATTGAGCTGGTCATAGGAAGGTACCTCGTCCGAGTCATTTGTAGAGCTCGGAGTTCTTGATGTCGTTGGTGTTTGCCATGAAGCACATCTTGGAGAAGTCGTCGCCGCCTTTCTTCTCTTGCGGATCATCCTCGCCTTTGCCGCTCCATGTCTCCGTGTCGGAGAGGCTGATGTCGTCGAGGCGGCGAGGACGCGATGGAAGAGCTTCTTGTGCTTCGAGAAGTTGCGGTACTTCTTCTCGTCTTGTGGCTCATGAACTGGAGGCTTCTTGTTGCGGTTATTGTCGGTGTAGTCGTTCTTGCCGGAACCGCCGAGTCGTTCTTGCCCTTCTCGATTTAGGACAATTAGCTCGAATGTGGTTGGGGCCACCACATTGAAGCGGTGATCCCACCACCTCTTCCTCTCTCTCACCCTCTTGTAGGCGTGAGAAAACTTCTGACTAAAAGAGCAAGCTCGGTTTACGAAACTTGTCCGATTGGTCATCGCTTAGCTCGCAAAGTGCGAGAGGGAAAAACCAACGAAAAATCAAGAGAAGATCCAATGGGATCGGTGACCAAGGCCATCGACTGTGATTTCGTCTTGCGAGAGACGACGTCGATCTCATGAGTCTTGAGTCGGGAATAAAGCCCGTCAAGAGTCAAGGTCGACAAGTCGGTAGTATCCTTGATGGTGGTCACTTTCATTTCCCAAACACGAAGATCAAGTGCGGTCAAGAAGTGACGAGCATTATCCGAGTCAGGGTATGTGCAACCAACTGCCCGGAGATCGCTCAAAATTTTAGTAAATCGATCAAAACACTCGTCAAGACTCTCACCAGCGTGTTGTTCAAACTTGTTGTACTCACGCTTGTGTTGATCCTGCCTCACGGTCTTGATTTGGGTAGTGCCCTCATGGTATGCATCGAGGTCACCCAAATCTCGTGAGCGGATCGCAGTGAAGATCCGATCATACTCACTGCGGTGAGTCCTGTATGAGAATGTTCTCGCCTTAGCATTTGCCTCAACGTCGGCCATATTGCCGGCCGTGGCGTTCTCATCGGCGAGAACCTCATATGGGAGCTTCACCTTCGCCATATCGAGAAGCCTGGGCGATGATGTATGACTCCATCCGGATTTACAAAAGGAAAATCAACACCACAAAAATTGGAGGCTTGGTGGAATACTTATGCATCACCATGGCTCTCGAGACCGATCAAGATCTATGGAAGAGCAAAACCGGCTCTGATACCACTTGTAGGATCGGATGGCGATAATCAGAGGGGGGTGAATGATTGAGCGGAAGATAAAATCAAAATTTACTTGATTCACAAAACCCTCTAAATTAATTATGAAATATTGCTCTCGGTTTCAACACAAACAGATTAACAGACGTTCACTAAAACTGTAATTACTGAAGATCCAACAGTCGGATTGATGTGAAATTTTAACTGTATAAACTAGATTCAAATCCGAAACTAACGCAACAAGAATCAGGTCGATCAGATCTACGGATCAAAAGTTATAAATCCTACAAGCTTGCTGTGACAGAAAGTGACGAAAATCAAGCAAACCCTAATTTCGTGATTAATCACAATCTACAAAAGATTAACCAACAAAACTTTGAGGAACACTAAATTAATGCCCTAAGAAGGTTTTAGATGGATCAAATCAAAAATAAACTTGTTGAATAAAAAAGACAATGATTCAATCTACTAAACGAAATTGGGCAAACAGGTCGAAATCAGTACCATAGCGTATCATGCGTGAACAGTAATCCACGATTTACTGTAGCAACGCGGGTACTGTAGCACCGAAATTACTGCAGCGCTTCGGATGTCTCCTTTTCATGCATGCATCGCCGTCTCCTTTATTTGCATGAATCACCGGATCGATGCAAGCTTCTAGTCGGCGAGCCTGGGCGATACATCCACATCAGGAACAAGCCGTGCCCACGCAATGAATGATCGCGAACGCGTCCTAGTAATGTCGAGCTGGCTTTTGGCGCGGCGGCTTCCTCTTCGGTCGCCAATAGCCTCCGCCCCAGCAGGCTGCCGCGGCTTCCTCCGAGTCGTCCGACGTTACCGCGGATTAAAGCGGCGGCGCGTCCACGCAAGAGATTAATTTACGCTAGCAAAACACCAGAACAAACCAGCCGCACGTCCCTTTTCCAGCCGCCAGCCGCAATGCCTGACCGCCAGAATAAAAGCGGCGGCGTCGGCCCGCCGCAAAAGCTTTTTATTTCTTTTATCTAACAGTACTCCAACACCAAAGAGTACAAACCCTAATTCCTTGCTCACATAAACAGGAGACACCTCCCCCTATTTATACTGAGCAACCATAAAGAATTCGTATACAACTCCACTTGGCCCCAACATGGCCCAATACAGTTTGTATACAATTCCACTATTAACATGGTC
The DNA here is from genome assembly GCA_036346375.1 of Guadua angustifolia. Classification (NCBI taxonomy): domain Eukaryota; kingdom Viridiplantae; phylum Streptophyta; class Magnoliopsida; order Poales; family Poaceae; genus Guadua; species Guadua angustifolia. Next base: position 44,646,681 of record CM070510.1, read on the forward strand.
CAATCAGCTTTTTGCACGCCAGACGGCCACTGCACCACACACACGTGACTAACCAGCCTTCGTGTGCACCTTCTCTAGCCCGAACGTCCCGCATGACATCCTCGACCACCAGGACCTCGATTCCTCCCTAAACCTAGTCCCGAACCTCAGTTCCTCCATGAACCTAGTTCCGGTCCTGTCATCGACCACGTTCGCCCTCGAGCAACACCTGCACACGAATAAACAAACAACGCATCCGAGCACAAGTCCACGACTTGACTCAAAGTCAATCCATGCAACCACTCACATGAGTGCATTGCATCAAACAAAATCATTAATCAATCATAATTATGCTCAATGATCCGGTTACTCGCCCTAGGCGGTAGCACTAGGAAAAGCAACCAACACTCAAATTGCTTCAATTTGAAGATCCAATTCAAATCAAACTCAATTTCAAATCAATCCAATCTCAAATCTTGTCAATTACTCATCACACACAAGGATAGACCTCCACATGGTCTTTCACTTTCATTCCATCATCATCAATAATTGTACTCAACATAGGCTATCTTTAAAGGTCGGTGCTCCTATGGTTCTTCTAAGAAATATTAATTAGTATATTGGTCTATGCAATAGCACACGTCTTATATTGACCAGACTTGGTGACCGAGTTCTAGAAGCTACCATCATCACTGGAACACATATCGGGGAGTCAGTTTGCATACCATGGATCGTTCTTAATGGAACAAGCCCGAAGTGGCCTTTTACTCTACAGCGAAGACAGTTCCTAGTTAGGCTTTGCTACGCCATGACAATAAATAAATGTCAGGGACAGATCTTGCACAAAGTGGGTGTTTATGTGAGAAACCCTGTCTTCACACATGACCAATTTTATGTCGCTCTTTCAAGAGTTAAGTCGAAAGAAGGTTTTGTGATTCTAATTGAAAATGAAGATGGCACCGCAGGTTCAGTGACACAGAATATAGTCTATGATGAAATCCTCTCTAACGTTTAATAATTGCTATCTTCTATGCAATCGCTAAATGCTGTATTGTAGCACTACTTATTCACGTTTACCTTTCCTTTCCTCTTTACATAGATGTGATGCCTATCCAATAATAGATATACACTGTTTTTGTGTTTGTATTGAAATTTTGTAACTCCGCTGATTACCTTTTGTGTCACTTTCTATATACTGACGTTTCCTGTTCCATGCTTCGTATACAAAGCGCACATAGTCAGCGAATGCAGTGTTTGATCGTGTCCTTACCTATTTTTTTGTGCAGCTGCTCCCATGACTGTTGTGTTTGTTGTTCACACACATATTTTGGCGATTTCTTAGCCATTTATTGTGTTCCCTGCACTTGTATTCTATCCATCTAGATAGTGCTACCTTTTGTATGTTTCTTTGTCCCACCGTTTTTAAGCTTTCCTATTTCGATAAATCTATTTTTTGTTACTGTGGTTTTACCAATTGTTAAACGCTATATTTCAGAACTGTTACAAAGTATTGTTTTAAATGGATGTCCATAACCCCTTTTAGGAGAAACTCTCATATATCAATTGAAGGAGAAACTCCATGCCATTACTATGAAACCTACATAGTATCAATTCTTGTAACTCTTTATTTAGTTCAAACCTCTCATGTTACCTATAAATAGAGGGTTGTATGCATGAAAGAATACAACAAGAAAGAAAGAAAGAATTCCCTCTACTTCTACATTGTTCATACTTTGAGTAATCCACTATATTGTTCATATTTTGGGTAATTCATTAGTTATTTTACATCACGTTATCAGCACGATCGTCTCTAAAAGGCTATCATAAATTTCACATACTAAAAATACTTTGATCGTCGTTTTCTAAGGTAAAGTATTCTTTCAATCCCTATTCTATCTTGTTTAATTTACACACTATAATTCATAGTTTGCATTTCTATGTATTGTAGTTTACTATGTCGAATCTTGCAAAACATGAATTCATGGCTTTGGATATTACGGGCAAAAATTATTTGTCTTGGGTGCTTGATGCCGAAATCCATCTAGATGCAAATAGCCTCAGCGAAACAATCAAGGAGGGAAATAAGGCGTCTAACCAAGAAAAGGCTAAAGCCATGATCTTTATTCGCCATCACCTCCATGAAGGGTTAAAAGCTGAATACCTTACGGTAAAAGATCCTCTTGTTCTTTGGAATAAATTAAAGGAAAGGTATGACCACCAGAAAACTGTAATTCTCCCTAAAACTCGGTATGATTGGTTGCACTTGAGGTTGCAAGATTATAAAACTGTTTGTGAGTATAATTCAGCCATGTTCAAAATCACTTCACAACTTTTGTTGTGTGGAGAAAAGGTTACGGACGAGGAAATGTTGGAGAAAACATACTCCACATTCCATGCTTCAAATTTGCTCCTGCAGCAGCAATATCGGGAAAAAGGGTTCAAGAAATATTCTGAACTTATTTCTTGTTTACTTGTGGCTGAACAAAATAATGAGCTTTTGATGAAAAACCACAGGCTCGTCCAACTGGTTCAAGTCCATTCCCTGAAGCGAATGCGACAAGATATAATAATAACAATAGAGGGCGCGGCCGAGGACGTGGTCATGGTCGTGGATATGGACGAGGTCGTGGTAGAGGAAATTATAATGTTTCCTTAAAAATACAAATGGTCCCCGAAAGAGGCAAGAAAAGGGAGATCTGAGGAAAAATGAAAATTATAAACATGAAAATATATGCTATCGCTGTGAAGGCAAAAATCATTGGTCGCGTAACTGTCGTACGCCAAAGCACCTCGTGGATCTCTATCAACAATCGCTTGAAAGGAAAGAGAAAAGGATAGAGACCAATTTTGCCAATAGTAATGGAGATAATGAATATTTTGGCAAAACTCAAGAAGAAGACAGTGACCAACATGATACAACTCATCTAGATGTCTCTGATTTTCTTATTTAAGAATATTTTTTTTAAGTAGTTATTTGTACAAGAATAAATTTTATATGTTACATCTTTAATAATGCAAACATGTTATGTTTTTTGTTCGAGAATAAATATAATATATTATGTATTGAATTATAGTTGCAATGTTTTATGTGTTAATGAATTTTATGTTATAATGCTCATTTATCTAATTAAAATTTTCTTTTGAAGTGAATGGAAAAAATGCTGGAGATATATATGTTGTAGACAGTGCAACAACACATACTATTCTAAAAAATAAAAGGTATTTTCATGATTTAACGATGCATAATGAAAATATCAATACCGTATCTGGGAGTGCAAATTTGACAGAGGGCTCCGGAAAGGCCATAATATTATTTCCTGGTAAGACAAAAATAAGTGTGAAAGAAGCATTGTATTCCCCAAAGTCTCAAAGAAATCTATTGAGTTTTAAAGATATCCGCCAAAATGGATATCACATTGAGATAATGAATGAAGGAAATAGGGAATACCTTAACATTACAAATATGTCATCGGGTAAGAAAAATGTGTTGGAAAAATTGCCATCATTATTATCTGGTTTGTACTATACAAAGATTGATAAAATTGAATCATATATGGTGGTAGACCAGAAGTTTACCAACCATAATGAATTTATTGTATGGCATGACCGATTGGGCCATCCCGGATCAACAATGATGCGGAAAATTATAAATACTTCGTGTGGACATATGTTGAAGAACCAGAAGATTCTTCAGTCCAATGACTTCTCATGTGTGGCATGTTCTCAAGGAAAATTGATTGTAAGACCATCACCAGCTAAAATAGGGACTGAATCCCTTGATTTTCTAGAGTGCATACAAGGAGATATATGGGGACCTATTCATCTAGCAAGTGGTCCATTTAGATATTTTATGGTTTTGATTGACACATCGACTAGATGGTCACATGTCTCTCTATTATCAACTCGCAACCTGGCATTTGCGAGATTGTTAACCCAATTAATAAAATTACGAGCACAATTTTTAGATTATCCTATTAAATCGATACGTTTAGATAATGCTGGTGAATTTACCTCAAAAAGTTTCAATGATTATTGCATGTCAATTGGAATAAATGTTGAGCATCCTGTAGCACATGTTCATACACAGAATGGTCTTGCAGAATCACTTATAAAACGGCTCCAATTAATTGCGAGACCGTTACTTATGAAATCAAAACTCCCAACATCATCTTGGGGCCATGCTATTTTGCATGCGGCATCATTAATTCGCATCAGGCCAACAAGTTATCATACTTCTTCTCCATTACAGTTAGTATTTGGAAAAGAGCCAAACATATCCCATCTAAGAATTTTTGGTTGTGCAGTATATGTTCCAATTGCTCCACAAAAATGCACGAAGATGGGATCACAAAGAAGGTTGGGAATATATGTTGGGTATGAATCCCCTTCTATAATAAAATATCTTGAGCCATTAACTGGAGATTTATTTACAGCTAGATTTGCTGACTGTTATTTTGATGAATCAAATTTCCCAACATTAGGGGGAGAAATGAAGCAGCTAAATAAGGAAATTGTTTGGAATGAATTATCATTATCTCATTTTGATCCTCGCACAAGACAATGTGAACATGAAGTTCAAAGGATAATTCATCTACAAAATTTAGCGAATAATTTGCCCGATGCTTTTACAGATTTGAAACGAGTGACAAAGTCACATATTCCAGCTGCTAATGCTCCTGGAAAAATTAGTGTCCCAGAAGGACAACCAGTTATTGCAAATGAGACAAAACCTACCATAAAACATGGTAGATCATTGGGCTCGAAAGATAAAAATCCTCGAAGAAGAAAAGGACCTAAAGATAGTCAAGTTGAGGAAATAATAGCCCAAGGAAAATCTTCTGAAGAGATGAATGACATGACTAATAATACTATTTCGAAAGAAATACATGTACCTGATCCTACACAAACTGAGATCTCATTAAACTATGTCATGTCAGGAAAACTTTTGAACCGTGATATTGACATCAATGATGCATTTGCATATAATGTAGCGCTAGAAATTATACACGGTAATGAGGATCAAGAACCTCGATCAATCGAGGAATGCAAACAAAGAAATGATTGGCTAAAATGGAAAGACGCAATTCAGGCAGAATTGAATTCTCTGACAAATAGAGAAGTTTTCGGGCTTGTAGCTCGTACACCCAATGGTGTAAAACCTATTGGTTACAAATGGGTCTTTGTGTGAAAAAGGAATGAGAAAGGAGAAGTTACAAAATACAAGGTACGATTAGTTGCCCAAGGCTTTTCCCAAAGACCTGATATAGATTATGAAGAAACATACTCTTCCGTGATGGATGCAACAACTTTTAGATATCTTATCTGTCTGGCAATGAAGGAATGCCTTGACTTGCGTCTGATGGATGTTGTTACAGCATACTTATATGGATCACTAGATAGTGATATTTATATGAAAATCCCCGAAGGATTCAAACTACCAGAAGCAGCAGGTTCTCGAGAATAATATTCAATTAAACTGAGAAAGTCATTATACGGATTAAAACAATCTGGACGAATGTGGTATAATCGTCTCAGTGAATATTTGATAAAAGAAGGATACACAAACAATTCCATTTGTCCATGTGTATTCATAAAAAGATCTGGAGATGAATTTGTGATAATCGCAGTATCGTTGATGATCTAAATATGATTGGAACAACTAAAGGGATCTCAAATGCGTTGAATGCTTAAAGAAAGAATTTGAGGCGAAGGATCTTGGAAAAACAAAGTTTTGCCTTGGATTACAAATTGATCATCTTAAGAATGGAATTATTATTCATCAAGCGACTTATCTGAGATAAAATTTTGAAACAATTTTATATGGATAAAGCACACCCTTTAAGTACCCCAATGGTTGTAAGATCGCTTGATATAACTAAAGATCCTTTCTGACCTCCAGATAATGATGAAGAAATTCTCGGCCCTGAAGTACCATATTTAAGTGCCATAGGTGCACTTATGTATCTTTCTACTCATACACGACCTGATATCGCATTTGCAGTCAACTTATTAGCAAGATACAACTCATGTCCTACAAGAAGACATTGGAATGACGTCAAACATATATTTCGTTATCTTCAAGGTACAAATGATATGGGTTTATATTTTTCTGATGCATACAAGAAAGAGTTAGTTGGTTTTGCGAGATCACGGGTATCTATCGATCCCCATAATGGTCGATCACAAACTGGATATGTTTTTACTTGTGGTGGCACTGCTATATCATGGCGTTCAATGAAACCGACTATAGCGGCAACATCATCTAACCATGCAGAAATTTTGGCAATCCATGAAGCTAGTAAAGAATGTGTTTGGTTAAGAAATATGACAGGGCATATTAAAATATCATGTGGCCTACTTTTAGACAAGGAAGAGCCTACCATTTTATATGAGGATAATGCAGCATGCATCTCTCAACTGAAGGAGGGATATATCAAAGGGGACAGAGTGAAGCATATATCACCAAAATTTTTCTTCACTCATGACCTTCAAAAGGATGGTGTTCTGAAAGTCCAACAAATTCGCTCATGTGAGAATCTCGCCGATTTATTCACAAAGGCACTTCCTACTACAACGTTCAAGAAATTGACCAGTATGATTGGACTTTATCGATTCAGAGATCTTAAGTGATCAGGGGGAGTTAATATGTTATGTACTCTTTTTCCCTTAACCATGGTTTTTTCCCATTGGGTTTTTCCTTGGTAAGGTTTTTAACGAGGCATACATATTCACAAATTAATGGACATCCAAGGGGGAGTGTTACAAAGTATTGTTTTAAATGGATGTCCATAACCCCTTTTAGGAGAAACTCTCATGTATCAATTGAAGGAGAAACTCCATGCCATTACTATGAAACCTACATAGTATCAATTCTTGTAACTCTTTATTTAGTTCAAACCTCTCATGTTACCTATAAATAGAGGGTTGTATGCATGAAAGAATACAACAAGAAAGAAAGAAAGAATTCCCTCTACTTCTACATTGTTCATACTTTGAGTAATCCACTATATTGTTCATACTTTGGGTAATTCATTAGTTATTTTATATCAAGAACCGTTTTCTTACATTTGCTTAGCTTCCTTAGTTCCATATATACCATTCTTTCCTCTAGTTAAGGTGCCCTGTCTCTGTGTACCTGCTGTGATCATCTACCTCTTAAGGTTTTCCTTCTGTATCACTTTCTTTGTACTGTGGTTCCTATGATATTTTAGTCTATGAAGTTTGTAAAACATCATCACGCAGCCATCTGTCTGTACATGTCCCTGCCTACCATTTGGCTCATTTTATTGTTACACTTTCCTATTCACTGTTAGTACATTTGCTCTAATGTTGTCCATGCCATTTACAACATTTAGCTGCTCTTATATTCTATCCACCTAAATAACTTCTGTCTTTTCCATATTCCTTTGCTCTAACACTTTTAATCCTGTGTACATAGATGGAATATACTTTACTGAAAGATCACTACCTTGAAAAAGGTCATCTGTGGCGGTTCATAACTGCCATCAGTGGCAGTTTTTGAACCGCCATAGATTTAGTGCCACTGATAATCGAGAATTATCAGTGGCGGTTTTTGAACCACCACAGATACATTATCTGTGGCGGTTTCAGTCAAAAACTGCCACTGATAACCATGTATCTGTGATGGTTTTAGCCACAAACTGCCACAGATACATGGTTATCTGTGGCGATTCTATCCATAATCCGCCACAGATATCTTGTATCAGTGGCGGTTTTTCAATAGAACCGCCACAGATACTCGTAGTATGAGTGGTGGTTTTTGGCTAGAACCACCACTGATTCTAGGAGTATCAGTGGTGGTTCTAGACAAAAACTGCCACTGATAACGCCACATAACAAAATAAAAAAATGGCATTTCGGGTTAGCCTCAGACAGTGCTAGCCATGCCCTTTGAAACAGCATATATATAGAACATATATATCATACACATTGTAACATATATATACACAAAATAGCATAAGATTAGCCATAATGAAACATCAATTTATACTTTGTAATCAATTTACACTTTGTAATGAGACAAAATTTAAATAATTAAAGACTAAACTAGTTTTCTAAACTATAAGCCTACTAGTCTTCGGTGTTGGATGGAGACACACAATGTGTAAAATGAGTATGGATGATTGGATCGTTGTTGTCTTTGTTATAAAACTCACCTTTTGTGTTGATGATTTCCTTCATGATGAAGTAGGTGAGTTGTCTCTGAATGGCTTGGATTTCCATAGGAAGCAGTCCTCCTGTAGGCAATTTGAGGCGCTATAAATAGGAAAAATAAATCTCAGAGTATATAGAAATTGAGTGGTGTGAATCAATGTGTGATGTAAGCATGACAAACATCTACATCATTGTTTATTATTGTAGAACCTAAGATTTCGCGCATGTTTTGGCACATGAAGTATCCACATAAATTTGTGCCTTGCGACTGCTTGTGACACTGTAAAAATTGAATAAACGAAAATATCATGGAAGGAGTTATTTACTATGAAATGCGATATAAGAATATTGCTTACGTGCATACCAAAAATTTAGTACGAATTGAAAGGGATTTGTGGTATGGGTGGTATCTTGAGCTCTTTTTACAATATCTTTTGAATGCATTATTCATTATACTTAACATCTCTTTGTAGTTTTTTCTATCTTTATCCAGCGGGTCCATGATCAGTATCTTGCTCTTCTCTAGAGTAATTACTACGAGAATCTAGTGGAAGCTACATACACGTGTATGATGCTATAGTCATTAGTCCTAAGATCAAAGTAAAGCACAAAATCAACGAGTAATTTAACTAGCTAGTGAGAAACTAACTAACTTAAAATTATATGGCAAAAGTATAAACTCCTTATCTTATAGTTTGATCAAAGTGTTTAATACGTATTCCTTGGCCTCCTTTGGTAATCTTGTGATTTTGGCCTGGCAAAGCGTTCCCAAGTTGAGGAACCCACTGGTCCTTGGGTTCTTCTTAGTTCGATCATCTCGTATCTAGATAAGGAAAAAGTTAGACATGACATTTATCGGTATTACATGAATGTAGACCATGATTTATATATTAGACACTTACAGTGACCAGCATATCAAAAAAGATATGTCGAGGGCGTCGTGATAGAACAAGTTGTGCAAGTTATCGAATTCTATCATGAAGCAGCCAACTCACTCATGGTGAAAATGTTCCTCTCGAAAAAGGGCAGTGAAAACCTTTGGGAGTACCTCTTGGTTGGATCGCTCCATGTACCAGCCATGTAATCGCCGCATCATGAGTGATAGGCTATTTAACTTTGAAGGGGTGACTAACGGTTTCCCCAGCTTGAATTCCAATCTTTCTTGGTTATCTTGTACTTTAGTCTTCGCCTTACCCATACTTTTTGCTAGCACAACATCGTACTCTGTTCTGGATTCGCCTGATCTAGCTAATGCGGCTTGTCTAATGTGCCATTTCTTCGAATCAGGGGTTGGAATTAGTTGGTCCTGTGAAATACTCTCACTAGCCATGTTCTTTGGTGCTTCATCTTGCTTCATCGCCATTTCACGCTCAGGTGCTGGTGACGGTAGCGCGAGTTCTACTACAGGAGAGGCAGGCACTAGATGGTCCAAGACGACGTCACTCTTGCGCCACTGGATGAATGAGTGGACGACACTTCCTAGGTTGTAACCTCGTCGTTGTTGGGAATTTCCAGCGTGATGTCGGCAAACTGTGGAAGTATCGTGTCCACCTGGACCTTTGCATAACCTGGCGCTATCGGTGAGTTGTGCAGAACACCCCCTTCTTGGCATGGATAAGTTATTCCTGTACCAGCTTGTAAGAATATGTTCATGACGGACACGTTAAGCTAGCAAGGTGTGGGATCTTGTATGTCGTCCACATGATAATGGGTGTTATCCAGTTCTACCAATGGCGTGGATGCGCAACTGCTGCGATGATTCGTAGGGCTAGAGAGAACATTGTGGACTTGCGACTGGCACAAGGCTTGTTGTACTTGTTGTTGAACTTGTTCTTGTATGGTGCCTTGTAGTTCTCGAAGAACCATTTCCTTCATCTTTTCCAATTCTTTTTCGGCACGCTCTTCTTTGCCTCTCTTCTGACTCCTATAAGAGTCTCCATGCTCTGGGAATCCCATCTTCCAAGGAACCTTGACTCTTTGTTTCCCAGCGCCGCCGTTAGTTCGTCTTTCTTCCTGTCTGGGTGGAAATTTTCTTGGCTGGACTCGGCGTAAAGCTCCTGAACTCTTTGCGACACTACTTCATCATCGCTGCTTTTGAATGATAGAGCCCCAGCAGACGTGATAGATGCCCTCGCTAGCACGTAATGCTTGACTCGGTCTGGTAGTCCAGTCAAGGGACTTGCGCCAATCAATCGGATCACATCTAATTCCTGTCTCTCCTATTGAGGAATTTTACCGGCGTACCCACTCGTGCCTAGTCTGTGGGGGTGAGTATTCCTCCTTGCGATGTTTATGTGGCCCTCACTGGACTTCTTTGCTGCTTCATCTTGCTTCATCACCACAAACTCATCCCAATATGGCTCTAATTTTGGATAGTCTCCGATGGCTGACCGGTTTTTCTTCACATAGTTTGTATTCAGCCTCGCCTTAAAGTTCCTCCATGCTACATCCATGGTCATCAACGCATCGTGACACATGAGTTCTTGGGCTTCTTCAAGGAATTCAAAAGTTTCTTTGAGCTCTGTCCATAGATCCTCTTTGGTGGCGTAGGGCACTTTGTGCCAATCCAAATAGGTGATTGGTACTTTATCCCTTACGATGTACCTGCATGTTGACCTGTATTTTGCTGCTGATTTCGGTGGTGCAACAAGGGCCCCAATATCTAAGACCTCTGAGATGGTATACCGGCCTTCAGGCTTCTTAGTTTTTCTTCGGCCTCGATGTCTTGCAACGGGAGCATCATCTGCAGCAGCGGTGGATACCTCGGCAACTTCGGTGACTGGGTCGATGTTAAGATATCGGCTCAGGCTTGAGTTAGAAGTCTCCTCCATTACAGCCTCAGGATTGGGCTCCATAAGAACTACATTTCCACCCGAAACATAATTCATAGTTAATTGTTGAGTAGAAAGTAGTTTTTGAAGAAATGTTGATGTGGGTCGGAAATCATATTACTTAAAGTTATTTTACTAATAGGATTTATATGCAAAGCATGACAAAATGTGATTGTTATTACCGAATATCTTAAGTACAAAGCACTATAGCACAGTGTCTTTGATGTGTTCATCAGTTTAGAGCCTTTCCATCCAAGATTATTCAGAGTGTTACGCACCTAATTTTGCAAGAATCAAAAGTTTACAAAAGTAATTACTCCTAATAGTTTGACAGCCGCATGAAAGCACCTAGAAAATTCAACTTTGGACTATATATACTTCCTCATCCCTATTTCAACTTTTCTAGGATAGAGTATTAATCTCATTTCTAGGTCATTTTGTCACCAGACTTAGGAGCTACATAACAAATCGATCAAAATGCATCCCTCTTTGAACCTTAAAATGGTTAGCTATAAAACTTTTTAGTGAAGGATAAAACACAATGCTAAAAGCTGCATGAGGCGAGTTTCTAATAACCAGCCCCAACAACTAGTCCTAAAAGATGAGGTTAATAAAATCGCAATAATGTTGCTGCATGAGGCAAGTTTCTAATTTAGGTCTTGAAGATACAATACATTCCTTCATATCACTTTCCCAAGTAATGGGTTATTTGGTTTCGCAGCCCTTGCTATGATTTAGTGAAAATTTCTATTTCTCATTCGTCCTAAGATATGAGCTGCAGCAACATTGCAGTAGTATCACCAATTCTACATTGTTGTATATACTAGCACTAATCAAATATGTTTAAGTTTTTCCATAGAGATCTCCAAAAGGCAGAACAATATGTTCGGTGCACCACTAAGAAATTCAATCACAGATTCAATATAGTAACAGTCCATTGATGAGGACGGGTTAAAAACATACAAAACTAATCAAATGTAAATTGTTGTTACTAATCAAAAGAAAAGTCCGATACACTTTAACTAATTCCCAACTAGAAGTAACAGGTCTCTGCATTATCAAGTGAAATGATCAATTGTCCTTCGTTAAGCACATTCATATTGGGTGTTACTCCCTGACTTGGCTACATGTGATATGGAGTGTCAAGTGCTAAATTACAAAGGACTTTTCATCAGCAAAGAAAACTAACCGCAGTAAACCAGTAAATGCTTCTCCAATTTACTTAATGAGCTTAATGTTGAGGTAGTACCTACTATATATGATTTCCCTGCATCCAACCTCAACAGAGCAGGGGGCTAATGGTGTGAGATAACCATAAGAAAACCACCAAATTCAAGAACAATATAGACATATCATAGTTAATCGAAAAAAAGTAATCCTTGCAAGCAAGACTAAAGCAACAAACAATTTAGCCGCACCCAATCATGCAACACAGATGAAGAAAAATAGGGTAATAGCACATCGACAAGCTGGCAGTAGATATCATCTAAACTTGCAATGTTGGTAGGCAAACGTGCAGATTTCAGGAAGCCTAATAGAAAATACGCAAACTCAAGGTCGTTATCAACCATTAAAATTGTTGATTTCTACAATGCGACGCACTACACGCGGTAACACAGGACAAGTAGTAAACTAATGTACAATAAGAAATCCATAGTGATCCAACAAAAACTAATAAAAGCCCTAAGCCTTCGATTTTGCATGGGAATGCACTCACCGGTCGGGGGAGGCTACCCTACGGCTTGGAGTAGCTACGGCGACGTCCTGGTTTGATCGGGGTAGGGCGAGGCGGAGCGGGTCTTGAGGATGTGCGCGACGCTGGCGTTCACCGTTGGCTGCAGCAGTGGGGGGTTTCATCTCATTAAAGAGAGCTCTACCCGGCCAGTTTCATCTCATTTCATACAAGCCCTAATTGGTGATGCGAGCGAATTGAATGAACACTTACCTTAATCGGTGATGTGGGAGGTCCGACGGTGGCCAAGGGGGTGTGGGGAAGGAAGCCGACGAGGGGGAGAGGGCGCAGGGAAGACGCCGGCTGGGAGGCTACGAGGAGAGGGTGCAGGGCGTCGGTGAAATTAGGCGGTGAGTTTGGAAGAAGTGGGCGGGAGCAGGTGAGCGGGAGGACGATTTGGAAGAGGTGGCAGCGAGTCTAGGTATATGTATAGGGCAATATCTGTGGCGGTTTTTAAAAAAAGCGCCATAGATATATTATCAGTGGTGGTTTTTTAAAAAATCGCCATAGATATATTATCAGTGGTGGTTTTTAATAAAAACCGCCACTGATAATATTATCTATGGTAATTTTTTACAAAAACCGTCATAGATAACACGTTTATCTGTGGTAGTTTTTCTTAAAAACCACCATAGATAACCCGCTTATTTGTGGCGGTTTTTCTTAAAAACTGCCACAGATAATGTTTATCTGTGGTGGTTTTAAGTAAATACGGCCACAGATAACCCCATCCCCCCACCCCACATTTAGCCATTTTATATTAAAATAAATTACATAAAAATTATAAAAATTCTAACAACGTTGAGTGCTTTATTTGCTCACTTCTATTTTTTTTATTTGAGAATGAAAATGAAGTCAATAATTGTTAAAAAATTTTGAGACTGTTTAATATGGACTATTTTGTATTATTTAAAATTTGTAGATTAAAATCATGCATATTTATTTTCTATTAATTCGATATGGCGGTTTTAGATTTCCTTATTTTCTATTTTTGAATTTTAAAAGGAATTATATGTGATTATTAATTTTTATATTTTCACAATAATTTGATATTATTTTTTAGAAGATATGGTAAAATTTTTAGCTAGAGAAACATATCACATTCACAGTCAAAAAGAGTCATATCACAATTCACTTTATTATCTTATTGTACATCACATTTCCATTACTCTATATAAGTGGACACATATTGCCATTACTCCTAACTAATTATTTTCTTTTACAATTTGGCCTTTATTGTGATCATCGTGATGATAGGTAACTTCTTGAGTGGCTTTTTCCTCGTGCCTAATGCCATCTACGAAAGGAGGCAACTCATCAAAATGGCTATACTCTTCCTTATCCACGACATTCTCAACTCCGACAATCCTTCTTTTTCCTTGAAGAACTACATGGCGCTTCTCATCTGCAAGGTCAATTACATAGTTTCTTGATGTTTGCGGAGTATCCGGATGGAACTTTAACACCATGCAAGCACTTGCAGAGGTCTATTTTCTCTTTCTTGGACAGGGTGTAGCAAGCTGGGGGAAGGTAAAGTCGGCCTTTTCCGATGTCTTGAGGATATAGCCCGGCTCTGATTTTCATGTCTTCTATGTCCCTTCGTGCCTTCAGTCCATCATTTGTTTTGCTAGGAATATTCAGTAAAAGACCAAGCACGCTGTCATATACATTCTTCTCTACATGCATGACGTCGATGCAGTGTCGAACTTCTAAGTCCTTCCAATAGGGCAAGTCCCAGAATATGGACCTCTTCTTCCACGTGCTCTTCTCAGTATGGGACCTCGATGTATTATCAGTACTCCCCTTTCCAAGTACAACATTAAGATCCTTAACCATATCATAAACCTCTTCCCCACGAAGAGGCCTTTGAGCTGAACCGTCCTCCTTTGTCCCGTCGAATTATTTTTTTCATATTGCGGTACAGATGATTCCTGTGGAGGAACCTACGGTGACACATGTACACTGTTTTCCTCGAGTTGTTTAACCACACACTAGTGGTTTCATCCGGACACTAGGGGCATGCTTTGGCTCCTTTTATAGTATGACCATACAGGTTACCAAGGGCAGGTAAATCATTGATGGTGCAGAACAACAATGCACGTAGAGTGAAGTACTCTTATTTGTACTCATCCCATACCTGTACACCTTCGTTCCATAGTGTCACAAGATCTTCCACCAAAGGTTGTAGGTATACACCAATATCGTTGCCAGGTTGTCTCGGCCCTTGGATAAGCAGTGATATCTCATACACAACCAAGGAGGAAGGTTGTAGATACAGAGAGTTACGGGCCAAGTGCTATGAATGTTGCTGATGTTACCGAAAGGATTCATTCCATCTATACTCAAGCCAAGCCTTACATTGCTCGGTTTGTTTCTGAAGTTCTCCCTAAAGAGCCTATCGATGGTTCTCCACTGGGTAGAATCAGTAGGGTGTCTTAGTTTTCCATCCCTCTTACGCTCTTCCGAGTGCTATCGCATCAATTTGGCATGTTTTTTGTTTCCAAATAAATGCTTCAAATGAGGTATTACTGGCAAATACCACACCACTTTAGTGGGAGCTCCTTTCTTCACCTCGATGCCTTCGCTGTCATCACCCTTACGCTTGTATCGCGATGTTTGCACACTGGACATACATGTCTGCCTGCATAGTCTTTGTGATAGAGTATACAGCCGTTTGGACATGTATGTATTCTTTCTACTTCCAATCCCAAGGGACATACAACCTTCTTAGTTAGATACGTGGTTTTAGGCAACACGTTTCCATCTGGAAGCATGTCCGCTAAGAGATGTAACAACGCCGTGAAACTCTTGTTTGACCAACCATTGCCTGCTTTCAATTTCAGCAGTGAAAGCACGGTGTGCAACTTTGAGTATTCCTCCTTGCAACCTAGGAACAAAGGTTTCTCCGAATCCTCCATTAAACCCTTGAATTGATTAAACTCTCTCTGACTAGTGTAGTTCTCTTCTGCATCGCGCAACATTCGAACCAGATTATTGTTGTCATCGACGACCAACCTATCCTCATCGGATCTATAATTGATGTCAGCTGCCATATTGTCGGCTCCGTCGTCATCGATGTTATCACATTGATGTATGATCTCCTCTTCGCTGTGCCTTGTCCAACTTTTATAGCCAGGTACAAAACCCCTTCGAATCAAGTGCAAGTGGATATGGTCTTTGTCCAAAAACATCTTCTCATTCTTGCAATCAATGCATGCACAATGTATGTACTTCGTCTTCTTTTGCAAGCTGTTCTCCTCGGCGGCTCTTAAAAAAGAAGAAACGCTATCGATGTATTCTCGGCTGTAACGGTTCACATTGTACATCCAACTCCGGTCCATCTACAATAATTAATTAATGTAAACAATTATTAATATCTAATAATCTTAATTAAAATATATGCTCATACCAAACTAAAATTTAATTTATCCTCTAAATGAGCTACATAATAAATTCATCAACTCAAAATGAAAGGCAACTTCATTATCACGAACTTACCATATTAACTAAAATTTAATATTTCTTAATATCCAATAATTAATCTTAAGTAAATAAATTTAATATATCCTTCATAAAAATTAGCTAACAATAGCCACTGATGGAACAAGATGTATATGCACGCGCTAATGGTAATTAAAAAACAAATCTTAATTACTTAATTTTTGTATATGCTCATATCTGGCCAAAATTAAATTTATCCTCTGAAAGTGCTAGATAATAAATTCATTATCTACAAATGCAAGCCAACTTAATGATCACCCATCTACCATATTAGCTAAATTTTAATTTTTATTAACATTCAATAATCGTAATTAAATTAATTTGATATACACTTGATAAAAATTGGCTAACAAGAGCCACTAATGGTGCAAGATGTATATGCACGCGCTAATGGTAAAAAATTAATGGTAATTGAAAAACAAATCTTAGTTACTTCATTTTCATATTACCTAGCCAAAATTAAATTTAACCTCCGAATGAGCTACATAATAAACTCATCATTTCAAAATGCAAGCCAATTTCAAGATCACCCATCTACCATATTAACTAAATTTTATTTTTTTTGTTAATGTCCAATAATCTTAATTAAATAAATTTTATATATACTTGATCATAATTCATCATCTAAAAAAGGTAGATAACTTAATCTAATGGAGCAAGATAATAAATTCATCATCTACAAAATGCTAGGTAAATAAAAACAAATTAAATCTAAACCTTGCATCTAAACCTTACATAATTAAACTAGGTCTAAGCATTAAATTGTGACGACACCACTACGAAATATAAAATCAACTAGTAAGGTTTTCTACTCGAGGAGGAAGATGACCACGGCGTGTAGCTGCAGTGGGTATTTATAGGAATATTATTTGTGACAGTTTTGAAATAAAATCGCCACAGATAATAATATCAGTGGCGGTTTTTTGTTAAAATCACCACAAATGCTAATATTATCAGTGGCGATTTTTCCTTAAAACCGCCACAAATTATCAATGGCTGTTTCAAAAAAAACCATCACAGATAATGTGATTATCTGTGGCGGTTCCATCCAAAAACCACCACAAATAGTCCCGAGATTATTTGTGGTGGTTTCAAACAAAAACCACCACAAATAGTCTTCCCGTCATTTTAAACTTTATAACCGCCACTGATAAGTGTATTTGTGACAGTTCCATAAGAACCACCACAAATAAGACGTCACCTATGTGCTATTTTGTAGTAGTGGATGTTACTCAAGAATCGCATCGTTGGCGTGTACGCGTCAGGGTGACTGGCTTTTTAGAATACATTGATGACAGCAAGCCCGGCTAAGTGCTAAGCCTAGGCTTGGTTTTGCTTGATGAACAGGCTTGCTCTATACAACCTTTCATTTATGTTCTCACTCTTTACACATACGCAATCTCGGTCTGATAATATTGTCTTCCCATTTAAAGGGCGCCATGATGGATGCCCAGATCCCAGGGTGCCAAATTCCGCTATTCGCTCCCAAATTAAAAGAGGATTCATTTACTATCTTGAATACTTTGAGGTTGCAGATGCATGCCCCTCTTACCGACCTATTAACAATGATATCATGGCTAAATTCACTGCTCATACCAAAATCAGAGAGGCTTCTCTTGCTCCGGAAACATTTCCCATGTATGCATGCACTCTTGCCAGCTTCGACGTGCTTAAGGCTAGAGTAAACGATAGGCTCCTACTATCTGGTACTGTCCATTGCTTAATCATACCTGTATCCTTTTTATTCAATCATTATCTATGCTTTCCTTGTTGCTGTCATTTCCCATATCTGTGCATGCAGATTTTTGTGGTTGTACAAGAATATGCAAATTGTCTTAGCCTGTTGTCGACGTTTATTGTCGGCAATAATGAAAACGGGGCTAGGTGTCAGATTCAAACTTGATGGTAGCACAAGATGCAAGAATTATACAGGTTCGGGCTCTCGCGGAGGAGATAATACCCTAGTCCTGTGCTTCGGGATTATATATGTCTAGCTTATTTGCTGATGAGATGATCTTCTTCTCCTCTCCAAGATGCGACCTTACCCCCCTTTATATAGTAGATGGGTGTGGTTACAAAGGAGAGTCCTAATCGGTTACAAGGTGGAGATTGTATCTCTTTCCTTATCCGCTAAACATGATAGCGGTTAGGATTACAATTGTATTCTCCCTAAGCAGGGTTGGTTTCCATCTTCGGGGTTTCCTTGTTGCGCATGGCAGCCTGCCTCCAGAGCAATACCCATCTTCATGTAGTCGGCTTGGCCCATCCCCTCTTGGGTGGTCCTCACGGCCTACCATGCAGATACCCGGGGTCCATATACTCCACAGTAGCCCCCGAGTGCTTTGCGATCGAGTTGCCGCCTTCCTGGTCACAGCCTAACTGAGTCATTCTTCACGTCGAGTGCTTCTAGTTCTTGATGCAGCTTCCTGACTGGTTTTCCTTTCTAGCCGAGTGCCCTGTTGTAGGCAAAGAGATCGTGAAGGACTCAATAGAGCTCCACGTGTTGAACTTTTCGAGTGGTACCCAGCCCAATTATTGGAATACTAGCAGTCGGCTCATCTTGGGGCATACCATATCCCAAACGATATGTAGAAGTCAAAACGCTTTTCCCGCTCAAGGCAAAATTCAGCGCCTCTCCCTTTAAATTCATTCGTCGTCGAAGTTGCTGATGTTGTCGTTGAAGCATTGGCCCACACGCGTCGCATCCAAATTTAGTAGCCCTGAAATGAAATCATGTATATGCAGAACTTAGAACATGTAAAAACAATTCACTCGGATGTGATGTCTAACTGGTTTATATATAATTTTAGAGTTTTTTACTCCTTTTCCTTATTGATTTTGAATTCATCCGAGTGGTTTGATTCTTTTTTGTTTAAGCACTCTGCCCGACTAGTCTACCCCCCGAGCGTCGGGAGTCGGCTCATGGCTCTTTTTCCCAGGCACGCATTTTGGGTGACTAAAGTTCTCCGTTCATGAGGTCAGAGCTTCACAACTCGGAATTAACGCTTTTCAGTTCATTTGCAATCATTAAGTAAAGAAGAAAACACAACTCGAGAAAAAGATGTGCATCGCACACTATTAGGTGTAGCCCCCGACTTACTGCTTAGTTATAGATCAACTAAGTAGCAAGTCAAGAAAGCCAATAATTTTATTCATAATGACATAATTGAGTAAAAAACAACTTAGCTGCTCTATGCTCCATGTGTTGCTGACGATCGTGCCGTCCTTGCTCGTGGCGCAGGTGTGGCTCGTGGCCGTGCCGAAGGTGGCGCTCCGGGCGTAGGCGTAGGCTCGTGGCCATGCCGAAGGTGGCACTCGGGGCACAGGCGTGGGCTCGTGGTCGTGCCAATGGTGGTGCTCGGGGCGCAAGCGTGGGCTCATGGCCGTGCCGAAGGTGGCGCTCGGGGTGCAGGCATGGCTCGTAGCCGTCGCCGGGAGGTGGCGCTTCGAAGCGCGAGTGTGGGCTCGTGGCCATGCGAAGGTGGCGCTTCGAAACACGGCGTAGGCTCGTTGCCGTGCGAAGGTGGCGCTTCGAAGCGCGGCGTGGCTCGTGGCGTGCGAAGGTGGCGCTTCGGGCGTAAGCGTGGCTCGTGGCCGTCTTGAAAGGTGGCGCTTCGAAGCGCGAGTGTAAACTCGTGGTCGTGGCCGAAAAAAAGTGGCGCTTCGAAGCGCGGCGTGGCTCGTGGCCGTCTTTGAAGGTGGCGCTTCGGCGCGCAGTGTAAACTTGTGGCCGTCGAAGAGTGGCGCTTAAGCGCGGCGTTGCTCGTGGCCGTGCGAAGGTGGCGCTTCGAGAACCTGGCGTGGCTCGTGGTCGTCTTGAAAGGTGGCGCTTCGAAGCGCAGGGTAGGCTTCGTGGCCGTGCGAAGGTGGCGCTTCGAGCACGCAGCGTGGCGGTCCGCTAATGTGAACATGTCCTTTACCGTAGTCGGCGGCCTCTGGGACATCTTCTTGATCAAGTTGGCGTCGCTGACTCCTTTCTAAAATGCCGCTATGACGACCGCATCCGAGATGTCCCGGATCGAATCCTTACCGTATCCGAATCGGGAAGTCAGCCCCCGGCTTACTACTCGTGAATAGATGGCCGTGGCGCTCCCCGACCCGAACGGAAGTCCAGATGAAGTATCAATGAAGTCTCACTCAGATTGGATCTGGTCCAAGTCCGAGAGAGCAAGCTTGTCGAGGTTGTCGGCGATGAAGTCGAGACTCCCGAAGCGGAAAGCATGGCCGGGAGTGAAGATGATGACGATTCCATTGATGGAGGCCATCGAGCTTGCCAAGATTGATCTTGACGCTTCCCCTACCTAGCGCGCCAACTGTCACGTTTATTGTCGGCAATAATGAAAACGGGGCTAGGCGTCAGATCCAAACTCGATGGTAGAACAAGACGCAAGAATTATACAGGTTCGGGCTCTTGCGGAGGAGATAATACACTAGTCCTGTGCTCTGGGATTATATGTGTCTAGCTTATTTGCTGATGAGATGATCTTCTTCTCCTCTCCAGGATGCGACCTTACCCCCCTTTATATAGTAGAGGGGTATGGTTACAAAGGAGAGTCCTAATCGGTTACAAGGTAGAGATTATATCTCTTTCCTTATCCGCTAAACATGATAGCGGTTAGGATTACAATTGTATCCTCCCTAAGCAGGGTTGGTTTCCATCTTCGGGGTTTCCTTGTTGCGCATGGTGGCCTGCATCCTGAGCAATACCCATCTTCATGTAGTCGGCTTGGCCCATCCCCTCTTGGGTGGTCCTCACGGCCCGCCATGCAGATACCCGGGGTCCATATACTCCACACCTGTCCCACAACCTGTTTGATTTTTGGGTCATCACACACGTCTTTCAATATAAGATTCACTGTGTGGGCCAAGCACAGCTGCCATATAATCCATGGGTACTGCACTCGTAACATTTGGCATGTTTTCTTGAAGTTCACACCGTTGTCAGTAACCACCTGCACGACGTTCTCTGCCCCAATATCATCGGCCACGACCTTTGTTATCTCGCGGAGTAGGTACTTGTGGTCTTGGACCTTGCCTGCGAAGAGTACAAAAAAATACCGCATGTTGTAGAGTAGGTACTCACGGTCTTATGGAAGAGTACAAAAAACAACCGAATGTTGTACCTGTTGCATTGACGGTCTTATGAAAGAACATGGCACCATTGTAGTACACCAAGAAGTTGACGATGCTCTGATGGGTAAGTCCAGTCCTGGCGTCACACATTACTGTAACACCAAATGTAGCCCAGTCTTCCTTAAACTTTCGAAGGTACTTGATTATCTCCTACTCATTCTCATTCAGGTACTTCCCGTCTATCTCATAGCCCTGTGGTGGACGAATCCCTGGGCCTAGCTCCTGCGTCAGCTTAATTGTAGCTGTCCATCGCGGCCATAAGATATTAGTACAATCATGACATGAGTTGTAACTAAGTAACGTATGACCATTTCGTACCTGTGAAATATGGGCAGTCGGCCTTCCTTCCTGGAATTGCATTAGCAAGGAACCACTTTGACCATCCCCCTTAGCTTCTGCCGCCCCCTGCTTGAATGCAATGTCAATACGGGGTTACTACGGGGCACCACTCTGTGCGAGGTCAACATCGATGGAGGCATAGCTTGATCGTGTTGATTTGGACCTCTCGAATATTTTGCTGAGAGTAGATTGGACTGTCCTCGCTCCACCACTTTCGAACCCCGAACCTGAGGTCAATCCTTGGCTCCTGAGATAGGCCTCTTCTTTAGAGACTCTGATGCCCATCCTGAGCTTCTCCTCCTCGGTGGCCAAGGTGGCCCACTCGTCACAAGCTTCCTCCTGATGGAGGTGTAGCGCCTCATTCTCCTTTTTCTTCTCTTGACCTCCATGGAGGTCAGCTAGCATGGCCTGCCTTAGGCACATTTGGGCATGCCTTCACATCACTGGAGCAGCCAGCCAAATGTTCCTTCAGATGGGTCACCCTTTCGCCCTTCATGACATGCCTGCAGTAGTTGCACTTCGACCCAGCCGGTCCAACACACTCCCCATGGTCCCATACGGTATCCGCACGATCTGCTATTGGGAGAAACTGCAACGAGACAAAAAAATGTACTAGCATTTAAGTACGATATCTTCTTAAATTCATAGGTCCTATATCCTAACAGTACTTGAAATCACCCAAAATGTCGAGTAGACACCAAAAATCACATACATGCTTATTCTCTTTGTTTCACTACTTACTAAAGCAATATGCTCATTAGTTATAAAACATAATATATTATCTCAATGTATTGCTAAAATGTACATACACGATAGTCTAAAGATATATGTACTAAAAAATTAAGAATGACGTGTTCACAAATGATTGAAATTTAACAAACTATAGCTACTCCTTGATTTACTAGAGTTTGCTCTCTGTAGTCTATACAAGATAGTATAAACCTTTGATTACCTCTCTTTATCACTTCCGAAAAGGATTCTAGTTATACGTACACACTAATATGGTAATACAAACCAAGATATCACACATAATACATGAGATTTTGGTTTGGAAATTTTTTTTACTCACCTTGGTTTTGGCTGAGCTGGGCGAAATGCCTTTGTTTCATAGCGAGATCTCGGGTTCTCCGGGTGAGATCTCGCTGTTTAGCGCCGGAGAGCACCGTAGGGTGGCTGGATTTGGCCGGAGATGCATCGGAATGGGTCGGCGACGAAGAAGGTGATGCAGAGCCGAGCTGCTTCACGCGAATGAGTAAAGTGAAATGGCTGCAGTGATGAATGATTGGAGTGAGCCTGTGAATAAAGTAAACATCAAACCCTGGCATATATAAGTATCACTGATCCTCGGTATTGTCAAGCAACATCATCAATAGTCTAGTGGTAAGGTTACAAACGATGTTTTCCAAGATTTTTTGGCATAGTTTGAAGGCTGCAAAAATTTTGAAATTTTTTTGTGGACAGTCATGAAGCATCCATGATGTTCCCATAAATTTGTTAGATCATGATCGAACCTTTCCCAAAAAATGTGACAGTGCTACTGCACACTTTTCGGACTTTAGCGCGTGTGCTATTAGAGATTACTATTTTTCATTGACCAACCAAAACAGAGTCAAAGTTTTTAAAAATTTTATAAAAGGGTTCTGAGGAAATTCTTAAGCTCTCCTAAAAATTTTAGGTCATAATGAAACTGGGAAACATTTATAAAATTCTAACACGGTTACTACCTCATTTATGATCATTCTGTTTTTTATTTTTTAAGTATAACAAATCAACTTAAAATATTTTGAAAATTTTTGTGTGTGATCCTACACTTGTTAGTATGGTACCATAAATTTTCATAGCATTAAAATTCTTCTACAATTTTGTAAAAATCTGATAATTTTTTTGCTGAAATTTTAAAATATCTTTAAAAATGGTTTTTCGACCAATTATCATTGAAGATCACTTTTCCCAGGCTAATTGACCTACGTCCGGTCAATTCCGGGTTTAAAACCCGAGATACCAGCCGGAGAGGGCGAGATCTCGCCGAGATAAACGAGATCACTGTAGCAATTTGAATTTTTTTGAATTTTTAAATTCAGCCGGCAAGATTAATCTCGTCTAGGTCCAGAGAACGAGATCTTAGTGAGATACCACAAAATCTCGCCAAGATTTGTAACCTTGCGAAGAAGACTGCCAACAAGTAGGACCTATCAGCAGCACTACGCGACGTGGGCTGGCAAGCAAGGCTATGCGACAATTTGTGTCGAGGCACTAGCTAGATTGAGTCGACATAGAGGGAAACGCAAGGAAATGGGCCCAAGAGCTTTTCTAGTATTTTTTAGGTTTTTATTTTTAGAAAATACATAAAAAAACAAATAAAATAGAAAATGCACTTTAAAAATTCCAATAAAAATCAAGAAAATATTTACAAGCTCAAGGAACCCAAATAAAATAATTTTGACTATTGTTGAAGTTGGATTTAATCATATTAAATTGTTTTGATTAAGAAAAGTCCTATATTAAGATTTTAATTAGTAATAATTTGGTGAAACATTTTGGAGGGCTAAAGTGAGCAAATGAGTTTTCTAAAGGGTAAAAATTAGGATGTTAAATCCCAAGCAAATCCGTTTAATAATACAAGCCGTTTTCTAATATAGCACCAAATAATATACACACTTTAGGACTTTTGAGGGGAGAGTAGCTAGTTATTGTATCATTAGATTAAATTAAATTTCTTTATGGTAGGAAACACCATAATTCCAACCAGAAACAATTTCTTGCTTAATTAGTTAAGTAACATATAGGAGCATGATTCATGCATTTCAATATTCACGTAAGTTAATGCGCAACAACCCATCACCTTTAACATCTTCTATCGTGCTGGTGATGCTGAAACTAAAGAGATGGAGGCATTCACAGAGTCACAGTTTGGAAGAATCTGAAAAAGGCAGTATCAGGAAAATGCATGCCGTGCTAGCTCATGTCCTTCCTCCACTACACTTGCGAAAATTCTCTCGCAACTTCGAACTTCGATCCTGACAGGATGCCAGTTGCCAGAATCTAAATAAATACAAGCCTGCAGTTCTAGAATTGGCCATTCATGGTCCAATCAAACACACTTTTGCAAAAGTTCCAAAAAAGAGGGGGGAGAAAAAAAAATACGGGAGTAAGAGGTGAGATTAAACTTTCTGTTTATAGAAAGAGACATGACTGAGGTATATTCACGGTCGCGTTATCCACGAACAAAGCTCGCAACTAGCAAACCATAATTAAAAGTAGACTAGAATATAAATATATAGTCGCAATTTTTTCTCTTTATCGATCTTTCTATCTGTAGGCTTATGTGTACAATGGTAGTCCTTTGACCTCCTTTATATAGGCAGAGGAGGTCTGCCTTCATAGTTTGATAAGCAATATGAGACTAAACTAGCTAATGGGCCTTGTGGCCGGCAGCCCTCTAATGTGCTTTTGTTTAGGTAGACTGTCCACAAATATTCATGCCTCGGAATGGGCTGATATACAATACTTTGCTTGGAACTTTGCCAACGCCATGCTTATGCCCCCATTAAAACTCCTTTCGAAAACACAATTGGAAAAATGGTAAGAAAAGAGTACATAACTCGCATTCTTGCCATTGCATATGTTGCCTCGTCAAAAACCTTTGAATGATGAATGGCATCTATCCATCCAATGATGAATATATATATATATATATATGAAGACCATATATTTTTCACTGAAGACAACAACTCTTTGTGTCTTCTTATAACAATACAGTTGACGAGGTTATCAAAACTTGGTTCTAACAATGCCCTGATAAATAAATCAGCAAGATTCTCGCATGTTTATATTTTTTGTATTTCTATATTCCCATTCTCATGCTTCTCATATGGGTATAAATGTTTAGGGATTATACTTTGTCATATGCGTCTTGGCATAGTTACTCATCATCTGTGCAATGCAAACTGCATTATCACTATTGCACAACAGGTCATCACAGACGGTTCATAAACCACATCACAGACGGTTTTTTGAACCATCTGTATGCAAGTATCAGTGATGACAAAGAGTCATTGCAGATGGTTTTCCAACCGTCTGTGAAAAAACACATCACAAACGGTTCCAAATTAGAACCGTCTGTGATATTGTATCATCGCAGACGGTTCCACATAGGAACCGTCTGTGATAATGGGCTTATCCCAGACGGTTCTAATGAAGAACCGTCTATGATGAGGCACATATCATAGACGGTTCCAATTTGAAACCGTCTCTAATGATGCCCTTATTACAAACGGTGCCGCAATGGAACCGTCTGTGATTTGTGCCTCTTCACAGACGGTTCTTCGTTAGAACCGTCTGTGATGTTGATTTTCTATTTTTTACTAAATTTTAATTTATTGGCTAGCCTCAGGAATTACTAGCCATGCCATCTAAAACAAAAGACAGTACACAACATGGCCAGCATATTATTATGACATAAATTTAAAAAATGTACTCCAATCACATGTTACACAACATACAGCGCATCTATTTCACAAATCAACTCAGATTGCACATTCCAACATATGTGCAGCACATCCATTTCAGAAATTAACTCACATATGTACTAACCAATTGGATTTAGAAGTAGAAATGACAAATTCACAGCACAAGGTTCACAAATTAATTTGAATGTATGGTAAGTAACAAATTCACAACTCATGTTTCGTTGAGCCCTAAGTAGCATCTGCCCTTTGGATTTAAGACCTCACGCAGCAAGAAGGCACTGAGCTATCCTCGAATAGCTAGCAGGCCAGCCTGTTCCAACGCAGATTTAGTGTATTACCAAGCCTGTCGATGAGAAGAGTAAAGTATTGCGTGTATATAAATTAATAAGTGGAGACAATTGTTGCAAAATTAACAGACCTGTATGACATTGGTCTGCTGAGAACCAACGAGGAGTGCCATGTTGTGGCAAATATAGAATCCACATAGGTCAGTGCCCTTTGGCTGCTGGTGGCACTACCAAAACATAATAGGCTAATTAGTTCTGAAGGTATTATTATGGAGTGTGAGGATTATTGCGTACTATCGGATACTGGAAACTTAAAAGTATGCGTTAGAGTGGCTGGGCCTTTCTTGTGTGGCCCTCCCCTTGATTTGTAGACACTGAACGATGTGTCGAGAAAATCTCTGATAGGCTTCAAATCGTGGGTGCCACCCTTTTTGGAATTAAGGTAAATAACCAAGTTTTGTCTCGGTATAATTATAAGTAGAACACCATAATACCTACACAGGTTTGTCGTTATGGTCACTGAACCTAACTTCGAGATGAGATATATAGTAGAAATCAATGAGTATAGCATCTGGACGAAGCACTTACCCCGGGTTGTAGGGTAAAAGTATGAACTTTTTGTCCGAATGAGCCAGCAGTACTTTTTCCATGTACTTGTGGATGACTTCTTTATTTTCCTCCATGGTTTGCTTGGACACTATGCGTGGGTCGGCGAAACCCACTGGTTATTCCCTTGCTATTGCTTCCAGGATCATGTATCAACATATACAAATCAAGGATGATATATATATGACATTTATCGGTGTGTCAGAAATGTAGACAGTGATGGCACACACTTACATTATCTAGCATCTTCTGAGTGAGGCATCGAGAGCTTTGAGGTTGTACAGATCGAATAAGTCGATAAAACTGACCACGAAGATGCCATCTAAAAACCGGTGTAAGAAATACTCCTTAAATCACACCGAGATACTCATTATCCGTTGTGCCACCAGCTTATTGGCTTGTTGCATGTACCATTCTTGCAATCTAACGCAGGCTAATAAAAGCGTTGCCTCACGCTTATCCGATACGAACGATTGTCCCAGCTCGAATTGCTACACCAATGGGGCAAACAAAAAGTCACAGGCTAACGTGGACCATTTTGATTTGCCCTTGTCTCCGCATCCCCTTCTACCAAACTTCGTCTTCACAGTAGACGACTCGGCCCTTACTGCAGTAACGGTCTGCACGGGACAGGATATGGTAGCCGATTTGGCGGGCTCCTGTGGTGCATGGCATGGCTCCAGTAGTGCTGGTAGTTCCAGCGCATCATGTGGTAACTCTAGGACTGCTTGTAGCTTCGGTGCTCCTGGGCGGGCATCGAAGGAGATGTCATTCTTGGGCTACTAGATGAATGTGCCGATGGCATCCCCTAGTGTGACGATCTTGTTGTTTGGGGGCATGTCCAGCGTGACAGTCTTGAAAATTTCATGTACACCATCGACATGGACCTTCGCGTAGCCCGGCTCTACAGTACGACCGTGCACTAATGCCCCTACAATGGATGCATATGCTTGTCCCCAAGCAACCTGCAGGGGAACAAAGCCATTGGCAAGCCTCACTTGCAGATTGCACAACGTGACCACCTACATAAGGGTACATAAGTAATTAGCTAACACGTCCAACATTAAAGTGTATGTAAAGAGCATTGCAGACATGTTACCCAGGTGTTGTCAGGAGGAAATCTGGCTTCATCCATGTCCATCTCAGGGGCGGACACGCAGCTGTTCCGATGGTTGGTTGGGCTGAATTGCGCCTGTACTTCTTGGGCTTGCATGTTCCATGCCTACCTCTCCTCAACCACCCTTTGCTCCATCCTTTCCTCGAGGCTTTGCAACTGACTACTGAACTATGCTCTAAGTCTTTCCTCAACTCTTTCCTCAATTAGGGCTACTAGCTGTTCCTCATGCTCACCTTTGTTTCTCTTCCTACTACGGTACATGGTCGAGTTCTGTGGGAATCCCAATTTCTAAGGAACGAAAACACCTAGGCCTCTGGTACGACCCGGGTGCTCCTTGTTTCCTAAGGCTATGGAGAGTATGTCTTTCTCTCTGTTCGAAGTGAAATAGCCCTAGGAAGATTACGTGTTCAACGATATTAGGTGTTGGGACACTTCCTCATCGGCGGGGTTTGCAAAGGACATGCCGCCCAAAGAAGTGTGACGTGACCTCGCTCTTGCCCAATTTCAGACACACAGGTCCACTGTAACAGCCCAGAAATTTAAGAACAGTAAAATATAATATTTAAATTTGAATGTGAATATTTTCAGCTTGTTCATAATGCTTTTGATTTTATTTGGAGTTTTACGAATTCTTCTTGTGTTTTGAGTTGCAAGAAAAATCAAATAAAGAATGCAAAGAAGAAAAGGCAAAGAAGCAAAAAGCAAAAATTTGGAAAATTTATTAGGAGAATCCTGAGCATGTAAATAAGCCATTTTAACTACCACATGAAATCTTCACATAAGAAAATGAGGGAGAAAAATATAACAACAATTTTTATTCTCAAATAATGCATTGTCAGAATTTGTGCAAAATATTTGAACAGCAAATGGACTTGAGAAAATTTATGTGAGAACCTCATTACTATATATACACATATTAAAAATATAATAAATTAATAAAATGGTTTGAGACTTATTAAAATTTGAAAACTGAAAACCTAGGAAAAAGGAAATTTCAATGTCAGAATTTTAATTAAATAATGGAGTGAGTATTTGAGCTGAAAATTTTACATAAGTATCCTTTGGTCAAATCCAATTGAAAAAAAAATATTAAAAATAATATACTTCATTTGGTCATAAACAAAAATTGAAGTCAGAGACTAGAAATTTAAATAGTCACTATTGAAAGAATATTTATAAATTTTCAGTAACTTGAATTAATCCCAAATTTTTACGAGGGGATAAATACTGGTTGGAGACTTTGGTCAAAAAGTTTCATCACTTTTTACCTCCATTTGACCACTAGTAAAAATCGGAGAGAGAGGGAAAAAAAACCACCCAACCACCCTGTTTCCTTCGGCTGGTCACTGACATGTGGGCCAACCCTGTTGCTGTTCCGTTCTGTTGGCGCAGTGGTGGAATTCCTCAGCGGCTGACAGTGGCCCCAGGTCCCACTTGCCAGGCCCTTCTTCCTCAGCTCCCGTTCGGTCCACCAGAGAGAAGCGCCGAAGCCTCCCAAAGCATAGAACGCAGCTGAGCTTGATTCATCGAACCAGTCCGTCGCTCGGTCATTCCTCTGCGTCACCTTCCCTCATCACCGCACGGCTCAGCCACGAGTCGCTCACACCAAGCTTCGCCATTACCTTCTCCCGCCTGCTCCCGTCCTGCCAATGCCGAATGCAGGCGATTGCCAACGCGCGTCCCAGCTCAACAGCGCCGCTCACCCCTCTCCTACAAAGGCCATTGCAGAGCGCACTAGCACACTTCCCCTTTCCCTTCGTCAGTCTCCTGGCTTTTCTCCTTCTTCGTCATTGTTCGCAGAGAGCCAGGGGGAAAGGGGGGAAATCATCAATCGAGCTGAGCACTGGGTAATCCTCGGAATCGACTCCATCCAAAGCTTCGCCGGGTAGCCTAGTGCACTAACCAAGCTCCAATTTCATCTCTTTTGATTCGTAGTCTGCCGATTTCACCGGTTTTCTTCTCCGCCTCCGGTGTACCGTGGGCAGGCCGTTCCGCTTTCTCTCCGGCGCCATTTCCAGGTGAAAATGAACCCTCGTACCTTAGTGATGCTCACCGAATCCTCACCTGGGCTAATGGATCACCGGAGTAGAGCTCCCGCCGGAGATCCATGGCGGCCGCCGCAGGCGCGCGTGGGCGACCGTGCTCCCGGCCATCCCGAGCCGAATGGGTACCACCAGCAGACTCCTTGTCGCGATGTTGTTCTTTGCTCATTCGGCGCTCGATCACGATTCGCGTGGGCGAGCAGATCGCCCTCCTGTTTGGTCCTTGACAATCGGGTCCCAGCGCCAGTGTCCGAATCGGCTTTAACCGAAAAGGGAAGGCGTTTTCTCCAGGAGGAAACGCATTTTCCGTTTTTGGAAGGTTTCATTTTTCAGAGATTTTTGTACCCGAATAAATTTAAGTATTGAATATCTTTTGATTTAGAAGTCCAATTTAGATGAAATAAATTTGTAAATTCGTGTAAAATCCAGTAAAATTAGAATATGCAAAAATATTTTTAGAAGAGTTACTGTGTGAATTTTAGTAAATGAAATACATGAGGAGAGTTTTATGCCTTAAGAAATTAATAAAGGTAACTTTAGGCAAAATAAAGAAAAGTGAATTTTTATGGAAACTTGACACTTATTAACGACTTAAAAATGTAAAGTAATGGTATTTAGGTAAAAATACTCGATAGTTTAATAAATCTTCAAGGAAAACATGTCACATGAATAGTTAAGAATGAATGTTTGCTTAAATAAAGTAGAAAAGATATGATCGAAATTATAAAATACAAAATTAGATGAGTCAATGACAGCATTGAATCAATTGAGATTCAGTTATTCATGCACTAACTTGCATGCATAATCACACATATGCTAGTATACATATATATGATGATTCATATATATATTCTAGCAATGAGAGTTGCTATCAATAACTAAGATTTTATTAAAATAATGCCAAACCAACTTTAAAACACTTTTAGGATTGTCTACTACTAACACCTAAAAAATGAATCAAGAATCATGTATAGTGTAGTTGGAAATTAAGTTGAATGTTGGCCGATTTAATGTTAACAATATGATCATTTAGGCTATTTCAGCAATAGATAAAATAACTCATTCAAATGCTAAAATTAGTAAAACCAGTTTAGAATCACTGTACAAAGTTTATACTACCATATTCTGTAAAAATAATCTTATTTCATCAAGATTTACATAATAATCTTATTAGCTCAAAACCCTTAAGTGTTAACCTTTCGCTTCGCGTTCTTGCCGATTTTGAAAACGTAAACTTTATAATGCCACATAAGCCTTTTCAACGATGAATATAATGTCTCGTCTAAATCATAAAACTTATGAAATTAGCTCAGTAGTGCTCCCCAAAGTATAGTCTACTCTGATATGAAAAGATAATCTCATTTCACCGTGATTTACATATTAATTTTTGATAGCTTAATAACCCTAAGTAATCACATTGCTTTAGACCGTAATATGAACGAGCGAACTGTAGTTGCAAATGAGGAAACATGTAGTTAAGTTATTTGTATCACCAGAACCTTCTTAAATATCATGTAAATAAGGTTAGTAGCCTAAATCAGTAGATCTAACTTGTGTAAAGCTAATTCTATTTAAAGTCAATCA
Source organism: Guadua angustifolia (assembly GCA_036346375.1). Classification (NCBI taxonomy): domain Eukaryota; kingdom Viridiplantae; phylum Streptophyta; class Magnoliopsida; order Poales; family Poaceae; genus Guadua; species Guadua angustifolia. The sequence continues at coordinate 44,678,476 of CM070510.1, forward strand.
AAGGCGAAGAAGTATTCACACATAGCATAATATGATCATTTAAGCTTTTTCATTAACTCGTAAAGCAGCTCATCTAAATCTGAATTTAGTAAAGAATAGCTTAGAAAGGATCTTTAGAATATAATCTGCAGTAATCTAGAAAAATATTCTTATTTTATCTTGCTTTGACTCTGAATCCTAATAGAGCAAAACCCATAAGTAATAAAGTTGCGAACTCATATTATGAATAGTGAATCGATGAAAGCTTGCAACTAATGATTAATTATATTTAATCTAAACTATTTTTGCGTCTTGAATTCGTAAAATAAGATTAATAAATTCATAAAAGAGCAATCCTTGTTTCTTGTAAAGAGTTTTATTTGTTCGTTCTATCTACTTTCTTTTTGCCCTTATTGAAGTTTATTATTTGCTTTATTTCCGTTGATCGACGTGTAGAACCCGACGTCTCAATCTTCGTCGTCGCCATCGTCAGTCGCAATCCTCGTCTTCATCGTAAGCAGTGATTAAGCAAGGCAAGCACTCCTTTGATCATATTGATCCCAGTACTTTACCTACAATATGTTGTTTTTATAACTGTATTATGCATGCGTTTACTTTCTGTAAACTTGCTATTTTCTTGATCTTGGTAGTTATACTTGTTGTCTCATTATCCTTCTTTGATGATTATGGACATGTGAACCTTGATAACCCTAGATTGAGGATAGGCATTACTTAATGTCATCATGGGTATATGCGTTCATATTATTCATGCTTAGCCATGCTTTAGAATCAGCAATGTGCATGATCAGATCAAAATGTGTTTCCTGAAAACATTGAAAATGGCACTGTTGGTTGCGGATATTTCGATTAAAAACCCAAAATAAAACTATGATTTGGACGTGGGCGACTATTGGCAATAGCCGGAGGTGCAAAAAGGAATTACACGTAGTGTAGGGTGAAGTGTCGCCCGTGTCGGATTAAGGACCGAGCAATGGGACGCTATTGATCCAAGATTTCCGTGCAACCACAAGGGTGAGGATGGGTTAGCCTTAGCCTATTAAGTTATTTAGACATGGATTTGCTCATTGGTAGGCGGGAGCTTGCAGAGGCATTCCGTTATGGATTTGCTTGTTAGGGGCTTTCACACAGTTCGTGTGGGTAAATGCATAACCGGTGCAACGGTGTACGCCTTGCCATGGATAGAGACGTGGTGTTGGGTGTGATAAATGTGGATCCACGGCTTGGGTGAGTGTCTCTATTTTCAGGGCAAGGGTTAACGTCTCGGGCTGGTGTAAAGCCATGTCTAGGTAATGTAACGGCTATGTATGATCGCCTGGCAGGCACACTGACCTATTGGAGGCGTGTGTCGAAATGTACTCGCAAAAAGGTGGATCATTCCTTGTGGGTAAAGTTGTACACCTCTGCAGAGTTTAAATCTAATCGATTAGCCGCGCCTGCGGTTATGGGCACTTGGTGAAGTCATTCCAATGTTAGATTTTGGTATTTTCTGAAAACTGGAGTTTCGGTTTGAAACTGTTTTGGCAACTGTGTTTTATGTCGAAGGGCTGACATTGTTGGATTTCAGGAATTCGGTGATTCGTCGCTCACGTCATGGAGGACTGTGAGTGTTATTTATGCTTTATATATCTGTTATCAATTAATCTTGCTCTTATAAATTCCGATTGCAAATAACTTGATTTACAAATGAAATTCGCTTTATGCAAATTAACTGTAGTAGCCTCCTTTGAACTGGCCTGCATTTATGCATTTGCAATCAAGTGCTTGCGGAGTACGAAAGTACTCACCCTTGCTTAATCTATTATTTATAGGTGGATTAGAATGCGAAGCTTCGAAGGTTTGTTTCATCGCAGGTTGCGGGTTCTTCTCTGAAGCGATCTTTTCTAAGGATTTATGCGTGGTCAGTTGCCTGCGGGATTGGATGGGTACACTACAAGGCTTTGCTTCTTTTGCTGCTATATACTCTGAGTTGTAATATTTCTTTGTATTTATTCGTTTCTGCTTAATCAATATAATGTATGGTTGTGATTCCAATTGTTGAAATGTGCGTGCTAGCTACTGATCCAGGGACCAGTACTGCAAGCACATTAGATTTCCATTTTTGCATTCTATGTAAAAATGGGGGTCGTCTCATCCACAATCAAGGCAAATGGTGGCATGACCTCCTTTTGGACTACCTCGTCGTCCTCCCTCGTCCAGTACGCCATCTTACTCGTGTACCTAGTTGAGCCGAGTCTGTGTGGGTGTGTGTTTTTTGACTGGATGGTCTTGTGAGCCGCGCTTTGAAGCACGAACTCTTCTATTGTCTTCAACTCAACAAACTGTCCCCAAACGTCTTCAAAGATGAACCCGTACTTCTGAAATGGAGTCATTTCCTTATTGACATAATTAGCAACAAGGACACTCTTGAAGTTCTTCCACGCCTTTCTCGCCACTAGCAATGCGTATCGTCGTAGTGCAGGCATGGCATCTTGTGGAATCTTGAACGACGCGAATATTTTTGTGACTAGATTATCGCACTCCTCATCTGTCAGCGTCCTCCAGGATGGATAGGTGTTGGGGACCCTTTCACGCCCAACAATCCTACACATGGTCCAGAAAGCGGCCGTAGCCTTTGGAGGCCCTGTAGGGGCCTAATCATGTGGATTGATCGCTGTGATGGTGTATCGGCTTTAAGGGCTTTTACTATGCCCTATTGTACCATGCCTATTTTCTTCTACGTTGGGCGCATCATCAAATCCCTTCGGCGGCGAGGATTGAGGGGACGCCATCTTGTATGATGCAAGGCTAAGAGTAGGTAAGTTAAGAGAGGCAAATTTAAGAGAAGCTAAGTCAAGAGTTATTTTGCACATGCAAGGTTAAGAGAATCAACATTGGTTACAACACCAATCGGGCAAATGTGAAGATTTTTGAATCTTCATTCGCAATCAAGAATGGTATTATGTTTTAATGGCTGAATTTGCCGATGCATAAAATGAATTTTATGTCATTCATACAACGAATCATGTCTTCTATCACAAATTGAATGAAGATTGTATTATATTGCTCTTAGATAAGTGTTGGTTGAAGATTTTAAACATTCAATCGCAATAACGAATGGGCTAACAATTAATTCAGTTAATAAGGCCTTGAACTCTTACCACCTTAATATTCAGATTAAGCACCTACTAACTGAATCAACAATAGACTACCAGTTCAGCATTTTAATAAGATGATTCTAAAGTAGTACAACAACACTAAAACTGATCCACTCAATTAGGCTTTAAGCACACCAGTAACAGTTAAGATAACATAGTGTATTTAGCTAAGCATCTAAATAGCACATGTACTGATATAACAACTCAATCTGTGCATATATAAGAAATTAAACTAGAATGTTGTGCCTGATAGCACAATCAAGATTAAACCAGTAGCTAGTATATATAATGAAGTGCTGACAAAAAGGTAATAACAATAAAGGACAAGCTATAAGCCAAATATAATCTAATCAATGTTTAAGCCTATGGTTCAAGGCTTAGTTTACAGAAATAAATATTCTAGTCATCACAGTACCCATTATCACCATCGAGCAAGTAAGGCAACAAAAAAAACAGAGACCAAAAAGTGAGGAGGGTGCCGCCGAGAGGGAGGACATGAGGGAGGGAGGAGGGCACCACCGAGAGAGAGGGGACACACCACCGAGGGGGAGGGCACACACCACTGAGGGGGAGGGCGCAGCCGAGGGGGGAGGGTGCGGCCGGGAGTCACCGCCAACAGGGGAGGGTGCAGAGTCACCGCCAACAGGGGAGGGCGCCGCCGAGGGAGAAGAGCACGGCCAAGGGAGGAGGGCACCACCGAGCTAGGGCGAGGGCGCGGTGTAGGATCGAGGATGCGCCCAGAGGAGGGTGAATAGGCGTTTTACAAAATTAATCGCTCTTCTAAAACAATCGCTCTAATCAACCCCTATGTCAAAACCTAATCAAAGATAATGCGGAAGCGATAAACTAGGTTTTGACAATTAAAGCCTAAATCAATTAGGCTCACTAGTTCACTAACTAAATTATGTTTCTATTCAAGAATTGCTAAATTGAACAAACAATTAATACTATGCAATTCTAACACAATCAAGCAATTGATTAATATACAAGAAAGTAAATGCTTGAAGATAAAAGAGACAAGAGGCAACCGATATTTTTCCGTGGTGTTCGGAGACTTGCCGGTCTCCCCTAGTCCACGTTGAGGCTAGCCCAAACCCTTGGACTGGCTCCGCAATGAGCACCCGCCTCGATTCCACTAGATGTGGTATTTCACGCTTTTGCGTAGGCTCAACCCGAACCTTCACAAACTTTGCCGGGACGTCTCACAACCTTGAGGGCTCCCGCGCACGACACTCTACGCCGTCTAGGAGTCGGCAACCTCCAAGAGTAACAAGCCGAGTCCGCTCGAGCTTCACCGAGCACAACACATGCACTCCCGGTGATCACCTCATGCAACACATGCACAAGGCCTCCCTCAAGTGCAACACATGCACAAGAGGTCACTCAATCCACTTCTAATTGCAACACATGCAATTAGGGCTCACACTTGGCTCAAGAATCAAATTGAGGAGTGCAACACATGCAACCACCTCCCATAAAACTCACAAGAACACCAGCCACCTACCCAAGCCCCCATGGGGTCTAATTATAACCCCACCAAGAAAACTAGCCGTTTGGGGCAATTCGGGCAGAAAAACAGCAGGGCCGACACTACCGCACTCTGAGGGCCGGTAGTGCCGGCCGTAGCCCCAATGGTCGGCCAACGGTCATCTGAATGGCACTACCGCCCGCTGAGGCAAGGTAGTGCCGACTTTGCGGCAGTACCACTCCCTCATAGCGGTAGTGCCGGCCGCGCCCACTTCAGAAAACACTCGCGTCTGGCAAAGAGCTACCGACGATATATTGCCGGTAGTATCGGCCAGGTGCGGCACTACCGCTCCCATAAGCGGTAGTGCCGGCCCAGCGGTGCTACCGCACAATGCACCTCGGGCATCCGGCGTTTTTGAAGAATTCTAGATTTTCAACACCAAAATCATTTCTCCAAAAGCCAACACTATTCTTTGAGCCATTAGATGATCAACACATGATCATACACTTATGCAAAACACATTTGCACCAACTTAACTCATGCTCAAAGAATCTCAACCAAATTTGCAAAAACACATTTCGCAAACAAACCACGAACCTATGAGATCAATCCTCTGGCCATGTAAGGATCAACACATGACCCCGACACTTTGCAAAACACATTTGCAAATGCCAACACATGCTCTAGGATTGAAACACATAACTTCTAAGCTAATTTGCAAAACACATTTGCAAATAACAAATCCAACTTGCGAAAACACATTTCGCAATCAACTCAAGATCGATTTGCAAAACGTATTAAGCAAATCAAACCCGAGTCTATGAGATTAATTCCCCTAGCCATGTGAAGGTCAACACGAGACCTAGTCAACTCGCAAACACCTGTTGCAAGCCCTACTCACATGCTCTCGGAATTCCGGACTCATAAACCTCGGTTTATTCGCACAACGATCTTGCAAATAACACATTAAACATATTTCATGCTTGAATACTACTCTTTGCAACACATGCAAAAGTCTAGCTCCAAGCCATACCAAATCAAGGTGCATGAACTCTCTAATTACAACACATGCAATTCTCTAGTTCTATGCAACTACACTAAAACCAAATCAAACGAATGAGCTCTCTACTTGCAACACATGCAAGCCTCTAGCTCCATACAAACACATAAACGCCAAATCAAATGTATGAGCTCTCTACTTGCAACACATGCAAGCCTCTAGCCCCATACAAACCACATAAATACCAAATCATGCTTGAGCTCTCTCTTTTTGCAACACATGCAAAACTTAGCTCCAAGCAACACTCTGATTTAAGAAAGATTTGTTTTACAATCAAAAACAAAAACATGAAGCTTCAACAAATGCAACACATGCAAAAGTAAACTTCACGCAAAAGCCAACGCACTAGCTTATCCTATTTGCAACACATGCAAATCAAAGCTTTATGCGAAAACCAAATGCACATGCTTTTCATCTTTGCAACACATGCAAATCAGAGCATAATGCAATAACAACCAAGCATAAGCTTAACACATTCGCAACACATGCCAAATGGTTAGCACTATGCAAAAACCAAATCCAAATAAGATTTGAGCTCGAGTGATCACGGATTGAGATCATCAACACATGATGAAGCTCAAACTAGGACTCAACCCCTCTTAATAGTACGGCGATAAAAACTAGACTCAAAGACTAGGAAGTCCTTAGCCTATCTAGTTATACCTTCACCGCCTCACGCAAGCAATCCCCTTTGGAGTCTTTATGATCTTCACTCTTACGCTTCCCTAGGATCATCACTCCGCTCTTCTCTTAATCTCTACGGGATCTCCTCTTGACGCCCATCACCTCATGATATCGTCCTTGTCCCGTTTTCATCATCTCATCCATCTTTGGACTTAACCTAACTCAATCACAACTCATAAAATAGTTAGTCCAAGATGCATGGTTGTCTCAATTATCTCTTACACTCCATTAACACATAATGGAAGCCTTTAGATCAATTGAGCACAACTCTTAATCACTTTGAATGATATAAAATGTATCTTAAGTACAGGAATGCAACGCATGCTTCATTATACTTAAGAACTATTCATTTGTCCTTAATTAATCAAGGAACACCATTAACACATGATGAAGTGTTCTTTAATGATTAATAAGACAAATAAACTCAATTTAAATTTTCATTTAAATTGACTCTTCAAGTTAGAGTGTGAACTCCCCCTAAATGTGTGCATCCATGTAATATATGGATTGGGAAACATGATGCACATTTTGTGGTTAATACAATGGGGACATTCATACTTTAACTTGAATCCAAAGTATGCAATTAATACTAGAAAGAATGCACATACATACCTTGGGCTTTCCATTTTCCATTCCAAATATGAGACTACTAAACAATTGCTCAATAGACATGTTAGTCTCATAATGATTAGGTTTGTCATTAAACAAGGATTAAGCATTAATCTATATCAATCACCAAAACCAATGGATCTTAAACTTACAATCTCCCCCTTTTTGGTGATTGATGACAAACCCACTAATTCACTCTATTATTACTTTATTTGGATGGAAAAAAATGCAACAAAACAAAAAGGGTTTTTAAAAGCGCTTAAATAAACAATAACAAGTAAACTATAAGCGCTAGTATTAAATACTTCCCATTTTGGCATTAAACAAATTAAACACGAAGAACCACTTATAACAAATTAAATACAGAGGAGTGTGGTTTGTTTAAGAGGCTCTGAACCACTTATACTCTAAACGACTTAAATGCTCTCTCAACCACTTATAACCATTTATATTAAGCATACTAATTCTCCCCCTTTTGGCACAAGAATCCAAATAACACAGGAGGGAATTCGAAATAACACAAGAGGGAATTAGTCAATTATTCTCCCCCTTTTGCATTAAACACCAAAAATGAAAAAACCATCTTACAAAATTAACTTGAAAAGCATTTTCCCCCTCTCATTCAATCATTCTCCACCTTTTTTTTTAAAGAAGGTCATACAAGGATTGAAATGAACACATATGACCTTGGCAAGGAATTGAAAGATTTTATGCCAAATAAAACTTGTTTTATTTGAAATATGGCCTAAAAGAAGGAAAACTTGAAAAGAGACCATATTCGGAGTTTTTGGATACCACTTGTAAAAAATAAGCATAAAAAGCGAAGGAAGGGTATCACACGGGTTATTTGAAACAAATTCAAATAACTCACTCCTCATTTTATTAGGCTTTACAATCTTTTAACATGATTCATTTGAAAAATCCAACAATTTTGCCTAATAGGGTTAAACGAGGAACCCAAAACAAATACCACTTGAGAAATTAGATACCACTTTAAATCTATCTCAAGGGATTTGCTTCAAGACCCAAAAAGAAATGAGCATTTTCAAATCTTTGTTGAAAAACTAATGCTGAACTAGAGATTTCCTCTTTATGTATTTCAATTCATAAAGATTTTCACACAGAGAAATCTTAAGCGATTGAACTTACAATTTTAACTTGAGAGGAAAGATCTTAATCAAGACTTTGGGTATCGGAGTAATGCTACAAAGAGGTAATAAACATACCACCTGTAGGAAACAAGCAAATTCGATGATACCACTAAAAAGAATTCAAATAACCAAGGATATCACTTGAAGGAAAGAGCAATGAGTTTCATGATACCACTTGTAGAAAAGATACCACTTGTAAGATCGAAAAACTTAATGATACCAATTGCAAACACAAGAAATAACTAAATGCTCAATTGATACCACTTAGGATCAAATCACAAAGAAATGATACCACTTGAAGGAATAATCTACAAATCGATGGGTATCAGAGCAATAAACATTTATGGATATTAGAGAGAAAGACAACTTAAGATAGATCAAGAAAATCCATGTTGCAAGGTTTTGCTTTTGATTTTGAAAAATTAAATCACAAAGATTTAGAGAAAGAGTATCAGAGTGAATTAAAGAGATGATACCACTTGGAAGCAATTAAGTGCCCAAAACATGATATAGATATGCTCCCCAAGATATTCAATAAATGAATCATGGAGGTATTTGCATTTGAATTGCACAAGTTTTGTCTTTTCAAAAGATCAAGTGAATATCACTTTTAAAACATCAATTGAATACTCAAAACTGATACCTCCTGAAATCTCTTTCAAATAAATTTCAAAACTTTTGGACTTTTACACAAAAGAATTTTGGGATTACAAGAATCTTTTACAAAAAGAAATCTTGAAAAATGAAGATCCAAACAAAAGATATCCCAAAGCCAAACTCGAAGACTCTGAAAAATTCAGAGCCAAACTGCAAGGGCCGGTACTACCGCTCACACAAGGCTGGTAGTACCGCAAACCCGGTACTACCGCGGTTCAGGGGCAGTGCTACCGGTCCAAACAGACTGAATTTTCAAATTTTTGCAAATTTTAGCAAAAATAATTCAAATAAAGTCCAAATGATTTGAAATTTTCAGAGAACCAACTTTGGACTATTTCAAACATAGTTAAGCAACTTTTGTTTGCAAAGAATTTTCCTTTTAGCTTAATTTTGGCAAAATACGCTTTGAGGCATAAAAATAAAACAAACTTCATAAAGACATCAAAGTGCGACTTCAACTTGGATTTCATCTGCAATTTGAATCATTATGGCTTTAAGGATTTGAAATATATTTTGAAGCCATGACTATCTAATAAAAACAATGAAATCTAATTTGAATGCCAAAATACTACTTGTAGGTATATTTGAGTTAAACACAAATGTTTTGGCCAAATTAGTTTTTCAAAATAGAATTTTTTTTAGAAGCTTGCAAAACTTTTGAAATACATAGTGTAATTGTTTTGCAAGACTTTTACAAATTTGGGTCTTTAAATAACAATTTGTGAATTTTGTCCATTGAGGGTTCTTTTTAAAAAACCAAATGAAATCACCAGGTCAAATCTTCAAATAACACAAAAGCGAATAAGAGAATGAGATAAGAAACAGAGTTTTGAGCTTTTGAAAATCTCCTTTTCTTTTGTGTATGAATTTAAAATACCATTTAGAGCCTAGATATGACACAAGATCCGGTCCAAATGGAGAAACTCAATAAGTGCAATATTTTGACCAATATAGGTCAAACTAGAATTTTCGGTGAATTTCAAAATCAAATTATTTTTGCTAGGTTGGTCTTTTGAAAATATTTTGTACACGAAAATTGTTAAGAATGACCAACTCTAGGATTTTTGCTTTAGAATTATTTTCAAAATCTTTTTACTTTTATTTCTATGAAAATTATAAGTTTAAATCCAAAACAAGATACTACTATCTAGATTTTGGTCATGAAACTCATTTTCTTTTCAAAGTATATTTTGTGAAGCCAAAACCTTTGAAAAACCTTTTGAAACACATTTTTATATATTTATCAACTAGTTTTTCAAAAGATTACTAATAGAGCATACAAATTTTGAGTTTTGGCTAAAAGGCTTGATTTTGAAAATATATACGCACTCATATAAATATGGGCACATGTAGGGATGTGATACACATGAATATGACTTAGCACTCCCCCTAAATGTGCCACACTTTAACTTGCTCAAGATTGCAATAAGAGAATAGGTAAGAGGCAAGAGCAAGTACTCACAACAAGCAATTAAATCAATTTTTGCATGATACTAATGCATCTAAACCCACACAAGGCTAGAAGCTAAATAGTAATCAATTTAAATGCTTGTTACCGAGATGGCATTGGCTCATGATGGATTTGATTATATTTATGCTTGGTTCCAACTTGAATTTGATGAAGTCCTTATATTTTTGAAGAAGCCAAGCGTCCAATCCATCTCATATTGCCTAAAAATCTTTTAGGCGGTTTTTGGTACCTAATCCTTGTTGGGTCCAACAATTTTAGTCACAATAGATTTAGGAACCCAAATGGTCTTAATTTTAGCATTTTTGACAAGACTAACATGACTAGGAATAGATTTGCAATAATTATTCTTCCTAAGCAAAGGATTTGGATTGAAGTGAGACGACTTAGGAGGGCAATGATACTTTGCAAAACTATTTCTAGTTTGATCTCTTCTAAGCATATGATTATTGAAATTATGTATTGACTTAGAGGACCTAGTATATCTAGCAAATGTTTTGCTATTGTTATTTCTCCTAAGCAATATATTTGAATTTCTTTGAGTAGGCTTAAGAGTCCTAACAAATTTAGCAAATTCATTTCTAGATTTACTCTTCCTATGCAAATGAACATTACCATTTTTAGCGAGCATAGGGGACTTGACAAGCTTGGCAAACACATTACCATTCTTGTCCTTCCTAAGCAAATAATTATCATTAACAAGAATAGGCTTAGAAGTTATACCTTTGGGACAATCTTTACCGAAATTCCCCTTTTCCTGGTAATTGAAGCACGTTACTCCATTTGGTCCTCTCTTGACCTTCTTATTGTGCTCCTTGTCAGTTTTCCTCATTGTTGGTGGTGTGGCCTTGTTATCCACATTATTAGGGCACACGGAGGCGAGGTGTCCCTTCTTGTTGCAGGCAAATCACTTGATGGTCTTCGAGTGTCTTGCATTGTGCCTTGTCTTGCTATTCTCCTTCTTGGAGATGTAGCCGAGTCTTCGCTTATCTTGAGGCGCCCTTGGCTTGCTCAAGATCTCGTCGTGGACGGCTTTTCCTTTTACGCACCTCTTCAAGTCATTTTCTAATCTAATGACTTGGGCCTTGAGCTCATTATTTTTCTCTACAAGATTAGCAACGAAGGCTGTGCTGCTCGTGGAGGGGGACTCATCCAAGTGCGTCCACATCTCGGCCGAGCTAAGTTCCAAATAGGAACTCGAGCTCGTCACCTTCCTCCGCTCCAACAAAAACATATTCGCTTGGGAGCCGGCGGACATGCCAGGTGTCCTGAGGGAGGTGGTCGAGCACAGACTGCAGGTGCGGCCCGACTGCCGACCCGTGCGCCAGAAGTTGCGGCGCTTCTCTCCCAAGGTCGCCATAATCAAGGAAAATCTCGACAAGCTGCTGAAGGCCGGCTTCATTCGTGAGATCGATTACTCCGAATGGCTGGCCAATCCCGTCATCGTGCAGAAGAAGGGCGGGAAGTGGAGGATGTGCGTGGATCACACGGGGTTGAACTCGGAATGCCCGAAGGACAACTTCCCTCTCCCGCACATCGACCAGATCGTCGACTCCACGGCGAATGCCAAGCTGCTAAGCTTCATGGGCGCCTATTCTGGGTACTACCAGATCAAGCTGGCGGTTGACGACGAAAGCAAGACATCGTTCATCACACCGTTCGGGACCTACTGCTACACGACCATGTCGTTTGGTCTCCACAACGCCGGCGCGACCTTCCAACGTCTAATGACCAAGACATTCGAGTCTCAGATCGGCCGCAACCTCGAGGTCTACGTGGACGACATCATCATCAAGAGCTCCGCCGAAGCCGACCACGTTCAAGACCTTGGAGAGACCTTCGCCAACCTGAACAAGCACAGGATCAAGCTCAATCTAGAGAAATGCATATTTGGCACTGCTTTTGGGAAGGTGCTCGGCTACATGATCGGGGGCTCAGGGGTCGGCCCGAACCCGGAGAAGATCGAGGCGATAGAGAAAATGGCCCCTCCAAGTTCGGTAAGGCAGGTGCAATGCCTCACCGACTGTATGGCCGCTCTCAGCAGGTTCATCTCGAGGCTCGGCGAACGTGGGTTGCCGTTCTTCAAAGCCCTGCGCAAACAAGGGAGTTTCCAGTGGACACCCAAAGCGCAGCGGTCCTTCGACGATTTGAAGGTATACTTATCAACCCCACCCCTACTTACGACCCCGCAGCCCGGTGAAAAATTGCTGCTCTACCTGGCCACCGCCAGCTCGTTTGTCGTGTCTTGGTAGCCGGCGGGATGCACAAAGAAGACCCGATCTACTATGTCAGCGAGGTCCTCCACGGGCCAAAGGAGCTAGCCCCAGTCCGAGAGTTCTTGTCGCCCTTCTCATGGCCAGCGCAAGCTCTGGCATTATTTCCAGGCTCACTCCGTGGTCGTCCCGAGTAACTTCCCACTCGGGGAGATCTTGAGGAATCCAGAGGCCGGAGGTCGCATCGCCAAGTGGGCCATGGAGTTGGCCGTCTTCGACCTCCAGTTCGTGGCGCGCATGGCCATCAAGTCGCAGGTGCTTGCCGACTTCGTGGTCGAGCAGACATCGCAGCCGGCTCCCGAGCTCGAGGTCGAGGAGGAGAAACCCTGGGTCATGTACTTCGACGGTCCAAGATCCTTCAAGCGCCAAAGTGGGATCCTCATTCTCCTCCACAGGCGGCAGTGAGGTATGTGGTTCGTTTTGGATTCCCAGCGACAAATAATGCAGCAGAGTACGAGGCTCTCCTGGCGGGACTCCGAGCTTGCAAGGCGCTGGGTGTTCGCCAGTTGGTTGTCAAGGGGCGATTCACAACTCGTCATCAACTAGTTCAACAAGGGCTATCAGTGCTCGGAGGACTCCATGGCCAAATACCTCGCCGAAGTGCGCAAAATGGAGAAATGGTTTCAGAACCTGGAAATCACGCATGTGGTGCAGAAAGACAACTCCGACGCAGACTTCCTCTCCAAGCTCGGGTCGTCCGATGACGAAGTTCCTCCAGATGTGATCCTGGAGACCCTGGCGTCACCCTCAATCTCCGACCAAGGGGCCTCGGTCGCCTTCATCGAAGGTATTCCCTCATAGGCTGAGCCAATCCACAATTTCCTGGCGAGAGGAGAGCTTCCGACCGATTCCACGGAGAGGAGCAGGGTCAAGCGCTGGGCGAGCTCGTACAAGCTTGTGGACGGCAAGCTCTATCGTTGGAATGCTTCCGGCATCCTGACGAAGTGTGTTACCACGGAGGAGGGTAAGTACCTGTTAAACGACATTCATTCAGGTCTCTGTGGGGCACACTCTTCTTTTAGGACCATGGTCGGCAAAGCTTTCCGCATGGGGTTCTATTGGCAAACAGCTCTCCAGAACGCTTGCAACATAGTCCGCACCTATCGAGCCTGCCAATTCCATGCTCGAAAGTCGCATCAGCCCGCCTACGCACTCCAGACCATTCCACTAGCTTGGCCTTTCTCGACCTGGGGGATAGACGTCCTCGGCCCCTTCCCGTAGGCGGCTGGGGGGAAGAAGTTTTTGTTCGTCGCCATCGATACCTTCACCAAATGGATCGAAGCCGAACTTATCTCGACCATCATGGCTCGCGTGGCGGTCAAGTTTTTCTACTTGTTCGTGGTCACCAGGTATAGGGTTCCATGCAGAATTATCACTGACAATGGAACACAATTTACCAGTGAACTGTTCCAGGAGTACTGCGAAGACATCGGCACCAAAGTATGCTATGCTTCGGTGGCCCATCCGCAGAGCAATGGAGCAGTGGAGCGCGCCAATGGAAAGATCGTTCAAGGCGTCAAAAAGCGAGTATCAGATGAGCTCGAACGACACGGCCAGACCTAGGTGGATGAACTTCCCACCGTCTTATGGTCTATTCGTACCACAGTCAGCTGAGCAACGGGGTCCACACCCTTCCAGCTCGTGTTCGGTACCGGAGCTGTCCTGCCTCTAGAGGTCACGTTGGGCTCTGCCAGGGTCAGCTTGGTCGACCAGATCGACTTCGAGCAAGAACGGTCCCTTGACCTTACCCTGGCGGAAGAAGTAAGATGCCGTGCACTGCTACAATTGGCGCACTACCTACAAGCTCTTCGCAGACATGCGTCTCGGTCGGTACGACCTAGGGAGCTCTTTGTTGGGGACTTAGCCCTGAGACGGATTCAGGCTCTGTCCAACACCAACAAGTTATCCCCGCGGTGGGAGGGCCCCTATAGAGTTGTTTCAACAGATCACACGGGGGCTTACTGGCTAGCGATGCCCGATGGCAGAGAGCTCTCTAGCTCGTGGAACATTGGCCAGCTTCAAAAATTCTATGTGTAACCCTTTCACCTCAAATTTCAATAAAGCTGTTATTCCATTGTCATGTTGGTCTCGGTACCCCTTTTTCATTCCATATTTTGCGTTGGCCCGAGTTCGGGGCTTCTTGGAGTCCGACCTGCGAACGAGCGCGCTTGCTCTTGGCCCAGGCGTTGCGGGCTTAAGATTCGCCCCCAGTGGCCGAGCTACTTGTAAACTGAATCTCTTCGCATCAATGCTCCCCCTGCGCTAGGGTTCGAACCAAGCCCGCGACTGGGTCCATCGAGCAAAGCGCAAGTCATTGTCAGGATTCGGGAGGCTTGACCGAGAAACGATCCTAACACTCTAGAGCCTAAGTCTTTCCTCGTGCGCCTGTGTTATGCTCCCTGTGAGTTTTTCTCGATCTTGCAGGTCGTGGTCTCTGCAGGTTCTAACTTGCGCCCAAGGCCGGCGTTGCTCGACCTTGAGCCCAACGGGGGCTGAACGGGATATACTACGAACAAAAAGGCTAAGTGCGCGATTAGGAAAAAAATCTCTTGATCGCGAAATGATAAGCAGACCAAGACATTAACTATTTTTGCCAAAACGATGTCATCCCATTGAACTTTTTTGTCTTACAAAAGATCTTGTTTACAGGAAGTCTAAACCTATTTACAGATCGGCCATCTCACGTGTGAGCTTCTCCTGCTCGAGCTTGGCGACCTTGGCCCTCAAGGTCGAAAGTTCACCCTGGAGTCGGAGGGCTTCGGCGGAGGCTTCGGCGGCGCAGCGTCGCTCTTCCTAAAGTTGGGCCAAGGCGCTTTTGGCCGTCTTGCTCGCCCGACCCAGCTTCTCCTCGAGCTCTTGGACCTTGGCTTCGAGCTTGGAAGA
The DNA here is from genome assembly GCA_036346375.1 of Guadua angustifolia. Taxonomy (NCBI): domain Eukaryota; kingdom Viridiplantae; phylum Streptophyta; class Magnoliopsida; order Poales; family Poaceae; genus Guadua; species Guadua angustifolia. The sequence continues at coordinate 44,693,863 of CM070510.1, forward strand.
GACCCTCACCGTGGCGGCTGCTTGGTCCGCAGCGGCCTTCTTCAGCTTCTCGAACTTGGCTCGTTCGGCCTCGAGTGCCTTGGTCGACCTTGCACGCTCCTCCTCGACGGCTTTGTACGCGTGGTCGCGCTCGGAGGCAACGGCCCGCTTAAGCTCGGACTTGTGGGAGGCCTCGAGCATCTTCACCACCTTGCGGAGGGCGGTGATCTCGTTGGAGTCGATTGCCGCCTTTCGTGCAGCATCCTCACGCTCGACCTCCAGAGCCGCCATGAGCCTGGAGCGCTTCGTCTCCCGATCCTCCACCACGTCGAGGAAGACCTTCAGCACATCGGCATGCGTCTGAAGACGTTGTAGCCCTCGAGCGATCGAGTCGATGGCCTGCAAGGTTCTAAGGGTCAACACGGCACCCGCCGGAGGAAAGAGAAAACAAAAAAAAGGGGAGACTCAATCTCGAGTTCCACAATGGGGTGGAGAGATTCAAATACCTGGGTAAGCCAGCCCTCGAAGCTTGCACGGGAATACACGGTGGGTCTGCTGCCCAACATCCTAGCGCGTATTGCCGTTCTGCCATTGGAGTCGTTAGGCGAGGGCCTTCGGGCACTATGTCAGGAGCGACTTCACTTCGGGCCTCCTCCCCAGGGGGGCTCAAGCCGCCCTCGAGCTCGGCCCTAGTGGCTGTACCAGCCTCATCTTCTGCAGCTGGGGCACCCTTTGTCCCCTCTCCCATGGGAGTCTTGGCGAACACTTCACGATCTTCCGTCTTTGGTCCGGCAAAGCGTTCGGTCTCAACAGTTAGGCGAGGCTGCCAGGGGCTTCGCCTCGTTTGAGGCACCCCGGGCGTCATCCTCTGATGACTTGGCGGTCGGCGCTATCCCCAGCATCCACGGACCGGCAGCATCTTCATCGTCATGGGCGTGGCGTCGTCTTCGACTGGGTCGTCAATCCCTTGGTCGAGCTCCCTAACTGCGGCCCAGCTCTAGGGGCCAGATGGGGTGCGCCAGCATGTAGGAGGCTTCCTCCTCTTTATCGGACTCAGACTTGCCCTGGACAACAGTCATCGTCAGGACGGGCAGGCATTGAGCTCGAGCGCTCAAGGTCTACGATAAAGGAAGGCTACTAAGCTAAAAAGATAGAAAAGAAACCAAGCAAAGAAGGGGCCGATGGCCTTTGAGTCTCTGACCTCGCTTGGCGAAATGACGGGGCCCTTGGTGCCCTGCGGGTGAGGGGGAGTCCATTCCTCGGGAGCCTCGGGCCTTGGACCTCGGGGCTCGCGGTGGGTCCAGGTCCTCGATCGAGGTCCTAGCTGCGTCCGTAGCGCTCTGTTGCTGTGAGAAGAAATCTAAGTCAGAGGGCGAAAGAGCACGAGCGAAGTGCTTGGGGGCTCGACCAAGGATACTCACCATCGTACGGTCGCCCCACTCGACGTGCTGCTTCTTCAGGCCTTTGCCGCTCGCTCCGTCCGGGGCTGGCCTCTTGCCCGTCTTCTTGCCCTTGCTCACCCCGAGCAGCGGCAGCATCTTCCTTGTCATTTCAAGCAGTTCGAGCTTGTCCTGCGGGTGCATCAAAGAGTCAAGGGAGGCTCTAGGCGTACGCAGACTAAGAAGCTCGGTCCAGGGCGGCTTACCTCGGCTCTCCGGTGTAGCACGTTCCTCGGAACAGGATCATCGAGGGTGTAGTCGTACGCTGCCTTCCTGAACATCTCGTTCATTCGGGCGGCGATCCAAGACTCCTTCGGCGCTGCTGGAAAAATCAATTCATCAAAGGAACCCAGGGATCAAAACTGGAACAAGCTTCAGGACAGCGTGACTTACCAGATGTCCCCTCGCGAGTGAGGTCGTCGCGACCTTTGATCTCGAAGAACGGGTGCAACCTCTTCTGAAGAGGGAACACCCGGCTCCTCAGGAAGTCGTTGGCGATGGCCTGCCCGGTGAGGCCCCGCGAGGCGCAGATGTGAATAGCGGCGATGGCCTCTTGGTCATCCTCCAGGTCGCCCGCCTCTGGGGTCTGCTTCTTCCCGTTGATGTGGGTTCCGTCGAACGCCAGCACGCCGTCTTCGCCCCGCTTCAAGTAGAACCACCGCTCGGTCCATGGGCCAAGGGAGTCCCGAGGACGGATTTGGGGAAAAAATCAGGGGATCCCCGTCCGCAGCCGGAAGTAGAGGCATCCGACCACGGGGTCCTTCCCGGTGCAGAAGATGGAGAAGAAGCGAAAGAAAAGCAAGGGGGTGGGAAGGATACCAAGGAACCCCTCGCACAAATGAGAAAAGATGGAAAGCAGAAGAATGGAGTTGGGTACCAGATTGATAAGCTCGATCTCGCATTGTGCAAGAACGGCTGCTAGAAAGTCGCTCTCTGGCGTCCGTAGGCCGAAGAGCATGTAGTGCTCCGTGCTGACGAGTTCGTCGTCCCGTGGCTGCGGCTCGGTCTCTCTGTCCGGCAGCTGCCACGTCGCCGGGTCCAACAGTCCCAAGCCCTCAAGCTCTTTCATCCTCGCCACCGTCAGGGAACTCTTTTCGAGCTTGGCCATGGCGGTTGAGGGGAAGTTTGGTCGGTGGGAGAAGAAGGGCTCGAGCGAGGAGATAGGTGGAAAAGACTGCGAGGAGGTCGAGAGTTCTTCGAAGTTGCAATAGTCTCGAGTTTTATAAGCCCGGTGCACTGCAGGTCGAAGGTTAGGGCATCTCAAAAGGCCCGCCGGTCAGGTGATTCGACAGGTGCAGTTAAGGGCTGTGTGGCAGGATCGAGGCGTTACGAACGGTTCCACTGCTCGGCCATATCCGTACCAGAATTCTGAAGATCAAGGGGTGCCAGGTGTAACGTCGCCAAGGCCTGGCAGTAGGTCTCCGTCCAACCTCGACTTCGGGCTTGAAATTTCTAGAAGACAGTCCCCTCTGTCTGTATGGAGAGGCTCGAGGTCGACCCAAGTTCTTGCCACGACCTTGAGCCTCGGGGGCTAGCTGTCGGGGACTGAGGAATCTCTAATAGGTCAACGTGCGGTCAACAGGGTCCCCCAACTCGGGGCTGAGCAGCGTGGGACTGCGACCACGACCAGAGCTGCGCCAATCCCCGCACGACCTCGAGCTTGGGGAGTGGGGGTCTAATCCCCGCACGACATCGACCTTGGCTCGGAGGTGTGCGTTTACTCGGCGGTTACCAAGACCGAGAATCCCGGAGTTAAGGCGGACGTGAGCGCCAGATCTGGGACGGTTGCAGCACGTCTTCAATGCACACCATGCACTACCCCGGGAATCTCTCCTGGCCGTTTCTGGTAATGGCTGGGATGGGTATAAAATCTCTTGAGGTAGAACGGCAACGAGGAGGACATCAGCGCACTAGCAATAGGCCAATAGACACAACCAGAACGCTCAAGCTCGAGCTGTAATCCACTCTCTGTACTCAAAGATAGTGAAGCCCTCCACCTCAGGAGAAGACTGGAGTAGAGCTGTTACCCTCACAGGGGCTCGAACCAGTATAATTCGTTGTGTCCAGCTCGTCAGCGCTTCACCCCAACCAACATCCATACTTCCGTTGAGCGTAGCTCGTCTTGGGTCCCCTATTCACACTAACCCCGTTTCACATTTGCGGTCAGGCGATCCCGATCGTCAACAATTTTATTTATATTTTTGTAAAGGTTTTAAATGACAATACTTATCTTTTGTAATCTAACAATACTTTAGATAAGCCTTGGATATTTCTACAAAAATCTGTAAAGCTCTGGATTGATATCTTAGGTCATGACTACATTTGTTTTTTCTTGTATTTTAATTGTTCAAATCATCTCAAATGCCATGATTAGGGTTCTAGAGTGCTATGATATTTTAGGAGTATTTTTTGCAGACTTTTGTTGATTTTGTGTTTTTACCTTTTTACTTTTACCTTTTTACCACATCACTTAATTTTGTTTTAATAGAAAAAAGCCAAAAGAAATTATAATAATTCAAGAAAAACCAAAAAATGCATAAATAAATCATACAAAACTTTTTTTGAATTTCCATTTATTATTTTATTAAATTTTGGGCTGTTACATTATACCACTAGCAGCTATGGCCCAAAGTCAGATCAACACCATTAAATCAAATTTATCCTAACATACCATTGGATTAGAGTGAAAAAGTAAAGGATATCTGAGAGCACCTGGATGTAACTAAACAATATTGACTGGAAAATAAGCTCATCACATCTATGTACCAATTGTCTGATGACAAAGAACACAAAGGTAAAATTAATAAACAAGGTAGACATAAAAAGAGTGCTAGCGATAGAAAAAGTATTTTAGTAAACACACTACAATAGATGTGAGAAGCAGACTTGAATAGAAATCCAACTGAGTTTCCAAGGATACAATTGAGCAAGTGCATGGTGAACTGCTAACAACCTAACATCAATCACTACCAAGTCCTATCTAAATATAAATTGAGCATTTACAGTCAGCTCAGAAAAGCTACCATATTTTACTCTGCAATGTCGTATTAACAAAATTCACACTCTTATTAACAAAATTCACTCTCTGGTCAGATTAAGATCAGAACACAGTCATCATCGATGGTTTTTGGCTAAATTGTCTATGATGAGACTCACATTACTGATAGTTTTAGCCAAAAACCGTTAGTGAAATCTCATCACTGACAATTTTTTTCCAAAAAAAACCGTCAATAATGTCAATGGTAGTCACCACTGAAGGTTTTTGAAAAAAAACGTCTATGATGATCAACCATCACAGACAGTTTTTGAAAACCATTAGTGATGAGAGATCTAATATAAGTTTTTGTTGTAGTAGTGAATGGACTTTTATTTATATAAAATGTCCACACATAATCAGGCCACAAAACAGATCGATATACAACGATGACATGCTTTTCCTCTCCCACTAACTAGCTCTCTTCTTTTGCATGTGATAGTTTCTGAAAAGAATATGGTAAGATTTATTCCCTCTCATGCATGCCACTGAGATTTATGCCACTGAGATTTTGGAACCAAAGATATTCCTTAGGAAAAGGAAGATTTTGGAACTAAAGCCATGACCATACCCATGCAATCTTTAGTTTCCTTGTACAGGGGATATTTCTTGACAAATGTGTACCTTGCAAAACCATAAAAAATTCAAACGTGTAAACAAATGGACCAATTGAACGACAACATGTACTAACTTTACAAACGGATCCTTTCATTCTTTTCCAAAATATTATCTTCTTTACTGAATATATGACAAAAAGGATAAGGAAAATGGTGTGCACAATTAACCAATCAAACAATACAATCAGAAAGCGATAAAATGTATGATACTCCTGATTAATTATTAGACTAACATACAAATAATTTGACCAAAAGGCCACGATGATTGCCACAATGATTTTGCATCGATCAACGTGAGCAACCGACGATTAACTGACCCTCGCTTATTGTGATGTCACCTTTGTTTTCTGTCCTCGCCTTTTTCTTTTCTGTTTCACCCTTTTGCTTTTCTGCCAATACCTTCTTTGTCTCTTTAGACATATAAATTAGAGCACTCAACTGAAACTTCCATCCCGTTATCCACACATTGGGTGAAGAGAAAGATGAATGTAGAGAGAGAGAGAGAGAGAGGTGTAGCCGTGTAGGTAAAAGCTGGGGTTGGATTTTGTTGCGAACTTTGCCTTTTGTGTGTTTCTTGGAAGCCACTCCTCCTATGCTGCTATACTTGTGCTTTTATTAGTAGTCTTGTAGCCTATGGTGTATGTATGCTGATCCTATCTTGGCAGTAATGATGGTGTCAGGGTTTTGGGTGACTCTCCAAGATTGACTACTACTCAAGGTGGGAGATATGTTGCTCTTTTACCCATGATGATCCTGGCTGTCAGATGTCCAGAAGGATGGGTACTGCCATTCTGTGCCCTCCTTACCACCTGTTGTTTCCTGAAAAAGAAAAAGAAAAAAAAAGATCGTGTTACACATATGGGAGTGGTTAATTAACTGTAGGGGAGAGAGTGAGGAACATGAAGATCTTTTAATTAGTAATCGCCCAACTCATCAATCCGTGCATCTGAGATGTATAGTGCATTTGTCACCATGCATATATAAGAGTAGCTCTCCGGTAAATTGGCGCCGTAAATTGTGTGTAGTTCGAAGTACTTTATTTTTGACCATTTAGACTATCTTGTTTAAAAAAAAAGCGATTTTGAGCAAAAAGTCATAATTTGTGTAGATTTAGATTTAGCATGAAAATTGTACCAATAGATTTCTCTGGAAAATGCATTCATATAGTATCATAGTTTTATTAAGGTTTTGCAAGTCTATTATAATGCAATTCGATGATCAAAGTTGCATTTTAGATATTATGATACAATTTTATAACCAAATGGAGTGTTTCATGGAAAAAAATAGTTTCACTACCATAAAGAGAAACGCGACGAGAAACAAAAAATAAATATGTAGTAACATTAAATACAATAGTAATTCCATAAATATATGTACGTGCCATTGATGTGAACTTCGTATGTTCAATATATACACACATATATATATACACATGACACACATACACACACACACACACACATATATACACACACACACATGACACACACATGACATATATATATATATATATATATATACATATATATATATATATATATATATATATATATATATATATATATATACCTTCCAATACCACTTAAACGAATATGTTATACCTCTTTATCACTTTCGATAAACTTAAATACTAATTCTAATTAAGATACTCCAATACGATATGGTTAAAAAAATTTCATTTAGCACTTTATTTTTTATATATAGCCTTTTTCATATGTAAAAAAGAGCATATACACAAATTATACTATAAAAAGTGGACTTCAATGAAATTTTTCATGGAACTGATCACTTTGGAGTATCTTATAATTATCATTAGAGTAGGATAAAAAGGTATAATTTGTTTGTTTAAGTGGTATATGAGAAGTAAGAGTACGTACTACTTGGAGTATAGAACCATAATTCAGGGCATCATGATTTCAAATGTGGGAATTCAAGCCAAATTTAGGTATATTTTTTAAAATTTCTGTTTTAGGGTATGTATATATCAATCTATAACAATTCAAATGAAACACACATTTAAAAAAATATACTCAAATTCAAAATTTTTTGAACGAATCTAGATCACATGCTTTGTTGATTTATATATATAGTTAGCATATACCTACAATCTAACTATTAAAAAATGGCAACTTCAAACTTCTTTGAACTAGTTAGTAACCTAGCTAAACTCGATATCCAAAAAATTTAAACTTTTCCGCACACAATATATATAGGAAAAACACCTGTTTTGGATCATGGTGCCTCAGGTAATTATATATAGAAAGAGAGAAAGATAGTGTATGTGTTCTTACTCCTTCGGACCTCCTTGAGGTGCAGCCCATGATCACCTCTTCGAGGCCAGAAGTCGACCGTCCATCAAATAACTTACGCGGTTGGTGTGGCCGCTCATCCTCCTAATTCGTTTTTTTTTGTCACAGATTAATCAAACCAAACTGTGTAAGACTAACTAACCGTAAAAAACATCTGACATTTCACAAATTAGATGTAAATTAAATCGTAACAACTTAACTTACCTGATGACGGTAACTGGCCCCATGATCATATGGCTCCGGCGCCGGCCTGAGCACGACCGAGCCCTGGTGAACCGGGGGCGCCGCGATTAGCGTGGCGATGGAGTCCGTCGGCGTGCTGACGTGGAACGTGGCGGTGGTGGCCACGCACTGCTGTTCCTGGCCGGTGTAGCGATCACGCCGGTGATAGTGCTCGTCGTGATGCTGCCGGTGAAGGTGATGATGATGCCCTGGATGCAGTATGACTCCCTCGTCAGCCCTAGCTTGCACTTGGTGATCTGATGATCCCATGCCCACCTGTGTATACATTAATTGCGCATGTCAATCACTTGATGGTATAGATAGCAATTAATTAAATCACTCCTTCCGTTTCTAAATAGACGACGCTTTAGGATTTTGCACTTCAACCAAGGTTTGTGTAGAGATGTCCAAATTAGCCTCATTCATTAGCTCATTTATTGTTCTTGGATGGTGTGTGTTACTTTATTCTATAGTAATAAATAATATTCGGAATAATGAATCTTCACATTGAGAATAATGAATCGTAAGGGTATATAAAGGAAAAAAATAGTTAGAAGTTATCTCGAAAGTATAGAATGATATATATTTAGGAACACAAGTTGAAAGCTAGAATGACATATATTCAGAAACAGAGAGAGTACATGGATAAGTAATTAACCAGCTTCTGTTACACAAACTTTTAATAAGTTAACATACATCTATCATTGTTTGGTTAGATAGGGAAGGGGAGTCACTTTGGAAAGCACTCCCTCCGGTCACAAATAGTTGTCGTTTTGAATATAGATATAGTCAAACTTTTAAAACTTTAACTATTAATATCTTTTCAAATATTTAAATTGGATACATGAAAATCATACATATAGACTTGTCTTAAAAAGTACTTTCATAATATTTTATAATTTTATTGGGTTTTAAAAATATATAATAATAAAAATTAGTGGTCAAAGTTGTATTTTGAAGACCATGTCAATGTCCAAAACGGCAACTATTTATGATAGGAGGGAGTAAAATTCAAGAGATTTAAGTAATTCTTGTCAGATCATATGTTGATAATTAGTACTCTCTTTAGTCACAAATAGTTATCATTTTGGACATCGACATGATTTCCAAAACACACTTTTGCTCACTAATTTCTATTATAGTATGTTTATTAAACCTAATAAAATTAAAATATTATATAAGTACTTTTCAAGACAAATCTACAAATGATTTTTTTGTATCTAATTTAAATATTTAAAAGACAATGAATCAAAATTTCAAAATTTTGATTACACCTACCTCCAAAATGACAACTACTTTTGACTGGGGTGCTATAAACATACGGGTGACCAGATTGCCCTTAATTGGGATTGCTTGCTGTTTGAACAAAAATGATGCCAAAGTACAGCATTTTGATACTGCCCAGATGTGCACTAGGTGTCTAGTACGATCAGTCTATTTTGTTCTTTCAACTCGTTAAATTGCGTGACAAGAATATACGTTACTTCAACATTGCATGTAGGTCAGAGACGCCCATCAATTTAGGTAAGCTTGCGCCCTAGTTTGCACTGTTTTGTTGCAGATTTTTTTTCTCACCCTATACTAGTCATTGATCAGACTGAGCTGAAAGGACACATTTACCTTGACACCCGCAACCCTCCCAAAACAAAAACATCGCATCCATCTCCTACCTACATTTCACTGATCAAGAAATTACAAAGGAACCATTCATGTACAAGAAACCTACATGTATTAAAACAACACATTAATTATATAATTTCTAGCGGTCCAAATTAAAAGAAGTATACGCTACCATCCTCGACTGTGCATTGTAAAGCCATGTAAGGCCATGAATCCTGAGACCGTCTGATCCATATTTAACGTTCAGGATAAATGTACAAGAGAGTTTTGGTGTTTAATTTCGTGCTTTTTGCTGGTTGTCTTGGATTTCTTGCTCAGCTTTTTTTACCCCTCATATGTATTCTCAGTCTTTTTTTTTTGGTCCTCTCGCTCGGCCTAATCCCAACCGTACGTAAGACGCTTGATATTGAACGGATATGGAAGTGTCAAAAGGCAAGCTCAGCTACACCTTTACTGCATTACTACTAGAATCCGGCTTCTGGCTTCTGACTCCTCTATGTTAAAGCTAGGGTGGTTTTGGTTTGGAAAAGAAGCCGATCTAGAAGTCCTCCATTTGATTTTAGCAAAAAGAAGCCGTTTCAAACGGGTCTGAAGATTGATCAAACTCACCTCCTCAAAAGTGCTCCTGAACTGCGCGATGCTGAACTCTTCAATGCCGGCGCCGGAGCCGTGGAACGCCACGCCGGTCACGTTTGAGGAGACCATAGGCGCCGCCGCCACACGGTCCCTCCTCCTCTCCACCAAGGCCGGGCCGGCGGCAGCGGCAGAGGCCGAGGCGTCCCCAACCCCGCACTGCCTCGGCTGCGTCTGGTAGAAGATCTTGGAGACGACGAGCTCGCCCTCGCGCTCCTCCTCGGCCTGGCCGAGGTGGTACTGGTGCATCACCCAGTTGGTCTTCTCCGGCTTGCGGTTCTTGCCGAAGTTGGTGTAGAGCACGAGGATCTTCTTGCACCCCCTCTGCCGGCCGCCGACCGCCACCGGACGCGTCTTGCCTGTCTTGTGCCACCGCGTCTCGCTCCGCTGCTGCTGCTGCTGCTGCGCCGCCGTGGGGGCGGAGCTGCTGGAGGAGGCGTCGACGGTTGCCCCGTCGGCGGGCGGTTGGATCTTGCGTCGCTTGCGGTTGCCGGTGGTGTAGGCCTTGGACGGGCGGTGGAAGAAGTGGCAGCTCAGGCCGTTCTTGGTCACGCCTGCATGGCCATGGATGTCAGCATGTGTAGATGCATGCGTACACCAATGCGTGCGACGATTAGTCATGTCTGTCTGTTTGGTTGTTTCACAATTTTTTCTTGGAAAAGAGAGTGAGCGATGCAAGATCAGGCCACTGGCTGTTGGAGGATATAACAACCTTGAGAGGAGGACAAAACCTAACTTTGGAAGATAGGGGCAGATCTCGTGTCATATTTCAACCTAGAGAGAGAGGTGCCACAGCCCACAGCAACATTAATGTTGTACGTGCAGTACTTGAAGATTTGGGTGCGTACAATATTTCTTTCTTTCAAGATTCCTACAGTGCACGAATTAACTTGCAAATCTACAATTAATATTATTTTCTACATATGGGTGATATGTGTATCAAGTATATATGTATATATCATTAAGAGAAATGCAGAAATACGAAAGAGAGGATGGAGAATTATAGAGAAACGAAAACAAAAAGGGAAGGATAACCTCAAATAATGTAAACTGAAGCTTGACAAAGAAACAGAAAATGAGGAACTCCAAAACAAAAAAAAAATTGTATTCTAAAAAAAGAGGATTTTTAAGGGGGAGAGAGAGGAATAGTAAAGGCACAACTGATGAAATTAGAAACGCTAGTCACAGATAAGTATGGATCAGTATAGCCAAAAATTAACCTGGCAATTTCTCAGGGTGGGTGTAGCAGATGCCGTCGTCCCCGTGAATGGTGGGTATGAACTCGTCGATCAGCGGGTGCGACTCCGCTGCCGCCACGCCGCCGGACCGGACTTTCGCCTCCAGGTGCTCAATCAGCTCCTGATCCGTCGGGTCGAACTTCACCCCGGCCGGAAGCCCCACCCAATCCTACAATTATGCACCCATCCACACACACACATGACCAGTAATCAAGAACTCCATCACACATGTATATAAATATATAGCAAAACCTAACAAAAGTCGTCAGCAGTCGTGCATATATATACGATATACGTACCAGCTTCCGGTCGACCTGGTGGCCGCACCTCGGGCAGCAGCTCGACTCCGACATGTACTTACGGTGCTCCTCAATCCTCGACCCGATGAGGTGGTGGCCGCTGCCGCTGCCGCTACCGCCGCTGGTTCCTGCTGCTGTTGCACCATCCATGGTTGCCTGCAATTCTTCTCACTGCCTGCCCAGCAGAGGATAGTACTTGTAGCACCCTGCTTATCTCCTCAGCCTACGCATGATCACATGTAAGAAGAGGAGGCAGCGGAGGAGAGGGAGGGAGAGAGGGAGATGGGGACAGGAGAGAGAAGGGAGAGGAAAGGGAAGGGGAAGACGAGGGTAGAGGGGGTTTCGAGGAAGTAATGAAAATTTGGAGACCGGAATTCCATGTTTTGATCGCTTTAACTGAAGTGATAGAGAAAGAAGGAAAAGGTTCCTCAGGTACACACGGAACACCTTTGGACATACACTACATAATCAAGCTGTCCCGCCACCTATCTGTACTCTTCAGAGAGAGATCGACATATGCATGCACGCTTGTATATTACTCAGATAACACTATGCGTATTCTCCGTCTAAGTTTATAAAGCGTATTTTTCTTTAGTGCATAGACTAATGAGATATTAATAATGATTAGATTATCTCTAATTATTTTCTCTAAAAACTATATTTAATACATGCATGTAGAGAGTATAAAGTAAAGTTCAATATTTATTAGGGTATATAGGGAACATCACATAAATTGTGCATTGGAATATGAAATATGCCCTATATTTATGCACAAAATCATTCAAAATATATACCTTATAAACTTGGATGGAGGAAGTAGTACATAAAGAATAAATTCAGTTGATACTGTAGTAGTACTGAAATATTTTATGCCTTATATATGTTTGCCAATTTTATGATATTGTTGAAATGTTGGTTGGTTTAGTCCTATAAATGATGGTACAAAATATTGCGATATGAAAATGTGAAAATATTGCGTGGTTTAAGTAAGTGTTATGGTATTTAATAGCTATACTAACAACAAATACTGTAGGAAAAACAAAAATATTTTAAAATTTTATAACTGTAGAAAGAAGCACACGTGATGTACAGACACCTAATATTTCATTGCTCCATCTTCTATATCACAAATTTCAAATTTTAACTCAACTGTTTAGTGTACAGAAAACTCAAAATACTAGTACTAAAATTTTGGAATGTGTTTTCCAATATTATCCAACAACCTGATTTACCAGTATAATTACACTAATAAAGTAGTTGTACATATAAGGGATTAGAAAACTATCGCAATAGAAACTGTGCTCCATGATTGGTTCCGATTTCTTGCTAGTTACCGGTGGCAATTGCTAAAGAAAAACAAAAAAATGAATTTGCATTTGAAAACTAGACCAAACCTCTCGAACCAACCAAAAATCGATAAAACCAGACAATAATGTGCCAAATCTTAATTCGACTTTTTTTTTCAAAACAGAGTTGTTTGGAAACTATTGGAGGTACAAAAAGCTACAATAATTAAACAGATGGAAACAAGCCGGTTTTCTAAAACCTGGTGCATGCATTTAAAAAAATGCAATATCTCAATTTTCTCTTTTCCACGGCCGACCTCACCCACTAGCTCGGCCTCCTTCCCCCACCCTTGCCTCTACTACCCTTCTACTCTATCGCTGCCTCGATTGTTCAACTCATGAAAACCAAATCTTTCAACTGCCATGTTTCGACTTTTAACCAATTAAGAAAATAAGCTATGAACTCAGAGATTCAAAAAAATTTAACTTTCAACTCAAATATACGAGATTTCGCCTAACTCTCTAAATAAACTTTTGCCTAACACAAATCAACCAAATTCCAACTTGTTGCCCAAACCAAGCTGCCACCGGCGACGACGACCGGCCATATACAAAAGGATCCACTCACCTTCTTTGGCTTGCTTGTCCTCTTATGGCAAGGCGAGATAGCATAGTGGTGTGTCAAATCGATTGGAGATGGAGTTCGAGGGATTAGGAGTAGTTGGTGGCGATTGAACGAGAGAAGTAAGGAAAGGGGAAGAATAGGAAGAGATTTAGTGGGGGAGAATTAAATGTGCGTTATGAATGGGCCGGGAATAAATGTGTGTGCATTCTCTGCGTGACATAGTTCCTATGCGATAAGATCCAACAGATGGAAGCGTCTGTGTAAGGTCAAACATTAGCTCGAACTCCCATTGCTAACGGTTGTTCTAATGTATTAAAATACTTTATATGTTTGGATACCTGTATATTATATCACCATCTAAAAATAATTCGACATTTATCAATATATCCTAAGTTTAGCGTGAATTGATTTGCCTCTCGACAACACCTACATATATATTAATAGACATGTGGGCCGTGCATGCATTACTTTGCATAGCAATCGTAAAAGCAGACTAGCACCGGTGCAGATCGACAATGATTCATCTTTTGTGACTTGTTCTAGGATTTTGCTAGGAAAGAAGAAAGCAAAAGGCAAATGAAGAAAACGACCCATTATAGCTATAAAGGAGCTAAATAGGTTAGATGATTACTTGAATGTTCCTACATAAGTAGCAAAACATTGAAACTGAACCCTCCCAACCGGGTGGGTGATGGTTACACAAGATCATGCGTAAAACCTTGCTATATTTTGGACCACAAACGGGTGCATATATGATCGTCCTAGCCTTTATTAATAATGTTTTGATTTTGTTTCTCAACAAATTATTTTTCCAACACCAGTTTCTACAACCATTATGTCATTTTCATCGAATGGATTCACATTCGGTGAATTGCATTAATACGTATATAAAATAAAAATGAAATCCCTCAATATAAACAACTATTAATTGTTCCCCCAACGACCATAAAACCTATATATCTTTTAGCTTGTTATGAGTACGTGAGAATTAAGCAAGTTTTGCACTTTTGAACTTTTACACTTTCGCCACCATGCATATACAACAATCCCTCGCACGTGAGAACCATGTGTCAGTATCCAAATTAACTAGTACATATGTACTTGCTGTGTCCGTGTACGTCTTCTGAATTCACCTCTATTTTGCTTGAAGTATTTTCATCTCTTTGCTTGTAGGAATTAACTATTTAGTGAGGCAGTTTGGCTCATTTTGGAGACCCATATGCACATTTATACTGCAATACATAACCTTTGATGCAGATTGTTCTAAGGGCCACTTTGACAATGGATAGAACTGGAGCGCAGAGTTCGTGTTATAGGTGGGCAGATGCACCCTCCTGAGAACGTACATTTGGTCAGCACACAAATGCAAAAAAAGGGGAGTTTGGCCACCATATCTAGCAGCTCTCAGCTACCATTACATCTTAACTCGTTCAATCAAGAGGTTAAATTGAGTTGACAAGGTAAATTGTGAGGTGTAGGGGCTTGGTTCACATATGCTCGACTAGCTGCACCACTTTTAGAGCAGAAGCTGAAGGGTTTCAACACAATCTGACCAAACTTTGTAACCCAAGACTTCAGAGGATCCACAGAGTACACAATATGAAGGATCAACAAAATTCATCAAAACCGACAAGAAACGAAGGCTTTCAAGTTTCCACACCCTATCTGACCAAACCTTGCGATCTGAAGATGCCCTCTGCAAGATAACAATCTGAAATTTTCACAAAATGTACCCAAAAGGAAACTCATGGCCATAATAGGTGAACCGCTCCCCACTACTGCTCCTTCGCAATATTTTCAGGTGGCCTTCATCAGAAGGACCTCAACTGGATTATTTGTATTACAATGGGACAATAATCAATGTACATTAATTAATTCAAAGAGAGCCCACATGAAGCAATGGGCATGAATGAACCAGAAACCATGCATGGATCACTGGTAACATGTAGTAGTTTTTGTGACCCAACACCCTCTTCTGACTTTCACAAGAGAGAACAAATTATGATTACATGCAGGCAGTGAATCTCAGACTGCCTAGTGAGGGCGGTTGGGTCTCTCAGTGTTGTACAAGTGGAATGAACAAACTCAGTCATCATAACATCCAGCCACTGAATGTACAGAAATGTCAAAACAGAATAGAAAGAGATCCTTACATTTTAGAATACAGAAATTACAATGTACAAAATAATGACAAATTGCACATTTACTCTGCATGGCTTCAGTACACTTTCACCCCCTGTTTCCCTAGGCGGCTGCCTAGCTCGCCTAGGCAGCACCTAGACGCTAGGCTACACTCTCCCGCCTAGCTTATATATCCGCCGGTGAACTTCCTTTACAATTGCATCTTCACATACAGAAGATTGTGAAAGCAGGTGTTTGTCTTCCAGATCATCATCTTCAAAGTGCTCATTTCTATTGCTGGTAGTGTTGGAACCATCTAAAAAATAAAGACAACAATAAGACATAGATAACCTATTGGGAATACCATGATCAACAACCAATGTAACAAGGAACTAAGGAAATGAGGAAAATCGGTATTTACCTGAGAAACAACAGTCCGCGAGATGCTTTGTCTCAGTCGACTCCAATCGCATGCTTTCTGGTAGAAGACAGTTGCAAAAGGCACCTGAAAGTAATTTGGGTATGATCTTCCACACTAAGGATGATATAGGGCATTGCTTTTCAAGAATTAATGCCTCCTTGAAACGGAGCAATTCATAACAGAAAATTAAAATTTTACATGTTTTGACATCAACCAACATAAGGATCAACCCTGTGATCCTGATAGCCATGTGTTTCTTTGTCAGTACCATCCTTAAATGTTATTCATCATCAGGGAAGATATTGGCATGGACTACTATGGGACATTTATGTCCATTAGCACTGTGGCAGTCAACTCAAGATGTGCAATATGTCACGTTCGTAGTGTAAACAGTACTTTCACAGTACTGTAGCAGAGGGTTGTGAGCATAGTTACTGGATTCGAGGCAACCCCATCCGAAGATCGCAGTGATCTGATTCACGGTTCGCCAGCAATCTGTTTCGTGCCAATACACACTCTGATTCGTTGGGGATTGGCGAACCTAAGCAAGAAAAGGAGAGGAGCAATGGAGCATGACAGGAGGAAAGAATGAAAGTACCTCCATCACCATCGTTGTCACTGACATCATTGTTGCCATCAGCGCCCAACAGTCCCATCGTGGTCGCCACCACCTAGCGGTTGTCGTCACCGTGGTGGTCTACGATGTGGAGGAGCAGGGAGGCAGTTATGTCACCGGCGTGGTCTGGTGATGAGCTTAGGCAGTGCTTCCGTTGGAGGCGGCAGGGTGTGATGAGTTGGAGGCTAGAGGCAGCAGGGCCGGTAGTGGTCTCTTAGCCGTTAGGGTTAGTAGAGGTGAAGCTTGGGCTGGTTAACCCCCCACCACACAAACACACACACCCCATATCATCTCTTTGTTCAATTTCTTTTATGCTATAAAGTTAGGATCCTCTGTGGCTGCTTGATCTGTGTTTGGAAAATTGTGGGTTCCTGTATTTTGTTTATTATTTACCATACATTGTCTAATTGTGAATCAGAATTACCAAGTTCACGAACCCCATGTCCGGTTCATGAACCAAAGAGGTATACCCTCAGCGAACCTTATTTTTATGAAGTGACGAATCACGAATCGTGAGTCTGATAACTATGGCCATGAGCAGCAACAGTAGATTTCCCATGAACCATGTTTCCTCCCATGCTTGAGCACTAAAACATCTGTACTCCCTCAGGAATGAATTAACATCTAATTCTCCATGAATCATGTTTCCTCCCATGCATGAGGACTAAAACAACCCCATGCTTACTCTCCGCATCTCTATAAATTTTCTCACATCCTTCAAAGATATTGCACACTACTCCAACCATTACTTATAGAGTGAGCATGTCCACCTTCTCTTTCCAAAGCTACTGTTTTACTTACTTTCCTACCTTATGTAGAATTCTAGAGTTTAGACTAATCAAGATAGGCTGGTAGCTCCGAACATAGTTACTGGATTCACTATAAATCCCCACGAAGCGCGAACCGGATTCGTCGAATCCAAACCGGTTTAGGGTATGGGGTTTGTGCTCACAGTGAAAATTGAAAGAAAAAGTGGAGAACCGTGAACCCAAATCCCATACCACGACTCGGACGAACCGCGTTTCTGGTAACTATGGTTTAGAACTGTTATGAATAGCACTTGTATTCAACATGAGGCCAATGAGCCGATATATATACATGTACAAGAGCGTATAGAAGGAAAGCATATATAAGGCAATATCTATACAAGGCAAACAATCTCTATATAAGGCAACTAGCAACCTCATATATAAGGTAACAAGGATACTGTCTAACACCCCTCTCAAACTCATGGTGGATCAACAACACTGAGTTTGGAGAGATAAAAGCTATGCTAAGCTCTAGTTTGTGACTTTGTGAAGAAGTTTGCCAACTGAAGCTTTGAAGGCACATACTGAAGAACCACAACCTGATCCTATACCTGTGTCCGCATGTAGGAAGCATCAACGCCAATATGCTTGGTGAGCTCATGCTTCACTAGATCTCGAGCAATGCTAATAGCACCTGTACTGTCAGATAAAAGAGGAATAGGTGTAGAAACAGAAACACCAAAATCCTCAAGTAGCCACCGTAGCCAAGTAACCTCTGCTGTCAAAAAAACCATAGCTTGCAACTCACCTCAAGACTGGAACGAGAAATTGTTGTCTAATTCTTAGTCTTCCAAGTAATGAGAGAGAACCACCAAGAAAAACACAATAAGCAAAAAGAGACCAACGATCAGAGTGATCACTAGCCCAGGTAGCATCGGAGTATGCTTGGAGCTGGAGAGAGCTGAATCAAGAAAAGAAAAGACGACGAAAGATAGTTCCACGAAGATATCGAAGAACACAAAGAAGATGACTATAGTGGAGCTGAGTGAGAGCAGAAACAGACTGACTCAAGATATGAACTAGATATGAGATGTCAAGACGAGTGACACCAAGGTAAACAAGACTCCTAACAAGGTGGCAATAGTGAGTAGGATCCTCAAGAGGCTCACCATCAGTAGGTCGAAGGTGAACATCAAGCTCCATAGGAGTCTCGACAGTGCACTTATCAGTGAGAGAAGTGCGATCAAGAAGATCCTGACTATACTTCTTTTCGATAGAAAGAAGCCCTCAGATTTAGAAAAGACCTCAATCCCAAGAAAGTGGTGAAGAGGACCCAGATCAGGCATGAGAAACTGCTCACTGAACCGTGCCTTCACAAAGGCAATATACTGAGAATCATCTCCAGTAATGATCATATCATCAACATAGAGAAGAAGAATCCATCCACGAGATGAAGTGTGAACAAAGCCAGCAGTGACCACAGAAGAAAAACGCTCAAACCAGGCACAAAGAGCTTACTTGATCTCATAAAGAGAGCGACGAAGGCGACAAACCATACCCTCAGGAACAGAATGCCCCAGTGGTGGCTGCATAAAGACCTCATGTAGCTCACCATTAAGAAAGGCATTCTTGACATCAAGTTGAGAGATAGACCACTCGTGAACAGAAGCCATAGCAAGAAGAGTGCGAACAGTGGTCATATGAGCCACAAGAGCAAAAGTCTCATCATAACCACGACCATACTCCTGCTGGAAACCACGTGCCACGAAACGAACCTTGTAACACTCAAGAGAACCATCAGAGTGAGTCTTAACTTTATAGTCCCACTTGCATATAATGGGACGGATGCATGGAGGAAGGGGCACAAGAACCCACGTGCCAGTGCGCTCAAGGGTAGCAAGCTCCTCTACCATCACATGCTGTCATTCCTAATGAATAACAGCCTCACGGTAAGAAGTCGGCTCGTCAAGAACAACACCAGCAAACCCAAGGCGCTTAGGAGGCCGAATAGACTAACGATCACGAAGAGCGTAGCACGGAGGCACGGAAGAAGAGGACTCAGCAAGAGAAGATGACACATCAGAAGAATCCTCAACTCATGGACGAGTGTAGTAGAGAGGATAAGAAGGAACAATGTCAGAAGAAAAAGGTGGAGAAGACACGGGAGGTGAAGACTCCTGTGAAGAGAACGATAAAGAAGGAGACACCAACTGTGAAGAAGGAAAAGTGACAACAGGAGTATCAGGAAATGTCAAGAAAGAAAGCAAGTCAACAAGAGATGCTGAAGTGGAAGAAAGATAAGGGTAGAAGGAATGAAACTCATCAAAAGTAACATCCCTAGAGATCCGCATCCGTCGGCTAAACAACAGGAGTATCAGGAAAAGTCAAGAAAGAAAGCGAGTCGACAAGAGATGCTAAAGTGGAAGAAGGATAAGGGTAGAAGGAACGAAACTCATCAAAAGTAACATCCCTAGAGATCCGCATCCATTGGCTAACAGGATCCTAACAGCGATATCCCTTGTGCTTAGCACTATATCCCAGAAAAACGCACTCAACAGACTGAGCAGTCAACTTGATGCATTCTCGAGGTGCAAGGACATAGCACACACACCAAAAAAGGCGAAGACTAGAGTAATCAAGAAGCATGCCACAAAGACGCTCCACCGGAATCCCATCCTGAAGAGCAGAGGAGGGCTGAATATTTATCAAGTGGCAGTGAAAACAGTCTCAGCCCAGAAATGAGGTGGAACAGCGGAAGCAAGTAAAAGAGCACAATCTGTCTCAAGAAGATGTTGATGCTTATGCTCAACCACACCATTCTGAGCATGAGCACCAGGACAAGAAAACTAAGAAAGTGCCCTGCGTAGCACGAAGAGCACCAGACAGATACACCCTTGCTGAGTCAGCACGAAGAACTCGAATGGGAAAATCAAACTAAGTACGGATCATAGTGGCAAAATTCTTATAGATGGATAAAACCTTGCTACGAGAAGACAAAATATATCCAAGTGTAGTGAGAGAAATCATCTATAAAAAAAATGTAATATTTATGACCCCTTTTGAAACAAAAGGAGCCATACCCTAAACATCAGAATGAATAAGATCGAAGGATAGGAAAGTTGTAGCTATTTACCAAGCTTACAACCTGCACAATTTAAAGAGGTATCACTAGACACAAACCCTAAAAGACCATGATGAACTAAAGAAGACAGACGTGACCCACAAAGATGCCCTAAACAGTGATGCAACGTAAGCGGAAGTAGTAGAGACTACGAGAATGGCAGGGGTAGAGGAAGGAAGACAAAGCCAGTCAAGCTCCCAGAGGCGCTGAGATTCACGACGGCGAGGGCCAATAACAACCAGAGACCTCGTCCGACGATCCCGAACACAGCAAGAGTCAGAATCAAGGAGAACACGATAGCCATGATCAGTGAGCTGGCCAGCGGATATAAGCTGCATGGTTAATTTGGGAACGTAGAAAACATCAGGAACATGAAAAAAGGAAGACAAAAGAGTGCCTCGTCTCGCAACAGAAAGAGAGGTACCATCTGCGGTCTGCACAGTGATAGGAGCAGCAAGAAAGCTAATGAAATGGAGACTCGTGGGATCAGATGTCATATGAAAAGAAGCTCTAGAGTCAAGAATCCATGGTGTGGTACCTGATGAGGAAGGTGGTCTCTCACTGGAAAACTGAATAGCGAACCAGCAGAACCTGACGGAGCAGAGGCAGCCATGCGACGTAGCAGCACAAGAATCTCTTGGGTGGAGTTAGATTCAGTAGAGGTCTACTGAGGGAAGGCGCCCAGAAGTCTAGTGCCCTTAGGAGGGCGCCCACCGCGACGACTAAGATTCTTTTTCTTTCGATAGCAGAACTGCACCACATGCCCGTTCTTGCTGCAGTAGGTGTAGTGAACCCTGCACCCCTAGTAGTCGATGCTGGAGTAGGCGCCACCGGTGGAGGAGCACGAGGCGCTGCCAGGACTAAAGAAGATACTAGCAGGCCCACACCACGAAGACGAATCTCCTTAGTACGAATAGCTGCAAGAGCCTCCAGCAAGCTCACGCGAGGATGACGAGCAAGCAGCAGAGCATGTATCTGCTCAAATTCAGCTCGAAGTCATGTCAGAAAGTCGTAGATGCGACGAAACTCCAAGTGAGAGTGCTGACGCTGGCAGCACTGACAGGTGCGGCAAACCTCCGGTCCAAGAGAATCAAGCTAATGCCACACCGAGGACAGCTGAGCATAGAACTCATCCACGGTAGAATCACCCTTCTGTAGCAACTACTCCTTTCGCACAACAGCAAGGTACAAAGAATCACTAGCCGACTCATAGCGATCGTGAAGATGCACCCACATCAACTATGTTGAAGAAAAACCAACAATATCACTAGTGAGATGCACCTCCATGCTAGCAACCAGAATAGCAGAGGCACGAGTATCTTCATCAAGGCATATCTTGTATGCAATAAATTGAGTCTAAAAAAACTCCACAGCATCAGCATAGTCATCGGAGACCTTCTGTTGGGCAGCAGCATCAGCCTCCTTAGGAATAAGAGGCGCGGCAGGGGGAGCAGGACAAGGCGGACATGATAGCTCGCCAGTAAGAAACTCCAACAGACGCTGACCTCGCATGTGAAGGCGCATATGAAGAACCCAGTCACGATAATTGAGACCATCAAAGATAACTGGGCAATGAGGAATAGCAACAGTTCCCGAGGAAGAGCCTGAAGATGATGACATTTTTTTAGCCGAACCTTTAACTCGGCTTAAATCCGGCTGAGACGTCCGACCGTCCTGCCAAAAGAAAAACCGAGGAGACCGTCTGGCCAACTCGGGTCAGCAAATGGCATGGCGAGCGGCCGCGCAAGGGGCGAGCGGATTCGGCGATTGGGTGACGTGTTCCACAATGAAGACAAAACGGTGTCAAGAAGCACCGGAGCAGGCGCGCGACGCTTCGGCGCGTGGATGGTGGCCGTGCGGAAGCCGAGGAGTTCGGGCGGGTCGCGCGGAAGCTGAGGAGTCCGAGCGCGCAAAAGCCGACGCGGAGACTATCGCGGAAGCCGGCGGTGGTCGCGGGCTAGAGGCCGGTCTGATGCGAGCGAGCAGCACAAAGACCGTGCAAAGGAGTCGGCCGGAGGGTCGCAGACTAAGAAGACGAATCGACGCATCCAAAGTAGCACAGGAGATGGTGCTCGGCAAATGACGAGGACGAACAGGCGGCGAACAAAAGCCAAGGAGGAGAGGTCGGGTAAGCACAAGTGCAACGCCTGTAAGAAAACCCTAACCTTGCTCTGATAACATGTTATAAATAGCACTTATATTCAACATGAGGCCAAGAGGCCGGTATATATACATGTACAAGAGCGTATAGAAGGAAAGCCTATATAAGGCAATATCTATCCAAGGCAAACAATCTCTATACAAGGCAACTAGCAATCTCATATATAAGGTAACAAGGATGTTGTCTAACAAGAACTACATATATTACAAGTAGAAATTTGGTTTCTGTTTTCCTTGAACGATTCTCCCACCAATGGAATGTATAGGCTTTAGATAATATAGTATACAAAAAGTGATAATGTTAATATACCGCTTAACAGTAATGAAATCATTAGAAAGTTTTCAATAATTTAAAAGGAGCATAAATTCTTACCTAGATTAGCGAGTCGATTAACCCAACCAGGAATTGGCTTTCCTGTCAATCTGATGCTAAGATCATCTGTAAAGTGGTTACAGTTCTTGGAAATGAGGTGGTAAGTATCACCATGATATTCTGAGGCCATTATATGAATGAATTCTTGAAATTCTAAGGGATTTAGACTTGTGCGGCCTATGAAAATCGAACATCTGTACTTGAATCCTGGGCAGAACTTTGGTTCCACCTCAAAAACCCCACTTGTCGGGTAATCATGTGCTCCAAAACTGTACTCTGATCCATGGACTGTTTAAGACAGAGTAAAATAAATCATAAGCAATTTGCAGATTTTGATGGAAAACATTATGTACCAACATCAAATTATCCAAACATGACACAAATAGATTCCTATCTCATCATCATCATCATAGAAGCATGACAATGGCATATTGGCATCACAAAATACATGCACATTTAGGGTAATCTGTACAGGAAAACATACAGAAAAAAAAAGTTAATCAGTTGATGCCGCAACAGTCAGTAATACTCTGCAGCCTGTACTATTCATTCCTAATAGATTGACAGTACTACCTCAAATCAAATTTACAAGTCATTATAGCTTAAGATACAAAGAACAAGAAAGTGGACAGAGTACCAAATTTTTACACATTTGCCCTTTATTAATTAGCCTTGGAAACATATGCAAGCACTGGAAAAAGGTGAGTTGGTGAAGGGAGGTCATTTAGACCTATCATGGGCTATTAGGGCTTCATAAAGGCATTTAGGGGAAAACCTGCCAAGAGTTTGAATGCCCAAACTTGCTCAAACAAAATGTAAACTGGACTAGAAGTAGTTAACAATAAGACAACAACAAGGGTAATAAAACAGTTCATGCCCGTTTGGAACACTGGAACTTCACAGGAATTTCACATGACACATTTCAGTTCCCACAAGAATCAGGAAAAATTCCCAGTATTTCAAACAGCCTTAAACATGTGTAGTGACTCAATAGAAGCCCTTTACAAACTCAGACCAAACAAAACAGAAAAAAAATGAAACAAGAATGAGATTCATCTGGAACAGAATTCCATTGAATAATTTCATGATATTTAAAAGAAAAGAACTAGGATAATTAAATAATATACATAAGTGATGGTTCTGCGATAAATACATTTGCGGGTCACTTAGTAGTTAGTACTTTTTTAGCTATTTCTTTATTACTCGACAGTTGCAAGAGAAAGACAACATAGGCAAGGATTAAATTACTAAGGAACTTTCTGAGAGAAAATGCACGAGTAGGCCCTATAATTCTAAGAAGAGGAATACACATGTCAAACCAGTCTTAGATCTAAAAGACTACACTAAAGTGTGTCAACCAGAAAGCTTAAGTTCAACCAAATAATGAATAAAAGATATCGTTCAAGGGAAATGATGAATAGAAAACATGAAGAACATAAAAGAACGATGGGGACAAAGTTTGCAAGATGTGACATATGCAACTTATGGCTCCTTATAAGATTTCCATTTAATTTATCATAATTAAAAAAAAGACAATTTCAAATGATTGCAATAAATTACAAACCTATCTATTGACAACCCAGAAGAGGTCCCATGACAATAGAAATGTAAGTAGATAATTTGCTACACTAGCATGCAGCCACCACACACATTTACTTTAATGTGATGACTAAACTCAAGATCATTCATACTGCAAAATCATAACAAATGTGGCAGTGTGCCACAAATATTTTCTTTAATGTTATGAGTCTTAACTCTAAAAAGATCAATCATACTACAAAATCTCTACAAATTCTAATTAGGAATTGGTGGTGGTACGCCCGTTCTCCATCCTCATCCTCGACACGTGTGCACACCCGCGTGGCTGAGTGGGAAGCGGGCAGTGGTCACCCCGATAGATTGGATTAGATCATCCCCTCGCGGGAGGTAAATGAATATGCATGACTCATTTATTGCTTTCCTTTCTCTCATTAATCTGGCATTCGAATCGACAGCAATTGCTCCCGGTGCTTTTCGGATTGGATTGATTGATTCCCTTCCAAGGAAGCAGAGCTTCGATTCATGGAGTTGGATCTCTTCTCGCCTCTTTCCCTTTTGTTGCCTTCCTTATTTGACGATTTCTTAATCTGGATTTCATAGACATCTTCTCTGTTGCTGAATCTATATAACCCCACCGATTCTTACCTCTCCTGCAAATGTATTGAGTTTATCCGTTGAGCGAAGATAATGGACGACCTTCCTGATCTCATCGATGCGGCACGAGGCAGTCACCGCGGTGGATGGCGAGATAAATGGCGGCCTCTTTGAGCTCTCTGCGGTGGATGATGTCAATAGGTTGAGGGAGACGCTTGTGGGGGAGGCGAGGAGGCGGTGGAGCTGGTTGATAGGGTGAGGCTATGGTATGGCTGGAGTAAGGCGTACGAGCCACGCATGCCGCTGATGGTGGTAGCCACATCAGATGATGCCTACCTCTTTAATGCCTTTGCACCCATAGGGCAACAGGTGATGCCTTTTTTGGTCGATCGATCAATCTCGAATTATAGCGTTACAAATTTACAATCCCAAGTGTTGTGATGTTATTATTTAAATTTGTGAAATGAAAGATAATTTTAAGCTCGAGTTTGTAAACAGATGCTTGGAATTTGTATACTTCGATGAATTGATTTAAACATTTAACTATTGCACATTCAGAATGAACATTATAATTCAGATAAGGTTAGTGCTCTTTGCAAATAATTTTTTTATCGCAATTTGAGTATCCGTTGCATCGCACGGGCACATGGCTAGTCGTAACAAATGTGACAGTGTGCCACAAATATTTTCTTTAATATGGTGAGTCTAAACTCTAAAAAGATCAATCATAACAAATATGGTTTAACCGTACAATTATGGCTCATTGTCACAGCAAGCAGATCGGCCGTCAAGCATGCAAACAAAGCATCTATACGGACGATCTTCATCCTGTGGTTGCTTTGTGTTTTTGCACTTAAGCCCCTCACCTACCCTCAGCCCCATGTGTAATTTGTCAAAACCCCATGCACCTCTGAACAAAAACGCAGCAACCACAGGATGAAGATCGTCCGGTATAGAGGCTTTGTTTGCATGCTTGCATGGCTAGACTGCTTGCACAGCAGTTGAAGCCTACAATTATGGCACCAAAAACAAACCAGTTAAAAAAGGTGATAAAGTGCTAATAACGAATCTTCCCTAATTGAATTAAAAGAAGAGCTTCTTCAGAAAAAGAAATTCGAAAAGAAATGTGATTTCATCTTCAAAGCAACAATTGCAATGCCCCACCCCAAATCTCAGTCTTGCAGCAACGATCGTAGTTTCTAGCTTGGCGATTACACAACAGAGTACACAAATAAGAACTCGCAGATTACAAACGAGATTACCGGTAGAAATTCCACAATGCAAAACTGTTTGGGCTTTCCCTTGCCAATATTCCGAATCCGGCTCTTCCACCATGTCATCTAACTTACCACCCCATACAAATGACAACATGACCGAATGTTTCGCCATTGTCAATTAGCCAGGATCTAGCATATACCCCCCTCAAGAAACAACCACACCTAAAAAGAACTAGCATCTTCTACAAAGCTAAAGCACAAATTCCAAGAGATAACGTATCTAACTATCAAATCAAGAAAACGGCACAACGGGTCGAATCCCAATCAAACCCTCCTATCCCCAAATTTCTTAGAATCTACCGAACCCGATCGAGCTGGCCTCGCTCACCTTCGACGGCGGAGTGGAAGATGCCGAGCCCGCACCAGTGGAGGTAGTTGTTAAACGGCGTGAGGTCGTACACATTGAGCACGACCGGGTACTCCCCCTCCGCGGCGGTGGCGCCGCCGGAGACCGCCCCGCCCATCGCCTACCTCCCCCTTCGCGAGGAGATCCCGAGCATGCCCACCAGGGCCACAGGCCCTAGGTCCCACCTAGGGCGAGGGTTTTGATCAGGAGAGAGGGAGGCGATGCGAGGCTGCGAGGAGAGGGGAGAGAGAGAGAGAAAGAGAGAGGGAATGAAGGAGACGACGAGTCGACGACGGACGAGTGAGTCGGAGGCGGGTCCCACGATACTTTTCTGACTTCTGTGAATGGTGGTTTACGGTGGAAAAGTTACTGGGTTGTGGGGTCAAGCGTGTTATGGGTCCCAATGTCAGTGGCGTGCGTAGGAACGAGCAGGAGGTGAGATGTCAGCGTTGGGACAGGACTCACCACGGCAGAGATGGGAGTCGAGAACTTTTCACTCCTGTAGTTCTCAAAAAAAAAATTGAATTAGGTTTTGTCATTTTTTTTTTACAAACTTGGTTCTCAGGCTTACAAACTCCGATAATTTGATGTGTCAAACTAGGGTTGAATAAATTAAAAAATCTATTTTTTTAGTGATATAGAAAAATTTTTATCAGTAATATTTTTGTTCAAGAATTTCAATTTTTATTTTTTCGTATTTTATTTGGTCGTGACAAACTTTTACGGCCTGATTTGGTTGAATGAGACATTTTCGACTGGACGAGTGAGAAATTTTTGCGACTGGTTGAATGAGAGATTTTTATTCTGCGTGTCGCGACAAAATGGGTTTTTTGAAGTGTTTAAGGGAATTTTTTTTAAGTAATGTAGTTTCGTAATAATTGCGAGAATAATATAATTGGGATACCACGCTAGAAAATTTTAAAATTTTTTGTCCATGGTTATGATACATCACTAATGTTCCCATAAAATTTTCATATAATGATCAAGCTCTATGAATTTTTAAAAATTAGAGGCGATGCTAGTGTCAGATTGGCAAAATTCAAGCGATAGTAATGTCTCAATTTTTAAAAATTTATAAAGCTTGATAAAAATTTTATGGGAACATTAGTGATGCATCATAACCATGGACAAAAATTTCAAAATTTTATAGTCGACAACAACTCATGTTATGAACACTTAAATTATTTGTTGAACATATATAAGGCACATACACCGAAAGTTCGGATGATAAAATAAGCAATAGATTAGATTATATTACAAGGGCATTACAACAAAGTGAAATTGCTTGATGAACTAACTAATGAAAGCCTTGTTTGTCATGGTGGAACAAATGATTGTTCCGCTTATCTGAGATACAAACGAATGATGTCCCACATTTTCTGCATGTTACCTGACCCGTGTTAAATTTGCGATTTGTCATCGGACACCGCTCAATCCCTACTATAAAAGAACTCCATGGGGATCCCAAGTGCACCCAGCTGTCGCCGAATGGGTGTCCTATGCCGTACGTCTCGGGTGTATAAGACATAATTTTTTGGTCTTGTTTATGTGGATTTCTGCCCTCCTATATGGGCATGTCATCCCGATTCGGCGTCCCTTATGTTAATACCACCGGGTTCCTGGATGGTCTGCAAGAACGCGTCAAGGATTTGTTGCGTGGTGCGGACCTCGGCCATTGCTTCTCCTTGTCCCTTCTTCTTGAGAGGAGGAACCTCTTGCACCTCACGGTGTGTTGGCCGTTAGTGGAGACATGCGAGAGCGCTTTATCTGTTTCGGCTCGCACTCCACTATATAGTGCGAGGAGGTGTGTGTTGGGCTTATCCTTGGACAACCTAAGCGTGCCTGCATCAATGCAAGATGCCCGCTTTGGTCGTTGAATAACACCGTAGGCATACTCGAGTGCGGCTTTACAGGCGGTAGTGGCACCACGGAGAGGTTGCTCCCCGCTTATTCCATCTGAAGTTTGAGATGTGGGTGATGCGTCTCGGATCCACCCGTTGAAGTAGCCGCACCATTCATCCTCGGCCAAGGGCACCGGTAGAATCTCCGGTCCGCTAGATCATCGTGGCGGTATCAACCATCGCCTCTGGCCATGTTACAAAAAGTCGGGGCTTTGGGTGGCCCCGAGGAAGTTTCTCCTTTGACTTGAGCGAATTAAAGTTTCCTTTTGAACTCTTGTGTGCGATGAATGGTTTAGAACTACTACTTTGTGAGTTTAACATGGTATGTCGCATGAAACTCACCGATTGGTTGGCCCTTGCCCACGGCCCTAAGCTCTGGTCGATCTGAAAAGGACATATCTGGCGACCTCTCCCGGGTGAAGTTCTCGGGCGAAGCGGTAGGCGTCGTGGTAGTTGGAGAGAAATTCGTGAATCACGTCGTTCGGCCCACGATCCATTGGAAGAAGCAACACCGGTCCTTGTCTTTGAGAAAAGAAAGAACGATGCATGAAATGGTAGTGTTACCTGTATTGTGTGGACACAGTGAGGTTTACCTCGTGGTGCGAACTGTGATGAGTGAGTCTGGTGGCCGTCTCTCCATGGGTAGATTGCATCATCTTCGCGATGATTGCGATCGCATTTGGGTCGGGCAACTCCGTAGAACTAGGCGTCGGCGCTCTCGGTATTCGGATATTGAGGCGGGATGACTTACGCTTCTTTGAAGAAGCGACAGTAGAACAACATTGTGCCCTAATTTGTGTAGATTCGGTGGCGTTTATTCTTTGGTTTGGTGTGTTGGATGTCTACCTCTCGTACTGTTTATAGTGGTGGTGAGGGTTACTCCACACAATTACAGCACTTGTCCATTTTAAGGGCCGCATCCTCTGTGAAAAGTTTGCCGCGACGTGTCACCCATCATCAAAGCCACACGACACGAAACCTTATGAGAAAAATTGCACGACTGTCACCCTCATCAAAAGGTGCGACGATGTGTCACCCTCTGCTAGAAAATTGCACGACTGTCACCTACATCCGACTGAGATGGGTAGTCTTTGTGTCGCAGGTGGTCTGCAGTATTGTCGAATCACTTTGAGAAAAGTTGCACGACTGTCACCCTCTCTACCGTAGCATCACCAGTATTACGAAGATGACAACACATGAGTGATTTGACAAGACTAGTAGATACAATAAATTAAGAAAGACAACTTCAGAGAAAGCTGGCATCGATTTATTTCAAATTTGGCAACACAGTAGACGTTAAGTTGTAACCATTATTTTCGCATCCTGGTTTTATGTTTCAATGAAGAGTGTTCTCTACTTTATTTTCCGTTGTAACTTCTGATCTGAGAAATCGTGGCCACTTAGGGTTTTCCTTACCTTGCGGGGCCCACCGGATCTGACCCAAAATTACGAAAAAATTCACGAGCAATCTACGTCGCGTGAGCAACACTTATGAGAGGCGACCTGCCCGACATTGCCCGACGCAAGAAGTTGCGAAAATCGGAAAAAGGCACTCGCGCCACGAAACCCGCGAAAAATCGTGGCTACTTAGGGGTTTCGTAGCCTCGCCTCCTCGGATATGGCCCAAAAATTACGAAAATATTCATGAGCGATCTACGAACGTGAGCAACACTTATCAAAGGCGCTTACCTACGGACATTGCCGACGCGAAGTTGCGAAAATCGGAAAAGGCACTCGCGACCACGAAACCGCGTGTTGTCGTTTCAGTCTGAAAAGCGGGATGCAGCGTGTTGTCGTTTCAGTTTGAAAAGCGGGGTGTAGCGTGTTGTCGTCTCAGCCCGAGAAGCGTGGTGCAGAGTGTTGTCGTCTCGATCGATAAAGGTAATAGGTGTGTGACAAAGCTACTAGCTGATGAAAGGATTAACTAAGGACATAAGATTTAAATTACAAAAAATGCGAATGCAATTGTTTGTGCAACATATTTCAAACGATCAACTAAGTACATAATACACTACCAATAATAAAAATCAAAAGAAACTCTTGTTGGCCTCGCTTGGGAGGCCTCCTCCTCCGAACACAGCCTGCGAGTCGTCAAGCTAGCGTCGTGGCATGTGGACCCTCTGCGCCTAAGCCGGAGGCGTCGCGTGCATTCGGGCTAAGTAGGATCGTCGGTGGTGGCGCTCATTACAAGCTGTGATGACCCAGCCTCATCCGGACGAGGAACCTCGCTCTGAGGTCCTCGTAGTCCACCGGTGCAGGTCATCACCCGGTCCTCGTAGTCGTCGAGGAGCAAGTCTTGTTGCTTGCGTGAGAAAAAGCGTACTGCGGGCTTGTAGCAAATGAAGAAGTGTTTAGAGCATTGTAATACGCGATTGTAACACGTGAACAGTGCATCTCGGTACTCACCGCCCGCCTCCCATGCAGTGTATTTTTCTATTTAGGCCCACAATGCCCAACCAGCAGGCGACAGGGTATATTCTGAGATTTTTTTTTCGGTGGTATATTTTGGAAATTTTGAATAAAAAATGTATTATTAAAAAAAATTCTAAGAACTACTTGATCATTTAAGCGTTTTCGACATGCTGTAAAATGTCACGTAAAAATGCAAAATGTTGAGGGAATAGCCCAGCGTCATTATTCAATGCAAAATAGAAGTTACAACTTCATGTCTACATAGGTTACAAGGAAATGTAGCGACAATGCAAGATCGAAGAAACTAACTCTAATAAAGATGGACAAAGTGGCATAGACATCCGCAGGATGGAAACGAACATTCCACTGTCGTTTCATATTCGGGATTAGCTACGAGGCCGCTCCTCGACTTTTGAGGCACCTCTGGTGCCTCACACACTTCCATGGATAGACCCATTTGGGTAGTGGCGAGAGCATAGGCATTGCGGTTCATAGCATCCATTGTTCGCGGTGTAAGTAGGGTCTAGGTGCGGCGGGGAGAAGGTGCAGTGGGCGGTGGCTTTTCCTGGACAAGACTTGGCATAATGGATCTCGAAATGTGGAGTTGTGTTCAATACTCCTCTTCCCAAGTGCAGAAACTACAGCTGTTGGGACCTAATGCCTGGTGATTTCACGGAAGGAATGCAGGGTTAGTGGGAACACATGGTAACAACTGAAAACGACAGAGAACTGACCTCATTGTTTTTCGTGCACCTAAAGAAGAATCGAAATTGGTCTGGGGCAGTTTGTGACATGCCCTCAAAGATTTTGGAATTGCATCTCGGGCATTCTATCAACGGGAGCCCTATCGTCGGGCTTTTCTTGGCAGGCGCACTTGAGCTCGAGGGATAGGCCATGGAAGCTCTTCGATATGTGGAAGGATTGGGAAGCCTCTCGAAACGGTGGTGTTTGGCCTCTCATGTCCGAGAGTCCTTTTGTAGGCACGTCCACCTTGTCTTCGTGGTGCTTTCGTGAACCCCAGCCCCCTTCGTACCGGGGCGTGGACAGCCCGCCCGTTCGTACCAAAGATGTGGCGAGCCCCCATCTGACGGCACATCGCCATCTCATCTCGTCGAGAGGGCATGTCGGTGCTTCGTGGTGAAGCGGCAGATCTGACGGGGAATCTCAAATTTGTCACGGCGGGCATTGGGGAAGTGTAGCTCCTCTCTTGAGCATTGGACAACACACATAGCCTCCGAGCCAAGGAAGCAAAGAGAGACACATCAGTATTTTTACTTGTTGAAGCCTTTTAAACGCTTAGTAAAAGTATCAGCGGCTAAATGTCACATATTGAGGAATAGCCATAAAACATACTCCATAATATGAACTACCATAATATGAAATGATATTCTTTTAGGACTTGATCGCACATAAATCTTTTTTCATAAACACCCTTCGTGAACTAGTCGCAGAAAAACTAAACTAAGTAAGCCTATTCATTGACTGTACAATTACTTGTCTAAATGCACATGTTGGTGCAACCAGCTTTGGAACACAATTTGGCATATTTAGTACCATATTCTACAAAAATATTATATTCATAACTTGCTTCGCATCTGAATCCATTCACAACAAATACCCTAAATGACCACAAACTACGCAGGTTCGATAACACTTAGGCCTTTTAAACGACGCGTACAACAACTCGTCTAAACATAAATTTTAGTGAAATTGGCCCAGAAACATACTTCAGCATATGGACAACCAAATTATAGAAAAATATTAAAAATACGACTTGCTTATCATATAAAATCTGTTAGCATAATCACCCTAAATAATAATGTTGCTACAGCCGTATTAGAACGAGCATAACTTTTGAATGGCTAAACGAAAAATTGATTTCTTGTACTCTAATTTACCACAAGAGGATAATCTACAATTACCACAAAGCCATTGATACAGGAGATACTTCAATAATTCACAGATTCGAAATGAATAGAGGTTACATGCGCCCGCAACTCCCTCAAAATCCCTCAAGACACAAACCACTTTTCCCCATTACACCCGCAACTCTAATGCGATCACCGCCTTCGCTGATGGCGGAGTTGGTGTTCTAGGAACGTAAACCGCCGAGGCTCGTTAGGTAAGTGGGTGCGCAAGTAATCTTGTGTGTCTTACATCACGTGAGGGGGGTCACCAATTTGGCTAGTACCCAGGTTTTGCGAACTCAACATGTCCCCCACCCACCCTAGAGGCTGCATTGGATTGCAATCGTGATTATAGTGAAAAAGGAGTGCATGCAATTACGCGAAACACCTACCGATGCCTTGCGAGTTGTCGTATCTGGTATGCCCGAGAGAACTTCGTCCTCGAAACCTGCGCTACGCACTTTTAGCGGCGTCGTGTTGAGAATAACTTGGGTTGCACAAACATACGGCGCCAGCGCAAGCCAACCTGGCGAGGTGGGTGCTGCGGTAGGTGTGGCGGTGCTACGCACCCCAACGATAACTCTCTGCTGCGGCAATTCACGGGAGGGTGTCCACGTCGGTCGGTGTATATCGTCATCATCCGTCGACCGGTGGAAGAAGCGTTGATCCCTCCGCGTGTCTTTGCGGAAGAAACGAGCGTGATACGAAAAGAAAATGTTAGGTACCTCCTAGAAAATTATATTCGACGATGAATAATAACTCGGTTGAAGGTAAAAATTACCTCACGTGGCGCTGCGTGGACGATGAAGGCCTAGACGATGACGGCCTGAGCGATGAGGGCAAGTGAGATTGATCGTCGGCGCTTCATGGCAGAGAAGGAGATGGCATTACCAAATAGGTCACATTACGTGATTAATTGGAAGTATGACAACTAAATGTTAGTGGTCGTACCTACCGAGAGGAAGAAGATCGTCGCGGCTTGTTATTCTCCGAACAAGCTCGGCGTGACGCGGGAGATGGTATGGCGGCTCATGTGCGGTCTTTCGGCTGGGGACATCATTTGTGGCTTGGAGGATCGACTCGCTGTCTGACGCCGCATATGCGTGGTCTTTGTCTGCTGGGGACATCACTATGGCTCTCATGTAAAGACTTGACGATGCCCTTGGCATCGTCCCATATAGAATGCACAACCGCCGGCAGCGGCCCGATGATGTCGCCACCACGTTGTAGTCTTGAGAACCCTCCTCGGCGGTGCGGGTGGCACGCCGAATCGGCCTGCGAAAACATGGTTAGTACAATAAATGTGTGCCATTAATATAACATATCTCCGTACCACGTCATCCTGTCGCGCCGCGCGGTGTACAGGGTGGCCGAGTGCCAACCACTCCTCGTGCGAGACCTCCTCGGGCCTTGCGGGAGGTGCTCCAAGAAGTCGTGCAGCGTCTGAGGCACGCACCCTGCGCAAATATATGACGTAGGAGTGAGGGTCGTAAGGCCGATGCTCCACTACAACCTGCTGCGTGGCGAACTGCTCCCATGCAGTCGTCCATGGTAACTGTGCGTCGCGCCAATCATCGCTCCTTTGGCCCTTCCGAGATTGCCTACGAGAATGAAAATTGTAGGTTATAAATTATAATTACAAATAACTGTTCGTACTTATGAAATAAACTTACATATGCACTCTTCTTTGTAAGGGCCGCCAAGCTGGAGGGATTTCTGGTGGAGTCAAATTGGCGCATGACCCTACAGGGCGATATGGCTCTACCATATGGCGTAACACGAGGTGACACGTCTCATCAACCAAGATGCGCCCGCCCGAACACCTGAAGTGAAACTCCATGTGGTGCTATAGCAAGCAACAAATCAGGAGTCCAGGGTTGCCATATGATCTCATACTCATGCAGGGTCTCAAATTGGTCATGAAACTCAGTGTAGACCCTGCGAGGCCTCTCCCTAGCCCATCCTGTAGGCGGTTGTCCACAAGTAGACCCATGGTGGGGCGTCCACAGGATGTCCCCGTCAGTAAATATCTGCGCATCGGATCACGGGTGAATCTCTTCCGAATGCAGACGCCCCACAGGGAAGTGCTCCCAAGACCAGATCTGGAGCAACAGGTAGCAAACTGCAAGAACAGGCTCCCCCGCCCCTGTCTTCGTGCAAGCTACGCACAGTCCCCTATATGTGGAATAGAGCACCGATCCAAAATCGAGGCGAGGGACCTCGCTGAGGTGGGCGTCGGCCAAAGCCTCGCTATGTGGATGTAGCCGGGGTTGACATAATCTCCCTGTGATGTAGGGAACAACACCTAGCCAAACAGAAAAGCAGGTACGCGACAAGGTGATTCCTCACCACGTTCTCGGGGAGCATTAGGGGCGGCGCATGTGGCGAAGGCCATGACAATGGAACCCGCACTATGCTCGGGGATGGATCACCAAACTCAGATTAGAACCGTATCTTCGGTCCAGGCCTCCTCGGTGGCGGAACTATCGGCATGCCCCTCATAGGCAAGCCGTAATGTCTAAACGTCTGCGATGTGATGGTCATCTCCCCACCGGAAGTGGAATGTGTGGTCTCCGGCCTCCAATGATCAACAAGCGCGGAGAAGAAGAGCAAATCATAAGTGTAGGCTTGCACGATGTCGAAGATCCGGGCGGCGCGAGAGCCGACCTCGATGAAGAGGGCTCGTGCTGCTCGTCTAAGCGCCAATGCTCCTCGGTGCTCGAGAACAAAACTTCGGTGGCACAACACCAGGCCAAAGCACGCCACGATGCTTGGCATCGTGGTGCGGAGTCAAGCAAAGTTCTGCGGTTGGCAGCCATATCCTCGCGAGAACGGAAAAATAAACGAAAATTAATATAGGTAAGATAAAAAAATTAATATGACATAAAATGTGAACAAATAAAATGTGGTGACTTGACATTAGCACAAGATATGATATTACATAGCAAATTTATGAAATCACATGAGGCGGTACATGGTATTGCATTACTTGCACAGAAAAATTACATGAAGGCACATTATTGTCACGGTCACTACGGATGGGCCGATTTAGCCGGCCCTATTAGGGCGATTCTTCATTGTATGTCCCATCCTCTACATATCTGGCACTTTCGTAGCTCGTCCGTCTCCCTCACGACTTGCATCCATATCGTTCTGGATTCGCCGTATCGCCACGCCCACTGGCGCTCCATTGTAAAGCATCATTCGACACCAAGTGACTTACTCGACCACGGCTCCACTGTAATGCATGTCCAAGCCGTAGGAGTTAAACTCGAACTCCATGTCCCGACAGATGGTCGCGTCGAAGTACTCCGAGATGTATGCCACGGTGGATGACGGAGAACCGCTGCGCCGCATATACATGTGAGCATGGCTTGTACCTTGATAGTGGCTTGTTGCATGTGCATGTGGCCACATCCCTTATCGTGCACACTTGCTTACGGTAGCCTCTGCTATGGCCATCCACGAACTTCTCCCGTCAGATCGAACTTCAAACTTTACTGACTCCATCCATGGTGCGGGCGTCGTGGGAGCGAGCTTTCTCTATTTTCTTCTACATGTATGGAACAGGTCTCCTCCACGATGGCACTGATTGGGAGGGACCGAACACCCTTCAGAACACGTTGTAAACCTCCGACATGTTAGTTGTCATTATGTCGTACCTTGCGCCGTCGGTGTCATACAGCAGGGACCACTTCTCTAGCTCTGGAGCGTGCAAGCGCACTCCTGTGAGAAGTTGTTCACACAGCCCTCTGTGGATCGCGTCGTATGTTTCAGCGGTCTCCTCATCGAGCACTCTCCATATGGCCTCGAACTTCCGCCTCTGGTTTTGCATGCGAGTCTCTTGAATGTATTCATGATTTCCTTCTTTGCGGAACCTCCTATCTGTGTTAGCGGCAAGATGTCTCATGCACCAGCGATTGACGATGTCATTCCTTTGATGCGGTGGTTGTGTCCTCCTTGCATGGTGCCGATGGCGGACATTAACCCAAAGATGCTGTCTGTGATGAGGCATACGTCGGGCGGTCTGGACAACGACTTTGTTTACATTTGCTAGGAACCACAACCGACTCTCCGTGTTCTCACTTTCCACGATTGCATAGGCCACGGGAGTAGCTGGTCATTGGCGTCCCGCCATGACCGCTATGAGTATGGTGCCCTCAGACTGCCGGATAGGAAAGTGCCATCCATGGTCAGCATAGGCGGCGATCGTGAAGCCCGAACGGCCGGCGAATGCTCAAAACACACGATCGAGGATGAAAGTGTTGGGACCCTTCGGTAGGTGTGGCCTATCCATCTTGTTGATGTATCGTCCTAGGATTGGCTTGACAATCGGGTGAAGCATCACGAGGACAAGGTTGTACCCTCTTCGTGAGGTGCCGTACATCATCTTTATAACTCTCTTCTTCGCCGCCACACCTTGGCGTAGCTAACAGATATCCCACCGTGTTGACCACGTCGACCATCAATATCTTCGATTGAAACAGATCCGTCCGCCGTGACAAGTGAAAATCGGTGGCCACATATTTGGATGTAACATTTACGTATACCGCATTTGCTCGGCAATCACAGCAGTGTGGTCCGTCAGGGCGGTTATCCTGGTCCGAACTCGTGCCCTTGAACTTTTGAGCACGGATCTTACGGGACACTCGGATCCATACACTTCACAATGTAGGTCTCTGGTTCGACCAGACACCCGGTAGGTGCGGTGATGTTTACCGCATATCTAGTAATTGCTCGCTGGCGTCACCCTTTAGGAAGCGGCGCCCTACCAGAAAGTGTCTTGATCGAAGGCCCACTCATTGCCGGCTTTGTCCAGGCAAAGACGAAGCGTCACGCCGGTCGTCCGGTAGAAGACACGTACTCCACATCGATGGACACAATGCCACCGATCGAGTCGCATCGTCGTCTCCGCTGCTATCCGAGTCGACTTCCTCGTCTTCATCGGATATTGCTTCGTCCGTGATAGCTTCCAGGTGCTCGTGGCAGTCAATGCGAGCGGACCAATATGGCCCGACGGCTTCATTCACGTGAAAGTCATCCGGACCAGTGTCCTCACCGATAGCCCCAGAGGAAGCTTCGACGTCGACGCCGCCTCCACCGAGGGGACTAGAGGTTTGGCCTCTGTCGAGAAGCGCACATACACCATCGCCGAAGCGGTGTATTAGCGCTTCGGTTCATCACAATTTGCATGTATTCGCGCCACATTGTGCCTCCCACGATCTTGCATAGAACCCACATGTAATTCGAGGAACCTTCGACGAATCTAGCATGTACCGCCTCGATTATGAGCTTCTTTCGAGCAGTCTCCCGATCGAATCGCCTCAGACGACGCGTCGCGGTCGGTGAGACTCATCTCCATTAGACTCGGAGTCCGGATCACCTTCTTTTCACAGTTCGAAAGGTCCACCCCATATGGACCCTCTCGAATAACGCCGTCACCATAAAACACGCACAAATTTTGGATTTCTGCCATTAAATACCTA
This sequence comes from Guadua angustifolia, assembly GCA_036346375.1. Lineage (NCBI taxonomy): Eukaryota > Viridiplantae > Streptophyta > Magnoliopsida > Poales > Poaceae > Guadua > Guadua angustifolia. Next base: position 44,732,187 of record CM070510.1, read on the forward strand.
CCATAGAGAAAGACGCAAACACACGCATTAAACACTAATGTACGATTCGCTAGATCCATAATCAGTATTAATTTAGCAAGTGCGTAAACATCATTTCCATGTGGTACTGTTATAGAAATTATGCAATATTATTTATTCTATTAATATCATATAAATGCTGCACTAAATTCCTAAAGATTCCTAACCCGACGTAATATTCCATTCATATCATACAAATACTACACTAAATATTTAACTATTCAGAATGCAATTTTTTAATTGTCCAACAAATTTTACGCCTAACACCATAATTTCACATACAAATGATGTTAGTAGTGCTGCCATATTTTGTACTGCTGAATGGTCAAGCATCATTTCATTACCTTACTACGTCAGGCCTAGGCAGCAAAAGCCGACCAGGAATAAATCGGGCTTTTCGGATACTTCAGCAATTTCATTACACCGAACTAACATTCCATTAATATCATAGATATACTACACTAAAAATTAAACCATTCATCCTGCAATTTTATTAATATCATAGAAATACTACACTAAATATTAAATTATTCGTACTGCAATATCATAGAAATACTACCGTACATCCTGAATTCATTTACTACTCAATTAATACCATCATTTCATGTACGACTTTTTGCACCGAAGTTATCATTCTATGTGCTACTCCATGTACTAATCCCAAAAATGTGGCATATCTATGATATTTCCAACTGCTTCTAACTAGTTTCGTCCTAAACCGATTAAAAATGAAAGCTACTAGGTTTCAAAACAAATGGTCTAACAAAAAGATTTCAATACTTAGTGGCTTAAGACATGTCGTTACAAAAACATCACATCCCGCGTCCATTAATAAGAGTTGCAAAATTCAGTAATACAAATGCATCATCCCCTTGTAGTTTTTTTTATGACATCTGATCAATCCTAAATGGCTAACTCAATACCAAACATCGGCTAAACAACAAAAAAAAGCGCAAAGCGGCGAGATCTGACTAAAAACTTCGAGAGGTCTTAGCTATTGTGCATTACTACTACTTACTAATATAGTTCGTTTCCATAGACTAAAAGACAAGCATCTCGATTCTTAACAAAAAGTACTACGAGCATTTCATTAACAACTCTAAAATTTGTTCATATATACTGGCAAGCATGTGCATCCATTATATGAGACAGAAATGAATTTATTTAACGCTACGACTAACATTATAAGAAAATAACATGGAGCCATTATCTACATGTGTTTATTTTATTCTGACTAATTAACTAATGTGTTCATTGCATGCGGTTTTACCATTATACTACTAATTGCGCTAACATATCACCCTAAACATATAACATTTTTTATAGATTGTATCATCCATTCGTGTGCTACACACTACACTAATACTGTCGTTTCATCTTCTATCGTTATTCATACATTTACTACAATTATTTTTACTGATCATGAACCACTACCGTGTTTCAATGCAGTAATATTTACACTAACCTTTCTGAAGCTCAACTGATGATTGCGACAGTCGGAGTAACTTTCAAAATAACCTTCCTAGATAGTAATCACAAATAACGCTCCCAGATCAACTGCAGTAAAATATGAACCATGAATAAATCATCGAAGATATAAATTTGTACAAAATATGAATATAGCATAAATTCCTCTCGAAATACACTTCCAAATCTCCTTGTCCACCTCTTTTTCCTCTCTGTTTTCTTCACTCTTTTCTTCACTCTCCTCTCTTCTGCACTCGATCTCTCTCACTCTTGAGCTGAATTTCTTCTGCGAGAACAAAGCCTATCGGAACAGATGAGAATTTATAGTCACAAGCATGCGTTTTTACGCTTTGGTGCGAGCGACATGGCGTTACTTTACGCGCATGAGCAACCGACGTTGTTTATCTTTTTCCCACGTCAATTTTTCTTCGACCCTACCTCCCGGCCCCCCTCTTTTATTCCCGAGAGTGACACGTCGAACAGATCCGCATCGCGCTGCTTGCCGCCACCACCACGTGGCCTCCTCCCCATGTATTGCCCCGCTTGGCGCCACGCCCGCCCAGCGGCGTGTCCCGCCCACGCCAAATTTCTCTCTGCGTGTTCAGCGCGTGCGCAACGTGGCGATGGAATTCAGCGTTCGCTCGCGAAATCGGTCGGGCCAGCGTGTCGGAAAAAAAACCGGTGATTCGATCCATGCGGTAAATTAAAAAACCACGAAAAAAACGAAAAAATTCCAAAAATATTCCGGAATATTAAAAAAATTTAATCCGCGGTTCAGATCCGTGGAATATTAAAAAAAATTTAAAAAAATTATTCCGCGCTGTGGATCCGCGGAATTGCCTGAGAAAAAATAATAAAAAATTATTCCGCCGACTGGATCCACAGAAAATCGGTGAAAAAAATTTTAAAAATTAATCCGCGGATCCGGACTGCGGAATTCTACTGTTCAAGAGCTATTTCTGCAATTTCGTGCGTGCAAGGGCTAAATCCGTAAATAATTTTTCAAATTCAGCTACAAAAGCAAAAAATTCCAAATTCTGCGCACAGGAGCGTGGCATTTCCGTTTACAACGGATGAAAAGCGCGGTAACACCATAACGCGACATTTGGCATTACCGTATCTCTTATCAACGAAATGTGAAAATAAATAAAAATAGCAGCGCAGCAGTACTGTAGCGCTGTGTTGCTACAGTACCGCTACATGGTACTGTACCACATAGGTTTTGTCGCTGATGGAGACTAGTTCTAGAAAATATATTAAACTTTTATTAGGTTTTATAAATAAATTATAATAGAAAAAACCACACGACAGTTAGTTCTTAAAAAAAATAATTTTTAGGGAGCTACAACAGTGAAGAGTTCTACCCTATATAGAAAAAGATAAAATAACCTCATAAAATATGAACCAGAAAACAGTTTTGACCATAAATTTCTATTATAATGTATTTATAAAACCTAATAAACCAAATAAAAAATATTGCCTACAAAAAAATATTATTGACAGTCCGCAGAATATGGGTCCTCAAATATATTGTGTTAGAGCATCTCCAAGAGGAGCCCTAAATAGGTTGCTAATTGTAATTATAGGGCTTTGATGGAAAAAAAGCACTCCAACAGAGGTTGTATTTTGAGAAAAAATATCAAAATAGGTTTAGGACTCAGAGCCCTGTTGCTATATTTAGCAACTCTCCTCTCCGGCCCTAATGAAGAATTGGAGATTTAGGATCTAATTGCTGGAGTCAATAGCTATCTTGGGTCCTAATTTTTTTAGTTTAGGCCCTATTTTGAGATATAGGACTCTATTTTAAGGCTTGACTATTGGAGATGCTCTTAGAGCATCTCCAAGAGAAGCCCTAAATGGGTTGCTAATTAGAAATATAGGGCTTTGGTGAAAAAAAAGACCTCCAAAAACGGCTGTATTTTGAGAAAAATTATCAAATATGTTTAGGACTCGGGAGCCCTGTCGCTATATTTGGCGATGTTCCTGGCTGGCCCTATCCTATTCGCACGTCCCTGGCTTCCGCGTCCAACTGCTGCGCGCCGTAGCCATCTTCGCCTCTCCCGGTCCATGCCACCTCCCTCGCGCACGTCGACGGGCCATCGACCCTCTCGCTCGTGGATGGCGTCGAGGCCGCCTTCTCCCTCATAGCCGGCCCCGTTCGGAGCGAAGACCACGCAGCGCTATCGTCACCTACGCCCATCTGCCCCGCTTGACTATCGGCGTCATGGTTCCGTTGCGCCTCTCTCCATCGGTTTCGACGATCCCATCGCGATTCCTGACGACCTAGAGCCCAGCGTCGACCGCGCGTGGCTGGCCTCCTACCCGCCGACGGGATTCAGGTACTCTTTTTTTAGACAGCAGCAGCTAGTCGGCCGTATGATCGATCCACCATTGATTCACATTCCTTGCTCCTCCTAGATGCTTCAATTGACTAAACTGATAGTCAATTGAAGAATAGATCTATTTCCAAATCTATCATGTATTGCTTCATTCAATTTTTCTTGCAATCTGTCATGTATTGCTTCATTCAATTGTTCTTACATTCTGTTTTCTATATGATGGTTTAGTGTTGCTCTGACAATTGATGGTGATGACACTAAAATTATCAAATTGTGTTGCTCTGACAATTGATGGTTCCGTGTGGTTGCAGTATGGAGTACCCAATTGATTGTTCGTACACGTCTTTATTGATCCAGGACTTTGGGGATGATTTCAGAAATCAGAGTAATTGTGATGTGGCAAATGATCTCATTCAGTCCTCGTTAGTGCCTGCCATGAACTCCCGAGGAAAAATCAAGGGTAGAACAAATAACTATACTGAAGAAGAAGATATTCTGTTGGTATCTGCATATTTGAATATTAGTAAGGATGCAATTCAAGGAAACCAACAGAAAGACGGGAGGTTTTGGCTTAGGATTGAGAAGTATTTCTATGAAAATAAGAAGTTTGAGTCTGATCGTAATTAGTCATCGTTGAAGCATCAATGGCAGGCACTACAGAAGGATGTGAATGTTTTCCAAGGTTGTCATGACAGTGTGGAAAGGAAGAATGAAAGTGGAAAGACAAGTAATGATAAGGTATAATATACGAAAGTGAATTGCATGTTTCTAACATGTCTAACATAGAGCTTATTTGAGTGGTCTCTGTGTTCTGTTTTGCAGCTTGCGGATGCCAAAGCAATGTTCCATCAATTAACTAGTAAGTCGTTTTCTGTCTTCCATGCCTGGAATATTCTTAGGCATGAGCCAAAGTGGATTGCTTGTAGATTTGCCAAATGTAACAAGAGCAACATGAAGGAAACCACTATTCCTGGATGCAGCAGTACTAATTTGGAAAATGTAGGAAATGAAGGGCAGTTCAATAGGGCAAGACCACCCGGTATGAAAGCTGAGAAGGAACATCTTGGGCGAGTGAGAAAGCGAGGTGATGATGATTTTGACCCTTTTGTTGATGAAGTGAAGAAATTCACAGAAGCACGACAAGAGATAGAGAAAAACCAGAAGGAGCGAGACAACAGAATATATAAGCTTGAGAAAAAGAAATATGAATTGAAGCAAGACCAATATAACACAAAAATCATGGAACTAGACACCAGCAAAATGGACGACCTAACAAAGAAGTACTTCGAGAAGATGAAGGAGGATATTTTAGCTCGTCGATTCGGATGTAGCCAGTCATAGATTATCTCTAGTTAGTTATATTTAGTACACGGCCATAGATTATCTCCTGTTAGTCACAGTTAGTGAAATTTAGTCATCTCTTGTTACTTTCAAAAGATTATCTATTGTTACTTTCAATAGATTATCTCCTGTTAGTCATAGTTAGTGAAATTTAGTCATCTCTTGTTACTTTCAAAAGATTATCTCTTGTTACTTTCAATAAATTATCAATATATTTCTGTTCTGCCATATAAACTTCTCATTGTTCAGAATGTGCCATATAATCTTCTTCATTGCCTTCCCACAAGAAGTTACTTTATTTGATTGCTGGAGTTCCCACTGAACAGCTTAATTAAGCAGTACTCCTTTATTTGATTGGATTTGCTCGCGTTCTTACCGAGAAGAATCAGGTTTTGAGGAGCATAGTACTTCAGACATGAGGCATCCTAACTGGCATTGGGCAATCCTAACAGGAGATGAAGACTCCAGTGCACCGGCCCCAACATGTATTATTCTTTTGTTAACCCAACATGTATTGATTTAGTTCTTTACCTTTTTATAGTCTTTTTGTCAAACCACTGCTACCAGTGCTTTACAGGGGTTCCAAGGTGATCAAGGACTTGAAATGGTCCAAAGTTACTGAAACAACTCATAATAACTATCACAAATAGCTATCAGGAATACATCCCATAATAACTATCAGAATTCTGTTGAGAAGAAATCCTATATGTAGATAACATCACATGTAGACAATGCTTCAGTAATGAAAGACTGTACTTACAAAAGTTATTAAAAACAAGCTTCTGAAGAAGGGGAAGAATTGCACATCAGTTCAAGAGGTTGTACATATGATTCTCTTTCAGGCTTAAGAGCTAGATGCATCACAAACCTCTTTCGTGTGAGATCCCTGTAGCTGCAGGCTTCTCAGCATCTGGCAAAAAGAAAGTTTAAAAGGTTAGCACATTTGACAGTTCTCCCTGCTAAGCATGTATCAACCTGTTATTATCTGCTCTCTGTTTGATATATCTTCGATAGTGCCGAATGAAGTTGCACTGCATCATTCTACCCTCAAGACTTTTAAATATTTTTATAGTTTTGTTAATGGTTCTGTTCTTAATGTGCCTGATATTGCGTCATGCACATCTCCTTTGGGAATATGAAAGATTCAGACGACTAATCAGATTTTGACAAACAAACTTTTTTACCGGGCAGAGATTAAATCCTGCAGAATCGTAATCTCGCGTTTCAATATTCTCACTGAAGGGTTCTACGGTTTCACTGCCAACTGCACAAGAAGCATAGCTGTAGTCCTGTATCCTCAGGTGGTGCATATAATAACATGCTCAGTCTGCTGCTGAAAAATCAGGGGCTTATGCCTGAATTTTTTTTGCTGTTGAGAATTTTGTATGGTCCTGTCTCAGAGGGAGAGATTTCAATTTTGTACACTAATCATGGGATGGCAGCTGTTGAGTAGTGATGCTCCAGTGGTAGTGATGCCATTTGTTCCTGATTGCCAGAACACTAATCAAAAAGCATCTCTGCTTCAGCCCCACGCCTTCAGATTTTATACTTGAGGTTTGGGAGTGTTCTGTAACTTCTGTTAGGTGGTATTGGGAAACTTCTTGCATGCTTTCAATTTGCTGGTATTAGTACAAGTCCATTGAGGTAACCTGGTATTAATACTTCATGTTGTCACATTCTTAGCTCGAGATGAAGGGATACTTCATGTTGTCTGCTCGAAATGGAGGGAAATAAAAGATCAAGACAATCCAGCAAGAAAGAACAGAGCACCTATGGTGCCATTATCAGGCATGAAGTAAGAGGTAATATAAACTCCTATCGTCTCTCTGTTATAGCATACAATGCATTTTAGGTTTTGACTAAAAACAAAATGAGCTAATTAGATCAACAAATTAAAAACATTTGGTTCACAAAACTGAAAGAAAAAATATTGCACTTAACTACATACTGAAAATAAATATAAACTCCTATCCAAACTTGGGAAATTGAGAGCTTTCCTACTGTTGTCCATGACGCTCCTACAGATATTCAATTAGATCCTGTTGCAGTTGGTCATGGACTTAGGGATCTCTGATTTTTTTGATGGTTGCTAACAAACTTTGAGAAGTCAGATGTTCCTTCACGGGAAACCACATTTGTAATATTAGCATCATTGTCATCATATGGCATGTCAAGACCGTCGACATCACGTTCATCTTCAATTATCATGTTGTGCATTATGATGCATGCTTTCATTATGTCTCTGAGTGTTTCTTCATCCCAAAACCGACCTGGCCCTCGCACGATGGCAAAGCGAGCCTGCAGTACTCCAAATGCACATTCCACATCTTTTCTCTATACCTCTTGAATAGTAGCAAAATGTTTTGTCTTTGCATTTGGTGGGGCTTTTATTATCTTCACAAATATTGTCCAGTTAGGATAAATCCCATCGGCTAGATAATAACCCATGTTATATTTGTGTCCATTAATGGTATAGTTCACAATTGGGGCACGACCTTGACAAGTCTATCAAATAGAGGTGATCGATGTAGAACATTGATATCATTGTGCGAACCAGGTAACCCAAAAAAGGCATGCCATATCCATAAATCAGTGGAAGTCACTGCCTCCAGTATGATTGTCGGCTCATGTACATGGCCAGAGTACATACATTGCCATGCAGTAGGGCAATTCTTCCACTCCCAATGCATACAGTCGATACTACCTGGCATTCCAGGAAAGCCACATTGTTCACCAATATGAAGCAATCTAGCTGTATCACTTTTATTGGGAGGTCTTAGATATTCATCGCCAAACACTTCACAAACAGATTTCACAAACTTCCTTAGGCTCTCAATAGCGATGCTCTCACCAATCCGCACATATTCATCAAAGATGTCGGTTGGCACACCATAGCTAGTCTGTCTAAATCTTTGAAGTGACCTACGTAAGCAAGATAAACCAAGAATCCTGACATTTCGTTTCTAAACAAAGTATGGATCTTTCTCTTCAGCGGTACCTTTGATCCGATTAAATAGAGAGTGTCTCATCCGAAATCTTCGTGAAAGATGTTTTCGGGATAGGTTGGATTTTCATAAAGTAATCTTGATATAATCTGTTGTGGTCATCTTCTCTATCTCGATTAATTGTCCTATGACCAAGAACTGAACCACGATGCCTTGAAGGTAGCTGATGCAATCTCTTTTGATATTTGCCCATCATAAGAACTACTAAGCAGTCAAATTCATCATCTACCTCATCTTCTTTGCGATTACCATACATCTTTTGATTCCTGACATCCTTCTGTTCAAGACAAAACAATAGAACATCAAATTTTGAGTAACATCAAATAGAACATCAATGGTTTCATATCTGAACTGCTATAGAAAATATCAGTATTATTTCTTGAAAAGAACATCAAATTTTACTTAGCATCACTGTACAAGTCATATGTCAATATGTCATAGTTAAACACTTACGTTACAAACTACTAATGGAGATCAGAAGCACAGATCAAGATATATATGAAAAGCCTATATACTCAAGTAACTTAACCACATGTACTGGTTACCATTTCCTTCATTTGCTCTGTTGTTGTAGTATAAAATGTGTCATAGGCATATGATTGTCTTGTAGGGCTCATGCCCAGGAAAGGAAATTAACCCCCTAGGGGTGCCTTATTGTTATATGAAACAAATATTTTCCTTTATGTATTTATGAGCTGTAGAATGTGATTTGTCCTTGAGTAGGAGCATGTGTTCAGATGCTTTGCCAATTCTGTGCTACATATATGCGTTGCTGCTTTGTAGATTTGTGGTGCTGCTTGAGCCTGTATTTATATGCTAATCCATTGGCTGTTTGGGATGTAGGAATTTTACAGGAAAATGGGACCTTAAGCTAGTTAGGCGTGTTTGTGTTTACTGTGATGCTACTTTGGAGTTAAGAGTTTGGCATTCTTATCTTGTCCTGGAGACTGGTAGTATTTCATTGTGCATGCCAAAATAATATATATACTATGAAAAAAAATAGATATAGTTTGATTTGTAAAGCTTGGTGTTATAGAATGAGAGAGCCATTTCAGGCGCTTGTTGTGTGTAAATATAAAGCGGCTACTAATTCTATCAAGAATGATATTTTTGTGTGCTATAAGACAACTAGAATTGGTATGTGCCAATTCTGTAGTTGTGAAATGGGCATACGCCTCTTTTTTAGTCTCGTCAGGAAATACAAAATTTGGTAAAGATCATAATACTCTTATTTAAAATACACCTTCAGGGCTATTTTGCTCGGTTGTGGTTTATTTTGTTAGATGAATCATTGCATTTTGATGCAATTCCATAGGGCATATTACTTTTTACACATTTGAGTCTTCAGAAGTACGTTTCGTTAGCTTAAGGTCAAGATACTAGCAGAACCATGAAAACTGGATACATCTGTAAATCATTGTTATATTGAAGGCAACTCAATGTATTTGACTCAGTTGCTCCAGTATTTTCTCATGGCTGTTAACATTGAATTATCATGTGTGTTTTCTCGTACCAACAATTGTTCCGCTGCTGTAATAATTACGATATGGCTGACAAAATTCTTACTTTTCTGCAGTGAGTCGACCACAGCCAGCACACTGGTGGCCTAAAAGGAGAACTAAGTCTAATGCTAACACTTCAGCTGATTATAGTATTTGTTTTGCAACATAATTGGCACTAAATTAACTTATATAAGCTATGAAGACACATCAAATTAAGGTGGCATTTCAGTATCATCTGCACACCTATATGATTGACAAAGGAATTAATCCAATAGGGACACAAAAAGCCTGGCTTACCTGGTATTTTTTTCCCTGCAACCAATCTATTAGTTTTGGTCTTGCACTTCATAACATACGGAATGCAATTGTGTTTTTCGCTTCTCATGCATTGTCAATCAGAATGCAAGCATGACTACAATTCTTCCCTCAAGTTATCAATCAGAATGCATGCACGACTGGCGCAGGAATTTTACGCATCTGATGTTCGGCGGCGGAAGAAGAAGCTGCAGTAGGCACGGAGCAGGGCCGGGTACGTGCACGACCACGCCGTCGCCGAGCGGGGTGCAGGGGCAGGGTTCTTGATGGTGCTTCGTGTGACTAGGAAAAAATGGCGCGCACAAGCGCTTCGTATGGGCCGACGGGCGACTAGGAATAAATGGCGCGGAAGAACACCAGAGCTGGGAACGCCGTGCGGGTGGGCGAGCAAAAAATGGCGCGCACGAGCGTTGGACTGTGGCGCCAAGAATTTTGCCACCAAAAATTGAAGGGTAGTTGAGTTTAGGATCTAATTGCTGGAGTTAATAGTTATCTTGGGCTCTAATTCTTTTAGTTTAGGCCCTATTTTGAGGTATAGGACTCTATTTTAAGGTCTAACTTTTGAAGATGCTCTTATACTCTGCCCCCGCAGAATATAGGTCTTCAAAATATTTGTAATGGGACGTACGATTTTCAGAACTAGCTGTCATGCAACTATTTTAGAACTATTCGTAGAATTATTTTTTCAGAACTAGCCACCGTGCGATTTTTTCTCTTATAACATATTTATAAAACCTAATAAAATTATAATGTATCTTTTCCAAAACTAGCCTCCACTCAACGCATTAAAAAAAACACCGCACTATAGTACCTGCAGTATCTGTAGTAATCTGGCCTTCTAATACCGCTACATTGCTATTTTTATTTTATTTTTTTGCATTTCGCCGAGTAGAGGAGAGGTAATGCCACATGTCATGTCGTGGTATTGCTGCAAACCGAAATGTCGTACTCCCATGTGCGGTGTTTGCAGGCTCGGGGGCCAAATTTGCAAAAAAAAAACGACAAGGGCTAATTCTAAAAAATTTTTTAGGGCTAAAACAGTGAAAAGTTCAAGAGTTGGCAAGTTGAATCTGACTGGTGTGTAGGCAGGGGATCAGAGCAGATATTTGGGCTACAGGCAAATTTGTCTTACTAAATTTTACTAAACTTTAGTATTATCAAAATTTGATCACTAAATTGACTACTAATATTTTTGCCAAAGATTATAAAAGAAAATGAAATAGAAAACCAAGAGAAAAGGGAATTTTACCAAATTTTGATAGCAAACCAAATGCTTATTAGATTTGATCAACATTATCAAAAGTTGGCATGACAAGCATTGGTAACAATTGGAAGCAAACTAAACAAGCCTTAGATCCACTGTGATCGAAGCTGTAACATCCTAAGAAATTCAAAATGGGAAAATAAAACTTTCATTTGTAATTATGATAAAATATAAATTTCCATCTTTTGCCTATTTTTAAAATTTTTGTCTTTAAGAAAACTCTTTTATTGATTGGATTTCTCTTTTTCCAAATTGTAAAGAGCAAAAACATATAAAAATAAAATCTAAAGAAAATCCCATGACAATTCCAGAATGTTCGAACAAGGTTTTAGGGAAATGTGAAAGCAACTAATGTATTGAGAAAATCAATTTCATTGATGGATAATCCTTTTCAAATTGTGGAATCAAAAATCACGTAAGTGGAAAAAATGTGGAAAATTTATTTAAACCCCAATCCACTTCCAGAACATCCCTGAAGACTTTCAAAGGAATTTGAAAGAATTTAACACTGAAAAGAAATCAAAACAGTGCTTGAAGACTATGAGCAACGGCATTGTCAGAATTAATTAACAAATGTATAAATAAGATCATCTTAAGAAATTTTATGAAATCATATAGAGAATCAAAAGGCCCTACCTAAAAATTTTCAAAAATAAATAATCTTATCAGTTGAATTTAGAAAATCAAAAAATAGAAAACCATAAAACTGCAGAAACAGTGTTAGAATTTTATAAACTCAAATATATTTTATCATTCTCTAAAAATTTTACGGTATAAGTCCATAGGATCACCCATAAAAATTTTCAAAACAATTCAAGTAAGTTTTACAACCTTAGAAAAAAATCTTAAAATAAATAATGGACATAGTGGCATTGCAAAATTATATAAAATTGTACAGATAAGAAAATGACCTAAAATTTTTGTGAGAGTATAATTTATGCCTTGGTTCATACACAAAAATTTTCAAAAATTTTATGCATTGAATGATAGCCAGTTAAATGCATGAACCCTAATATTTCCTACGAAGAGAAGTCTAGTTCCTTCCTCCTCTCACACTGCCATGTGGACCGCTCCTGTTCCCTGGCCCACTTGACAGCGCTCCAGTCCCTACTGCCTCATTCCTTCCTCAGCCTGGCACCACCCTTACTCTTGCCCAACCGTTGCCACGGCACCCAGTCGACCGAAATTTCACTGCCACGGCAAGGAATTCATCGCCGCAACTTGACCATGCGCAAGCTCTCAAGGTTGTTCATGCCGACTTGGCAACGCAAAGTCTTGTATACACACCGTCCTGGGCTCAGCCGTGCCTTCCCCAACTTCCTTCTTCCTCAAAGCAACGCATTCTTCCCGAGCTCTCCTCGGTACAAACCGACCTTCGACACTGTCTAAGCCAAACGCCGCTCCATACCCTGCTGTTGCGAAGCCTTGAAATGCCTTGAACTAGCCAGACCTGGAAGATCGTGTCACCATCGCTTTCTGTCTCACGTGCCATTATTTTCCATCGAGTTCAAACACTGTCTTCACCGCCTGCCTTGCCTATGTCAGCCAATCAAGAGCTCACAAGGGTCTCTGCACTTTACAACACCTCCACTGAAGCACCTCTATCCACAAACTCGATCTGAGCTTCACCCAATCCCGCCCAATTCTGCCATAGCCGAAGAACATCAGGAAAAGTGGGAAAACAAATTGTGCCATCTCGGCGATTCATTCTCCAATTCCTTTGCGCATAAGCACCTTGAGCATCTAGTGACCATTTCACCTCACTGTATTCCAGCCTCCACCAACTGAAACGCCTCTAGCACAGTACTCATCTTCTCCGAACCAGGCGCATGGTGGCAGCCCACTTCAGCCATCCCCCGCCGTGAACTACAAGGTGAACAACAGGTAAAATGGGCTCCTTGTAGTTCAGTTCACTGATGATCTCCCGCCTGTTCTTCAGGCTTAAGTCACTACCTTTCTTCCCCACGGCCGACCGCCGCCATTGCTGCCGCTCGAGCTCAACACTGAAACAGCTCCAGCCACCCCCAAGACCCATTAACCTGCGCCCTAGGTTCACTGTCACCGCCTCTTGCTCACCGCAATGACGGCCATGCAAATCCGCCGCTGAGCGGCCGCCGGTGACTTCCCCTACAGCGGTTCTGTTCTGAGTCTATGACACATGGGCCCCACTATCAGTCTCACACCATCACACACATAGCCTGTGTCACTGCTAATCGGTCCCACTTGTCAAGTCATTTGAAATTAAACCGGGAAAACCAAAAATAGTGAAGTGCATCTTCACTACATAGAAAGCGTATTTTCCATTTTCTTAGCCATTTCCCAACCCTAGGACATTCAAATTTTTTTAACTTTAGTGCTTTTAGTCCAAATCCAGTGAAATAAATTTATAAATTTATCTAAAATCATGAATTTTTGGAACATGCAAAAATATTTAATTTTTAATTTTACTTTAAATTATTGGGATTAAATTTTGAATAAACCAAATATGGACACTATTTAAAAGCTATAAACCCTAGCTCCCAGAAATATGAAATAAATTTCTAAAATTTCTAAGACAATAGCTCTTTTCTACAAAAATATTTCAATTTGATTGTAGTTTGAATTGAATTCTTAAAAAATTAGTTTCAATACATGTGAAATTCAAATATAAGTAACTATCGTAAATAAACCTTAAAAATAATGAAATAAATTTCTACAAATCAGTAGAACCGTAAGAATCTCAAATCTGTAAAAATAATTAATGTTTGACAAAATTTTAATGAAGTTCAAAAAGAATTCTTTTTCTATGCATTCAAAATTAAAACATTAATAACTTTCATAAATAAAAGTAAAATTATGCAAAACCAGTTTCAAAACACTCCTAAGGTCAAGACCTACTAATGATACAAAAATGGTTGCATATATGTGTGTGTGTGTATTTCACTCGCAAACCTAAAAAGAAATCTAACATTTTATAGCAAAAGCAATAGAAATTCATAACACAAGAAAAAAATTTAAATAATAGGAAACCAACCCTAGAAACCTGTTTATCATAAGCATCTTCTATTTTAAATTATTTTGAATTTGGTTTCATTTGACTTCATTTTGCCTCATATTGTTATTGCTTTATATCGATAACGTGTAGTGTCGGTGTTTCGTAAACCGGCAAGTAAATTTGTAAGTTAAGAGGCCGCGCATTCCCTCTCCTTGAATGGTTATACTCAGGGAGCCCAAGATGTATACTGGTTCGGGCTGAATGTCCCTACTTCTAGTTCGTGTGGTGGTTCTTTATTGATTTGGGTGCAGAGGACTGCGTGGTGTTTACAGGCGAGGGCTAAGGGCAGGCCTTGAGCACCTCGTATGAGTGTGTGAGGTCGGAGTGAGCTAGAGCGGTTCGAAGTCTCGGTCTGCTCGTATATGCTCGGGTGGTCGTCTATGTCCGGATGTTCTAGAGTGTGCTCGGATGAGTCCCCTTCCCTGAGAGTCCTGCCCTCCTTTATATAGGTGGAGGGGGCAGGTTTGTAACGTCCCGAAATTTGGCTTCATTTTAAATTTTTGTGAATTAATTAAAATTTATTTGCATTTAATTAAATTTATCTGATTTTCCTGGGATTTATTGGATTTAATTGGAATTAATTTAGATTATCCTCTCTTGAATAATTAAATATCGGAAAAGGTATTTATCAAAATAAATAATTTTTTATTTAAGCTCTAAATGCCTTAAAATATTTTTTGGAATTTTTCTAGAATTTTTCGAGAATTTTTAGCGCCCTAAATAAATACTTTGATTTTCCATAATTATTTTTATTGGAAAAAGTCGAAAATCGCCGGCTACGATGTCGGTAAGGCCAACACTTGTGCCGCGCCAACTAAAACCCTAAGCGCTGATTTCATCTTGCGTCACGATCTCGATCAGACGATCGTGCGTGTGCCGCGTCGTTTAATCGCGTGGGTCGTTGGATCGGCGTGGCCAAAGCCATCGAGATTTCGCGGCGTGTCACCACATCGCCGGCTATTACCCTCTCCGCCGTTGGATCGTGATCGAGCGGCGAGATGTAACGGCGACATCGGGAGTAAGCGAAAAGTGCAAGTGCCCTCTCGTTGGCCGCAAGAGATTTGCTTGGATTTGCATGAGTTCAAAGCGTCTCGGCGAGCCGTCTTGCGACCCATTAAATTGGTCTCCTCTCCGCACATTCGTCCGTTCGTTAAATCGTTAGCTCTCATGCACCGTAGCCCGCACGAGAGCTTCGCCGGAGTAGCCTCTTCCCTCTCTCGGTTCTTCTTCATTATTCGCCGCCTTCCGCCGCTCCCGCCGCACTTTGAGGCCCTGCTCGAAGTCCGTCGTGCGAGCACCCAATGACCACTTCTTCACGTTGGAGAAGCTTAAAGCGCCGCGAAGCCCATCATCTTCCTCGTCTCCGGTCTTGGGAGCTGCGCCGCCGCCATATCTGCCCAGAAGCTTGACCCGTCAGATTCCCCATGCGCTCAAGGTGAGGCCACGTGTTCATTTCTTTGAATTAAGGCTGAAAGCGGTAGGGGTAGATCTTGTCCGTTAGATGGTAATCGTGCGACTCTAGTGTGGCCACGCGTCGGTGAATAGGGAATCGCTCGGTTTTCTGCGGCAGTTGGATCTCCATCGCTCGGCTCGAGTAATGCCGTCCTTCCCTCTGGGCGCTAGGCAGGGATGTCTTGGGTAAAATGGCGTTAGATCTTAATCGCGGCTCGATTAGAATCACGTGGGTGCGGTGAGCGATAAACCATCCGGGTAGGGATGAAGCGGATCGGATCACGGATCGGAAACTACTCATATTGTATTTGATCCATATACTTTTATCGGATCTGATTCGGACACGGATAGTGCGGATATGGATTCGGACACGGATAGTGCGATTCACGGATATGAATAATACTCGGACGAATACGGATAACATAAGACCGGATAGTGATCGGAACGGATATTTCTCCGAATAATACATATAGTGACAAACTGAATATCATGTGGGTGACAAATCAATAAACATAGTTTATGACCGATAAAACTATATGTTGAAACGCATGATTCATACATATATACCCAATGCATAGTAATATTGTGATACATCATCCGTAGGAGAAGTGAGTCATAGACAATTTACAACATAACTTTTAGTATCACGAATAATATCCGTCGGATACTATCCACAAAAACTTCGGATAATACCCTACGGATACCTTAGGATATTTTTCCTCGAATACGGATACGGATACGTATAATTCCTATCGGACACGGATACATACTTTCGGATAAATGCGGATATTCGTATAATTATAAATTCGGATATCCATAGTGATTCGATTCGATTCGATCCGGTCGAGAAATTATCCGTACCATTTTCATCCCTACATCCGGGTAACCGCCGCTGTTGGATTTCCATCCGACCGCGCCGATGCGTCCACGTAGGTCTGGTGAATAGTGATCTGTTCGGGTAACCGCAGCCGTAGATCCTCAATCCTACCGCCACCGTTGAGCCACGTCGCCACGCGTGGGCGCAGCCGTTCTTGTATCTACCCAGTTGGATTTGAATCAGCGGCCGGGAGGAAATAATCGGCGTGGGTAGATGCTTGCTGCGCCGCATGTCGATCATGATTGGACCAAGCAACATTCGCCGGACCCCACATGTCGATGGGATGGTATTGGGTGTATTGGCGTCGACATGGCGTCATATGAGCCCACATGTTAGTGACCGTGATGGCGTGGTTAAATCTGGTGCCGACACGTTAATCGTCGAGAAATTTCCGGATTTTCAAGAGGAAAACAAATTGAGTAATTCGGTTTTTCTTTTATTGAATTTCGAAAACTTGCAAATGCTATAACTTTTGCATTTTAACTCGGATTTGGGTGATTCTAGTGCCCAAAAATTTGTAAAAATGTAAACTATTTAATGGTGATTTTTATTTTATTTTTAGTGATGATATTGCTATCTGTATCGTGTATTTATTGTGTGTTTGCTTGATACGAGTAGACTCCGAGTTGCCGGAAGTCACCGAGGGAGAATTCGAAGACCCGTCCCAAGAGCCGAACCAGGACCAATTGCTTTTCGAAGGCAAGTCATGCTTTGACCATATTGCCCCTAGATTTTAAAATATATTTCGATTCAAATTATGCATGCTATGTTAATTAGAAATGATATTGCTTATGTTGGGTAAGGTAGTTAAAATACCTATCTTGTTATGCCACCCTGTTGATATTATTTGTATGCCCTAAAAACCTTGTCACCATAATAAGTTAATTTATGTTGGTCGCTATAATAATGCCAACACGGGAGGCTAGACCGTGATTAGTCGCTTAGCCTGCTTATATGCGTCGAATGACTTTCAAATTGCAAAACAATACTGACTAAACAACTATGGAACGCATTTTGAATAATGCAATGATGTCATGAAATGGAATTGAGGGTAGCAACCTGTGTGGTTCTACTCATGCAATGAAGTGGGCATTGGCATGTGTTGCATAAATGCAAACCGGGATGGGAAATGTTTTGGACCGGGGCAAGTGGCAAGAAGGCTTCGTGCGAGTGGGCTGTGGCAACGGATGTATTAAAGATTGTAAAGGCTGTGTGCGAGAATTGTAAAATGGATGTCTTGCAGGACAATTAAGGACTTCACCTTGCGAGCCTTTGAATCGAGTTTCTCGTACAACCACTTGTCAGGAATGGGGCGGACCTAGTTAGTAGGTCTCTAATATCTTTCCTTTGACACCTCGGGGTGTGATTACGAAAGTGTAACCCGTATGGGGAAGCGTACATCTTTGCGGCTTGGTACCCATCTAGCAGTATTTGCACATTCTAAACTTTGGCTCTGTGAGGGAAGTGTTAGAAAGGCAATACTAGAGAGGTTCCTTTGGTTAAGTGTTAGTCTCCCAAAGACTTTGTTGCAATCAATCACTGTGTGGTGGCTCAGTATCCCGTGGGTAAAGTGTCTGACCTCTGCAGAGTGTGTGTTAAATTTATTTGAATAAGCGCGTCATGATATTGGACATTAACTTCGGGATTCTGATCAAGGGTTAGATTTTCAAAATAAAAATGTGTAATGGGTGGTTGTGTGCCAAAAATGATGAATGAAACTAGGGCATGTGTGCCAAACTATTGAGAAAGAATTGAGAAATTTATTATTAATCATATCGGTTTACCGCTTTTTATCTAAGAGGATTACCTGTTAAAGGAAATGCTGCTTTATGCAAAATAACCATTTAAGCCTTTCCTTTGGACTAAGCCATGCATGTAGTAATAGAACTGCATTGTGCATGACTTGTTGAGTATGTTAAATACTCACCCTTGCTTCAACAAAACCTCGGAAGAAAAGCATGCGGCTTGGGAGGAGGAGGAGTTCTGCGAAGGTCGGGAGGTTTAGGGTTGAGCCGCTTTCGATTACTGTGGCTATGAAGGGTTCCTTGCTTTACTTTTTGCTTCATTGTTGAACTTGTGATACTTTTGCTATTTATAAGCCTGCGTGCTGAATTATTGTAAGGTGACCATAAGGTCTTGTAACTTCGGTTATATTCGGTTTGAAGTACTTTATTATTAATTCGGCGTGTATGATTGTGGTACTTGACTGTTTATCTGTGTGTACTAAGCGTGATCTGGACTAGCACAGATTACGGAAGGTCGGTTGTAGATTCGAGTCGACAAGGTTACGGGAGTTTGGAGAAAAAGGATGGGGTGTCCTATGCCTTGGAGTCTGGCCTTGGTCTGGTGGTAGCAGTTCTGTTCATCCCATGCAGGTTGGTATACGATGGCGGCGTTCCATCGGGAAGGCGCACCTACCCTCTGTGCCGTCGAGATCTTGGCGCAGTTCGCCCGTGTGGTGTGCGCCTCGGGAGGGGCGCGTCTCTCCTTTGTGCATGGCGGGGTGAAGGACTAGCGCTTGACTTTGGCGGCCTCGACCACCACAGGAAGAGCCACTTGGCGTGGCCGTCGTGTCCACGAGGCGGTGACCAGCTTAGAGCCGGCCCGGCGATGTGGCGGAGGTCAGTTGGGTCGAACCGTTAGGCGCCCGACACTGAGGCGGTCGGACCTTGGGCGCCCGACACGAGGCAGGTCGGAGCCTTGGCGCCCGATCCTAAGGCGGTCGGATCGCCCCTTGGTGGGCTTGACCGGGTCGAGGTCGCCGTGACCGAGGGCCTTCGGCGAGGTGGGCCTAAGGCGGCCCATTTGGTGTTCAACTGTTGGGGGTATCCTGGTATGAGTATTCATCGGTGGCCCCGAGCCCTCGGCGAGCTCATTTAGAAGCGATCGGGGTTTGCTACTGTCGACAAAATCATTGAGTGAAGCGGCAATGGATTCAATCGGTCTGAGCCCCAGTGGATCGGAAGGCTGCCTTAGTCGGTGAAACCCGAAGCCGACTTGGTCGTCCGGTTTCGGCCAAGTCGCGCCTGGCGCACCGGTGTGTCTTCCGGCGGTCGGAGAGCTGGTTGAGGGTTACTGGTCGGCAAAATCCGACTAAGGCGGCGGCGGGCCATGTCGACCTGAGAGCCCAGTGGATCTGAAGGCCTTGGTCGTGACGACCCAAACTTAGTCGGCCGGTTTCGGCCGGTCTTGTGTGGCCTTCCGTTAGGTGTAACCCTGAGCCCCCAAGGCCAGTGGGAAGTCGGTTGGGGGTTACTTCTGATTTCTTGAAGGTCGAGCGACTTGGTGGGAGGACCCGGCCAGCGTTGCCTCGATCGGCGCGGATGTCGAATGCCTCGGACAAGGTTACGGTGTCGGCGCTAGTTTTATCGTGGGGCGTTGCCTTAGTCGTAGCGCGGACGCCGGATGCCTTAGACATGGTTACGGTGTCCAGGAGTGCTCATTTTCGTCGTGGCTGGGCGTCGCCTAGGTCGTGGCAGCGACCCTAGATGCCTTAAACAAGGTTTTGGTATCAGGAGTGCTCGTTTTCGTCGTAGCTAGATGTCGCCTAGGTAGTAGCGGACGCTTAGATGCCTTAGACAAGGTTCTGGTATCCAAGTGCTTGTTTTCGTCGTGGTGGGCGTCGCCTGGGTCGTAGCGGATGCCCGAATGCCTTAGGTAAGGATTACAGTATCCGGCGCTCATTTTCGTCGTGGTGAGCGTTGCCTTGGTGGTAGCGGATGCCCGAAGGCCTCAGCCGAGCTCACGGTGTCTGAGCACTCGTTTTCGTCGTGGTGAGCGTTGCCTTGGTCGGCGGATGCCCGAAGGCCTCGGCGAGGCTCACGGTGTCAGTGTCTTTCGTTTTACGTTGTAGGTCCTCATCTGGTGAGGCTACCTCTAGGAGGAGTGGCATTTGTCTATCCACGTTCGCCCGTCGCGGTGTGGTGCACGGAGGGTGGCGGACGTGTTTATCATGCGTTGGTTTGAACACCGTGGTCGTGGAGCTACTAACGGGTTATCAAGAGTGGGCCTGGAGAATCCCTCCCAAGGGGACCTTTCGGCGGGCGATCGCCGTCGGGCGTCCAGGCCGGCTGAGGCGACCCATAAAACCATTCTTTACTCGATCATGTCGGACCGGGTCGTCCGTGGGCCGGCCTTGTGGGCTGCCACCCATGGATGGGTTCCGTGGGAGAGTGTGAAGTATGGTGTCGAACACGAGTTAAGGCGATTGGGTCGTCGCCAACAACTAGACACCTTTGAGGCTCGCCTTGTCCTCGCCCCTTGCTCAATTTTATGCTGGGGTGCCATGGGTTCCACTTGGTGGATTTAGGCCCTTGGAACCCGGCGCTTTTACCGCCGAGGCATGGTGGCCGATGGGCTTTATGCTGTTAGGTAGGGGCTAACGACCCAGCCCAAAGGCGAAAAATGAGAGGCCGCGGGTCGTGTCGCCCGAAACGGTGCCCTGGCGTCTCCTGTCGGCATTTAATGCATAGTGGAGGCAATTAAATGCGAAATGAGAGGATTGGGAACCGATGCATCTCACCAGCGGTCCGTCGTGGCGTTCGGACGGGACGTGCAACGCTTCAACCGAGATGGTATCCGTTTGACTGGCGTTCGCTCAGCCGGTGCCTATTCGGCTCCTATAAATTGGGCATTTAGTCTTGCGGGCATGCACTTGCCTTCACTTTCTGTCCTTGCCTTCGCTTTGAGAAAAAAGAGAGACAAAGGCGGAGAAAAAATTTCCTCACCTTCCCTTCCCCCACCTTTTATTTGCTCTCGCCTTTGGAATGTCGTGGCCAAAATGCTCACTTAACCAGTTGTAGCGCAAGGCTTGGAAAAGGTTCCTCCCCTGAGATGTCTCGAGGTGGAGAGAACCTTGATAAATCGCCGATCCCTACGCCCGAGGCAGCGAGATAAATCGTGCATGCCTCCTTCTATGGCGTGGGTTGGGGCTCCCTCCATCCATTCGTCATGAACTGCTGCACTTCTACAAGGCGGAGTGCACCACCTCAACCCCAGGCGTGCTCCACATAGCGGTCTTCATGGCCATTTGTGCAAAGGCATTTTGGGGATCGAGCCTCATTGGGCAGCTGGAGCACCTCTTCCGAGCCTGGTGAGGAAAAGACAAGCCGTGGATATACGGCACCCTTGGTGTGTGGCCATCCAGCTGGCTTGGCGGCTGCGCCTGACGGACTACATCGACTGAAGCGCCATCGTCTAGCAGAGGTGGCACTCGAATGGTTCTCGCCCGAGAACACAGGAGGCGGCGCCTCGGCTTTCACCGGTGGCTCCCGTGGCGGGGAGAGTGGTCTTAGGCGCCCAGCAAAGAGAAGAACAAAGTGGACATGATCATCGAGCGGATCAAGACCCAGAAGGGGCGGGGCCTGACCGGCAATGTCGTTGTGCGCGCATTCATGAAGATGTGCGTTCAAACCCTCATGGCTAGGGTGCGCCCCATGTTTCTGTACGAGGGGGTGTCCGACCCCATGAGGATGGCGGAGCCGGAGCTCCCTTCGTCGAAGGTCGGGGCTCAGTGCGGGTCGTCACGGTAGGCCGGCATATAGGCGGCGTTAACCGCCCAAGCCGTTCTCAGCGCAGAATCCCCCGGACTTGGTAAGCCGAGCAATTCCCTTCCTTTTCTCTTCTTTCCTCTTCAACCCTTAGTTTTGGTCGGTGATGTCTCCGTGTTGTCCGGGCTGGCGGGAGCGATCTCCGAGCATTGCTACGGGGAGAAAGGCTGAGGCTTGAAGCTTGTGCGAGGATTCGCCTTCTGCGAATCCGCCCGCAAGAAGCGGAGGAGAAGAAGGAAAGAGAGAGAAGCGGGCGGAAGCCTGGCGAGAGGTCTCGACATGACCGTCGTTAACCTGGCCGTCCGATCGTCCTTGGCGGCAGCAATAAGCGGCAACAATGGCGATCCGTACCCGCAGGATCGACCTCGGACCGTTATTGGCGGTGACGATCGAAGTGCAGTGCGAAATCTTTGCCCGTTATCGTGCCAGGCGCCCTCGGCGGAGGCTCTCTTGGGAAGTGGAGGGGTGACTTCGCCATAAAACCACCGAAAGTCTTTGCCGCAGCACCTTTCAACCTTGCGTCGGATGATTGCGGCCCCCAATCCGTATGCGACACCACCCGGCGGCAGTTGAAACATCGGCTAGAGCCGTTCTGTCAGCAATCCCGAGGAGAAAGATCCGGAGGATATGCGCGAGAGGTCTGGCGCCTTAGCGGAGTCGAGGCCCCGTCGGAGGTCGAAGGCGAGGAGAGCTCGCCGCCACGCGCGAGGACCTTCACCGATTAGCGCGATCTGGTCATCTGTCGTGACCCGTCGCCGTCTTAGAGGAGCATGGGGCGGTCGAGCGTTGGAGGTGGTCACCGCTAGGCGTGGGTGGGCGCCGCTCGACCCTCATAAGTCTGACCGCCCTAGAAGCGGCCTTGAGAAACTCACCGAATGTCGCCTTTCGTCTTGACTGGTAGACAGCGACCCGTTCGACAAGCCAGGCTGTTCATCTTTGGGCCAGACCAGCGGAGGCGGAGCGTGGGAGGCCCTCGAGTCTTGTGACAAGTCGAGGTGAGTGAGCGGTCCGGGAGGTGGCTCTCGCCCTCGAATCCGGCGATAAAGGGCTGAAGGCCATCTCAAGGAAACTCGCCCGATCGGCGTGGTAAGCCAAACCAAACCCCATCCTCAGCTTTTGATGAGTTTTAGCGGTCGTCGGGCTAATAGGGTGCCCGTGTTTCGTAGCAATTGCAGGACCGATCGGTGGAGAAGTCGAAGTTCCTTCGAAGTCTTTATGGTCGGAGGATGGCCGAAGAGGAGTCTGTTGGCTGCGCCCAGTGCCTAGCTTCGGGAAGCCTTGGCGTGGCGTCGAGGAGGCGAAGGAGGCCTGCCGAGGCGATGGAACAGGCTGCCTGGTCTTGGTCGGGAGGCGGGGACGGAACTGCCCTTGGTCGAGGTGTCGGGTGCTTGAATCCCTCTGGCGGAGGCCGAACAAGCGCCCACGGATGCCACTCGGGAAGAGGCGGCTGTGGCAAAGAAGCTCAACGAGGAGACCCGGGCGAGGCTCGAGGGGGAGCTCCGCGCTATGACGAACTTCGCGGCTGGTAAGTGGCCCAACCTCTTGGTCGATTCTCGCCATCGTAGTTTCCCCTTTTTTGAGATTGTCTCGACCTGCGAGTTCGAGAAGAATCTGTTGGCCAAGTGGAGCTGGAGAGTAAGAGGAGGGCGCGACATGGCGGCCACGTCGCGGGGCGTGTACAATGTCGGTGAAGTTTGGCGGAGAAGGGCTATCTGAGCAAACCGCTTGAAGTGGCGACCCTTGGTCGGTCGGGGAGGTTCTTGACGGGTGCTAGGGATGCAGCGTGCTGAGTCAGAGCTCACTTGCCACCGACCTAGCCGCGTCTTGAGCATGCCAAGGCTCGGTGGCGAAGGGATCGTGCTCGGGCTTCTTGGCGCTCATCTGCGCCATCTCCCACTATAATGGTATCAACCTCGGCTTAGATTAGCGATGGGATAGCCGTGGGCCGGACGAAGAGGAGATCGGCGGGTTGAGACCCAAGTCGAGCAGCGCCAGTGATCGCCCGGCGGGATATCACCACAGAGCATCCTCCACCGGCAGTAGAGGGAAAAAATTAGATGTTTTGATTTTTATAATGTAATGAATTAAAGTTTGTTTTAGTGTTTTGGCCAGTCGGCCGACCATAAATTCGACTCTTGTCTTTTGCACTTTCCTGCTGTGATAAACACTTGACGACCACAGCCTTAGAAACCATGGGGGTTGCTCAAGCGTGGGTCGGCGTGTTAACACTTTGAGGAAGTCACGAAGAAGCGAGAACAAAGTCTGAATCGTCTACTTGCACTTGCGGCGGAAAGTAGTGTTCCGACCAACTATGGGTGCTTCCCACGGGCACTTCCTTCTTCATGACACTACTTAACTGCAAGTAGCCCATTGGGGCATGGTAGTAACACTTGGGTCGAGAGGGTTACCGCTAGAAGTACGAATAGCGATCGGGTCACCGATCCGTGTGAGTGTAAGAACTTGTACAAATCGTTCATCTGCACTTGCGGGGAAAGGAGTGTTCGGCCGACTATGGATCGCACTGCAGACACTTCCTTCTCTTCTGACACTACTTAACTCTTAAATGGCCGTGAAGGCATAGGGCATGTAACCAGGTTGAGAGGGTTACGCTAGAAGAGCAAGAATGTCGATCGGGTCCCGACCAGTGTGATGTGTGAACTTGTAGCCCCGGCGGTCGCGTGGGGACCAAGCTGTGGTCGCCACACAGTAGCGAACTCAAAGGAATGGAAAATGGGTGCGAGAATAAGAAAAAGCCGGAGTGGCGAGGAGGTCACCGCGAGGCGGGGTGCGGTGGGTAATGGACCAAGTTCCTCTTCGTGATGAGCACGCGCATAGAGCAACCTGCACTCTGGTCACGAGCCTTGGACTTGGAGAGTGCTTCGCGATGAAGTACAGGGCGTTGCACCTTAAGCCGCGTGGCCTTCCTCCTCCGCTCCACGATGAGTGCAGCGGCAGCGACTGGGTCGTGGCGGCAATGTAGTAGAAGGCGGTTACGCTGGATTTAGGCGACCAGCACCGGAGGTGGTCGAGAAACGCCTTGATCGGTTGAGGGCTTCACATGCCTCTTAGGTCAGTGAAATGATCGGATTTCTTGGCGGCTTGTAGGCGGCATTCGCGCTTCGCCAAGCGAGACAAAGCGGCTCAAAGGTGCGCAAGGTATCTGTCGACTTTTGGACTCTTTTAGGTTGCGGCGGGCCCATCTTCATGATGGCGAGATCTTCTCGATTGGTTTTGATGCCGCGCTTGAGCGATGAAGCCGGCGGCTTGCCCTTAGGGACCCGAGCGCACTTCTCGGGGTTGAGATTTATCTTGAAAACCGTCGGAGGTTCGCAAAAGTCTCCTCTAAGTCGGCGGCGAGATTAGTCGACCTTCTTAGTCTTGGCGGCGATGTCATCGGCATGCGCCTCGATATTCGGCCGATTTGAGTCGTTGAAACACGTTTGCATACATCGTATGTATGTGCTTTTGCGTTCTTTAGACCAAATGGCATCGTTCGTAGCTGAGCGAGGCGAGCGGAGTGATGAAAGAAGTCGCGAGCTGGTCGAACTCTTTCGCCGCTATCTGGTGATAGCCGAGTAGGCATCCGAGAAGGACTGATTCACACCTGCGGTGGAGTTGACGACTTGGTCGATGCGAGGTAATGGGAACGGGTCCTTGGGACACGCCTTGTTCAGGCTCGTGTAGTCAATGCACATTCGCCATTACCCAGATTTTTTTTACAAGGACAGGGTTGGCTAGCCACTCGGGGTGGCGCACCTCTTTTACAAACCCTACAGCCAAAAGCTTGGCGATCTCCTCCCCTATGATCTTGCGCTTCTCCTCGTCGATGGCGCAAGCATTAGGCGGCAATCGCCTTGGCGGTCGGATATTCAAGGAGTGCTCGGTGACTTCCTTTGGGATTCTGGCATGTCGGAGGGCTTCCATGCGAACATCTTGATTGGCGCGGAGGAAGTCGGCCAGGCGCTTCCTATTTGGTGGGGGCGTGGCTCGACCAGCCGCGGTCTTGGCGGGATCCTCGGGATCGACCACGACCTCGCCGTGTCCTCGGTGGACTTGAAGGATCTGGCCCCGACTTCTGCTGGAGTCGGGCGGACTCGAGGTTTCCCTCCGTGGGTTTCGAGCTCGGTGGGCCGATGATCGTCGTCGGCCTTGACTTCGCCATTTGCTGCTTTCGCGGTTGTAGGCGAGATGAAAAGGCGAGGCCACGGTGATCACTCCCGTGGTCGGCATCTTCTTCAAGGGTAGAGTATAATTAGGGACCGCCATGAACTTGGCGTAACATGGCCTCCCATGATAGCGTGGTAGGAGCGAAACCCCACAACCTCGAAGGTGAGGTTTTGGTGCGGAAGTTATCCGGAGCTCCGAAGGTGACAGCGAGTTGGTCTACCAGCGGATAGGCTGCCGGTCGGGAGACGGCCGCGGAAGGAGCGCCTTGCAGTGGGAGACTCGGCGAGGGATTCCCATGGCATCGAGCCTCAACATCTGAGGATGTTGAAGGCTGCTGCCGCCGTCCATGGCGGGGGAAATCCGCGTTGTGGATCTCCTGATAGAACGCCCGAGGCTCAGGGCCGTCGGGGCTTGGGTTGCGGCGTGGCGCCCGACCGTATCCGACCTACGATTGGGCCGCTCGTCTATCACCCTCCTCCGCGTCTCGAGGGTGGCGCGGACGTCGTGTTATCGCCCGAGCGGTGGTGCCGGAGTCGTAGGCACTGGCCGCCCAAGGTCTTGGCGCGTCTGTATTGGACCCGCTGTCCGGGCAGGGCGGCGGCTCCGGTGGCTCGAAAAAGCCCCGAGTGGTGGGGCTGGAGCCTTGCATGTCTTGCTGCGGCAAGCGCTCCACCAACCCGGAGGTTACGGTATGTGGCCTTGGCCTCCGGTCTTCCGGCTCGGGGATCTGCAAGGCGATTCTTTATTCGGGCGATATTACATTTCTGGCGTGGGGAAAAGCGGAAGACCGTCGTACCCCTTGGCCAGTTGATGTTGTACCTGTCGTGCGCGCATGCGCCAGATGCGTGTTGGGGCTCGGGCTGGTGCTGCTCCAGGTCGGCTTGGAGTTTGTCTAGCTCGGCCTTTCGAGTCTCCAACTCTTCACGCTGTTGCTGAAACTCAGCGCGGCGAGCCTAGTGGCTTCGGCGCTTTCATGATCTCCGCCTCCCTGCGTCGGTGCACCGGCGGCGGTTCTGGACTTCTACAGGGTTGCGGCCGGGTCAACCACACCCGCCATGTTGCACTCGCGGGAGTATGACTCGCCCGAAGTGTGCTCCGTGTCGGAGCTGGAGTCGTGGCTAGAGAGTCCTCGGCAAGTGGTGGATGGGCGGTGATGGCCGACCATCGCCTGAGTGCGAGCTGCGAGGCGGCGTCGCCTCCGCTTGAGCTCATGCGCTGCCACAGAGGTGGCGCGGTGTGTCTTGAGCTCCGTGTTGAAAATCGCGTGGGGCCTCAAGCCGGAGGTTCCGAGATGTCGCCAATGGAGTCGAGGCTCTGGCGGGCGCTGGTCCCGAGAGGTGGTGGGGCGAGCATAAGCTCCCATGGGGAGTGGCGATGAAGTCGAGGTGCGGCGAATCTAGCTCCTCGATCTGAATCTTGCCGTCGTGGGTGAAAAGAAGCCATCAAGGAAGCAAGTGGGAATCCGGAGATGACAAAAGATGGCGTGTGAAGCCCTACAGCGGCATAGCCCCATGGTGTTTAAATGGCAAGCAAGTAAATTTGTAAGTTAAGGGGCCGGGCGTTCCCTCTCCTTGAATGGTTAGACTCAGGGAGCCCAAGATGTATACTGGTTCGGGCTGAATGTCCCTACTTCCAGTTCGTGTAGTGGTTCTTTATTGATTTGGGCGCAGAGGACTGCGTGGTGTTTACAGGCGAGGGCTAAGGGTAGGCCTTGAGTGCCTCGTATGAGTGAGTGAGGTCGGAGTGAGCTAGAGTGGTTTGAAGTCTCGGTCTGCTCATATATGCTCGGGTGGTCGTCTATGTCCGGATGTTCTAGAGTGTGCTCGGATGAGTCCCCTTCCCTGAGGGTCCTGCCCTCCTTTATATAGGCGGAGGGGGCATGTTACATGGGAGTTTGGAGAAAAAAGGATGGGGTGTCCTATGCCTTGGAGTCCTAGCCTTCGGTCCTGGTGACTGATAGGTTCCTGTTCATCCCATGCCTAGGTTGGTAGACACAGCAAGCGGCGTTCCGTCGGGAAGGCGCGCCCTCTGTCGCTGTGTCGGATGCTAACGCCGTTCACAGGTGTTCAGTGTCGCCTCGGGAGGGCGCGTCTTTCCACTATGCATGACAGAGGGTGAAGGGGGGCGCTTGACTTTGGCGGCCTCTGGCCACCTTGGGAAGGAGTCACCGCCTTGGCGTGGCCTGTCGTGTCCCAGGGTAGGTGACCGACTTGAGGCCAGCGGGCGACGTGGCGGAGGTCGCTAGGTCGAGCTTTGTTGGGCGCCTAACTGAGGCAGGTCGGAGCCTTCGCCGCGCGACACAGAGTCAGTCGAAGCCTTGGGGTGCAGATCCCGAGGCCGGTCGGATCGCCCCTTGGTGGAAGCTTGACCAGGTCGAGGTCGCCGTGACCAGACGAGGCCTTGGCGGTGGGCCTAAGACGACCCATTTGGTGTTCAAACTTCTTTGAGGGTATGCAGGTATGAGTATTCGTCATGTAACTACCGACGTTTCCCAGGATACTGCTGTCGATCTCAACCGCGAGTCGATTCCTAAATTGACTGAGCAAGGCAAGCACCCTCTTTGATCATATTGATCCTATTATTTGAATTAGTTTATGTTGTTTTTGTTAAAACTATTATGCATGCACGTAGTTTTTGTAAATTTGCTATATTGTGGTACTGGTAGCTATACCCTGATCTCATGGAACTTTCTTAATAAATACTGACATATGAACCTTGATAACCCTAGAATATAGTTAGACAATACGTAATGTTAGTCTAGGTATATGCGATTACATATTAATCATGCTTAGCCATGCTTTAGTATTGGAAAAGTGAAATTATTGGTGATATTGTTTTTGAGAATTTAAAAAAGGTTGGATACGACTAAAGATACTAGTATTTTGGTAAAAATAAAAACAAAATTATGGTTTCGATGTGGGTGAGTATTGGCAATAGCCGGATTTGAACAAAATCCTATACAAAATTATTATATAGGATTTGAACGTAGACAAGGGGAGATTATCGCCTGGGTCAGATTAAGAACCGAACGTAGTGTTGTATAATCCAAAAATATCCGCATAACCACAATTGGTATGGGACAGCCTTAACCTTTTAAGTTACTTTGATTTAGTTTGCATATTAGAAGGCTAGAGTAGCACGAGCTTTCTGGGTAGGTTTGCTCATAGGGTGTCCACACAGAGGTGGGTAAAACACATACCAATACAACGAGTGCACACTGTACTATGGGAAGAAGTGTGGACTCAACAGAGATGGACTGTTGAGAGTACAGTGATTATACAAATATTTTTGCTGCCATAGTATGGATTTGTGGTCACCAGGCTCGTGCAAAGTTAGGGTTAGGTAATATAACAGTTATGTTATAATCTCTTTGCAGCGCACCAAATGAAGTGTGCTAATATCGATTGCACAAAGAGTTGATCATTTCTTGTGGATAAAGATATACACCTTTGTAGAGTTTAAATCCTTTCAAAAAAGCCGTTCTTGCGGTCATGGGACACATGGTGAACTGACACTAGTTAGAAGCTTTGGCATTTTCAAAAAGAACTGAATTGAGAATATTGTTGGAAAACTTTTATTTCAAATTTTATGTCAGTGATTGGCAAAGGAAAGTTGATATTGTACGCCAAGGACTGGTAGTGAAATGATGTGTTACTGACGATCATGGAGGATTGTGAGTTGTTATTATATGCTTACATACTATCATACATGCTTTTCCAAATTTCTTTTACAATCTACTACTTGTTATTCCATATTCAAATTCACTTTATGCAAAATAACTTGTAAAGCCTCTTTATTTACATAGCCTACATTTATTATATATTTACAATAAACTACAAGTCTTATTGAGTATACAAGTACTAAACCTTGCTTAATTTGTTGGTTTAGGTGAAGATAGCGAAATCCTAGATGATGCATACTTTGACGTAGGATAAGGGAATTATATTGATAAGTTTTCTAGTATTTATACCTTGTTACTTGCCTGAGGGTTTGTTTAGGTATACCACAAGGCTTTCAAATTTCCTCTGCAATATATTTAGTCTCATAAGACTTTATTATATAAGCTTCTGCTATTACATGTATAATACTGTGTATGAATGTGTTACCAATGGTTGAAAATGAACGTGCTAGACACTGATTATGGTACTAGTACAGTATGAACATAGATCCTATCATTTTTTGGTATTTTATGCTAAAACTAAGGATTACAGTTGGTATCAAAGCCATACTAACTGTAGGATAAACCCTTGATAGAATGGTCGTTAGTAATTGGATGGGCAAACTCAAAATTTAATTTTCAAAAATTACTATAATTTCAAAATGTAGCCATTGCTATCCTTTCCTCCTTCCTAACTCTGTACTCTTACCCCCATTTCATTTCGGTTTATATCAAATTCCTCCTTCCTTAAAAATAATTATTGGTCAATGTTCGGCTTCGACACATGTTCCCAAGGTAATCCATGGTAGCGGCAAATGACACAAGAATTAGAGGAGATTCGTCACTGGGTGGCATACTGCAAGAAATCGACATCACTCAAAACCTGCATAAGCTCCAACAAGCTGAAAATAAAGCTCGAAGATCCTACTCCATGAAGAGCCGGTGTCACCCAATAATAAAATAAGGAAAATTAGAATATATTAGGTTCTCCCTTAAGAAAGGAACCCTTACGTGTAGTAGTATTATCCCACCTCAGCTGTAAAGGCATTTTTATGTAATATTTGTACCTTGCTACTTATAATTGGTTTTTGCTTTTTTTGTCCAGGCTAATTTACACTTAACCCTTAGGTTAAAATTTCATGATAAGTTGCCCTTATGTGTGAACCCAGAAATCTCAGCCCATATTTTCTAAAAAGAAAAATTTATAAAATGACTTATCTCTTCTTTTTGTAGAACTTCTCATCTGCATATTCTTTCGTCATAGACCTCCTCTAAAAAATGATCTTTATTATGGGAGCCAATTCCTGTCTAGGCACAACTTGTGGGGACATTGACTAAGGGCCTTGGACAAAAAAGACACCCCTTTGTGGTGGTAGAGCCAGAAACAAATATGGGTCACACAATTAGACATGTCAAACATGCCCACATCACAACCAAGGTTAATGGCTATGTTCTCTAGTATAGTGTGAAGCATCGTGACATCCATAAGCATGCCATAGCCGAGGGAGTGTGTGAAAAACTCTTTTACCATATATGTAAGCTCCACTAAATCAACAGGAATGCTTTTCTCCACCCCTGTGCTGCTCACGCATGAGATACCAAGAACTTTCCCAAAATCTAGACCTGGCAAAGTTAATAGCATAACCTCCATCACTATCCCCAGTTGTACTTGAGCCTACACCACTCATAAATGCACCAGGACGAAGACCTTGTTGTACTAGCAACTACCGAGCATACCTAAGCCACTTTAGACCAGTCATTACCCAACCGCCTCCACAAGTAACACCTGACCATGCCTCTAAAACCAAAGAATCTCCACCATCCTCCCCACCTCACCGCGTTGCCTAGACCGTGTACAATGACTCTAAGTCAGAACCAGAGAAGTCCTATGTTTCTGAAATAGAATGGGAGCCCCAGAGCGAGATCGCAATGTCATCAAGCTGCTTCATGAAGGGCCGACAATGTTAGGGCAAATAAAAGTGCACTAGGTTAGGCTAGCAGTTAAATGAATGAAACATTGCCTTAAAACCTGAATAGCACTTATTTAATTTAAACTTTTAATGAACAGAATGTTGTTTTGAAAAAAGTAACTTAAAATATTTTAATGAACGGAACGTTGCCTTGTAAGTATCTCTCAATCTTGATCATTTCTATAAGATGGTGGGATGTTGCAGATACCTACAGCTAGGTCCATGAGTAAGCTCATAAGAGTAATGACACTCCTAAATCTTAACCACCAAGTGGTATTGTCGGGACCTGAATATGCAAATCCGGACCCTCTGTGTATACCGCACTAGTCCAGGATCATGCTATTGCTTCTGAGCTCAATATCGTGTTGGTGTACTTTGCACCGGGTACCCTCTTCGCCGTAAAAGTAGCAGGCCCAAGAGGTGGCTCTAGCCAGGTCGGGCAGAAGCCCACGCGACCTCGAGAGCAGCTGGCGGCGCGCCGCTTTCACGGGTGAGCGTGCCCACGTGGCACTCTGGCGAAGGCCGGCGACCACGCCTCACAGGGGCGACCACGCCTCGTCTGGCTGGCGAACGCCTACTCACGGGCGAAGCGCCCACGGGCGTCTTGGCGGCGGCCGAACACCACGCCCGCCCACAGGCGAGAAGCCGAGGTGGCTCGTAAGGGCAGGCGTCTGGGCCCCCCTTGTCAGGCCATGGAGGCAACCAAAAGAATGAGGGAAAGGCTTCGCCTCAAAGCTTCCCTCCCCTGGCACCTCGTGTCAGGGTCATTGACTGTGAAGAATTCAGCCTTCGACACAACGACAGCTCATTCCTCTGACACCTCTTACCAACCCGTTGCAGGAGCGTCCTGTCCCGAGCGGACCGGGCAAGGCCTCTCACAAACATTAAATGAGGTCCGAAGGACAAGGCCATAGAGGCGTGCTTAATAAATGTGTCGTGGGTCGACGTGGAGGCTGGAGTGATGGATGTAATTAATGTGTTGTAGATAAATATAGCGTCACCTTCTCTCCAGCCCAGGCTGTCCCGTCTATATAAGGACGCCTTGGTGCATGAAGAAGGAGGCTGGTCGGCTAGAGCAGAAAGCATAGAGAAGTAGACACTGAAGAACACCCTTGTAAACGCTTCCCCATTTTCTCAACAAAGAACCATGAGGGACGAGGGCTATTACCCACACTGGGGCCCGAACTCGGTAAACCGTTGTTCCACTAAATTTTGTCGATGTCCTAATCCATCGCCGAGAGACATTAGGGTTTCCACCACGAAGATGCCCTCATCAACCAAATTTTTCCGCCTTGGGAGTAGACACCCCGTTAGCGTAATCTTGTCGTGCAAAATACTGCTGTGGGCGGCGCTGTAGGGGGCTAGTGGTTACTCATCCGCCATCTTCCCTGTGGATTTCGGTCTTCCGTCCGAAAGGACCTTGCACCTGGTGATGGCGGGTTCACACTCACAGCGATAAGATGTGGCGGAGGCTAGTAGCTCCCAAAATACATCCCGGCGCTCTTGCCAGACGAGGGATCGCCTCACGCCGCCCCCACAGGAGG
Organism: Guadua angustifolia; assembly: GCA_036346375.1. Lineage (NCBI taxonomy): Eukaryota > Viridiplantae > Streptophyta > Magnoliopsida > Poales > Poaceae > Guadua > Guadua angustifolia. The sequence goes on from CM070510.1 coordinate 44,765,689, forward strand.
GAGGTGTGTGCCACAACACGAAGTTCGAGGATGTGTTTGATGTCAAGTGGTCTGAGGAGCGATCACCTTCACCGGGCCGACCACTCGAGAGCACCGCTTGCAGGTCACCTTCCGATCGTGGTTTCTCCTACAATCCGGAACATGAGGCTCGGCTGAGTGCTGATGGGCGGAGGAAGCTCTATCAACCTCCTGTCTTTTGAAGCTTTTTTGGGCGCTTCAAAGCCAAACCGAGTCTGTGCCTCTCTCGCTTTTCTACTGGCCAGAGTCTCAGGGGCTAGTATGGTCCCCGCTCAAAGCGCCTCCCGTCACCTTCGGGAGGAAAGCAACTTTCAGACGTAGTTGGTCGACTTCAAGTCGCGATTTCGACTCTCCGCATAATGCCATACTCACCACCAGCTTTTGGCTAAGTTTATAGTGGCAACCCACTATGGCTACATGGTGGTGAAGATGCCAGGCCTAGTAGTCCCAGAACTATCCTGGGTGGACAAAGCGAGGCTTTTATACCGCCACAAGCACGCACTAGACCTAGCTGAGCCACTTATGGGAAGCCGCACCGATGTCGCCTTCTGAACCCCTCAGCGCGAGACCCATGCCTCGCCCGGCTTGTTCGGCGAGGTAAAATGGTCTCCCGAGTGTGGGCGCACCCGAAGTCCGCCTTCATCGGCGCCAAACCATCGGCGCCAAATAGGCGAGACGCGCTTGCCACCTTCCTCCAGCCTAATTCCGACGGTTCGCCGCAATCGTCCGATATGACCGGGGTCCCCGAGGAGGTGATCGAGCATCGACCGTTACACTCCGAGGTGCGCCCGATTCGCCAAAAAATCCGGTGCCAGGCACCAGAGCGTCAGGATACCATTCAGGAGGGGGTAGAGAAGTTGCTGCACGCTTGGATCATTCGGAAAGTCTCTCATCCTGAGTGGCTTGCCAACCCTGTGCTCATCAAGAAGTCCAACGGGAAGTGGCGAATGTGTGTCAATTTCACCGACCTCAACAAGGCCTGCCCGAAGGACCCTTACCCCTTGCCTCGCATCGATCTTATCATTGATTCCACGGCGGAATGTGAGCTGCTATGTTTTCTGGATGCGTACTCTGGGTACCATCAGATTAGCATGGTGGCAGAAGATGAAGATAAAACTGCTTTTGTAACACCCATGGGCATTTATTGTTATGTTAGAATGGCTTTTGGGTTAAAAAATGCTGGTTCTACTTACCAGTGCGCCATGCATATCACTTTCCGTCCACAGACAGGGCATAACCTTGAGGTGTACGTCGACGACCTGGTCGTGAAAGTGAAAAAGAGCGAAAACCTGATTGGAGACCTAGAGGAAACCTTTGCCAACCTCCAAAAGAATTGTTTGAAGCTCAATCCTGAGAAGTGCGTATTCGGTGTGCCCTTCGGAAAGTTGTTAGGGTTCCTTGTGTCCAGGCGGGGCATCGAGGTCAATCCTGACAAGATAGCGGCCATCGAACACATGAAGCCGCTTGTTCGACTTAGCGGTGCAACGCTCGACTGTCGCTCGCCTCCTCGCGGCGGTTTATCGCCCGACTGGGAGAGAGAAGCCTGCCTCTTTTCAAGCTACTGAAGAAAACAAACCATTTCGAATGGACTGAGGAGGCTCAACAAGCATTCGAAGACTTGAAGCGGTACCTCTCCTCCCCACCTTTGGTCGGCCCCTCAACCCGTGAACCATCGCTCAGACATTGCTGCTACCGTGATCGTGGAGCGCAGTATTGGTGGCGGAGAGGGAAGGCATTCAGAAGCCGGTCTATTACATCAGTAAGGTGTTACACAAAACGGAGACTAGGTACCCGTAAGCGCAGAAGATGCTATACGCCATCCCGTGGCGCCCGTGAAGTTGCGGCACTACTTTCAAGGGCGAGAAGTCACAGTGGTCACCGCTTACCTCTACGAAATCTCTACAACCGGAAGCAGAGGGTCTGATCGCCAAATGGTCGGTGGAGCTGGGGAATTTTGTCTTAAATTTGTACCCGACCGCCATCAAGAGCCGGTTAGGCGAGTTCATTGTCAATAGACTCCGCCGCCTCGCCGAGGAAGTACCCGCCTTCCCCGACTCGCTTTTCGATGGTTCCTTCAGTTCGGCGCTGGCCGAGTAGTCTTGGTCTCCGACCGTGACATCCTCAGTACGTGGTCGCCCTCGACTTCAAAGCCACTAATAACATTGCTGAATACGAGGGCTCATGGCCGCGGCTGCGCGATCGCCTCAAAGATTAGGCGCTCGAGGCCTCCGTGTTAGCAGGTGACTCCTGGTTATCAACCAAGCGCGAAGGAATTTCAATGTTCGATCTTACCATGGTCGCCATTTCTTGGAGGTCGAAAATGGAGTGCCACTTTGAAAGACTGGGATATATCCATATCCCTCGACGCGACAACCATCTGGCGGATGAGCTTTCACAACTCGCGCCCTTAAGAGCCTCTGCTTCGGTCAGGGTCTTTGAAGAAAGGCTCTCCCGACCGTCCGTCATTGCCCCCGCTTCATGCGGGGAGGACGGTACAGCCGTTGATGCCCCCGCTCGACGCGGGGAGGACGGTCCTTCCGTCATTGTCCCTACTCCACGCGGGGAGGACGGCCCAGCCATTGTTGCCCCTGCTCTACGCAGGGAGGATGGCAGTGCTGCCGATGCGGCACCTGAGGAAGAGCCCGGCCCAACTGAGTACCCGGGCGATCACCGTGTGATCGCCGCTCTTGGCCAGGAAGGCTAGTGGATGGACCCCATCCTCGCCTTCCTACGAGACCGAGAGGTCCCCGACGATGATGCCTCTGCTGAAAAGATAGCACGAAAGGCCAGGTGCTACTCTCTGGTGGACGGGGATCTATACCGCCGAAGCAGAAACGAAATTCTCCTAAAATGCATCACTTGGGAAGAGGGGAGCGCCCTGCTCTCTGATATCCATGGAGGCCTGTGCGGGAGCCATATGTCCGGCCGGACGCTTTAAACAAAGCTGCCCGCCAAGGATTTTATTGGCCTCATCGCCTCCGTGATGCTTATGAAGCCGGTGAAGAGGTGCGAAGCATGCCAATTCTTTGCGTGCAAATTCATCGACCACCAAAGCTCGCAAACCATCCCGCTCTTTGGCCGCTCGCGGTCTAGGGGTCGGACATCCGGGCTCGCTCCTCATGGGCCACAGGGCTTCACCCATCATTTTGTCGTCATTGACAAGTTCACCAAGTGGGTCGGAGCCGATGCAGTGCATGCCATCACGGCTTCCGCTGCCATCAAGTTCATCCACGGGATCTTCACCCGCTGGAGTCGCTAATCGATCATCACCGATAACGACACTCAATTCACCAAATACGGCTTTCGGAATTTCGTGGAAGAGATGGGCACCAAGGTATGCTTTGTTTTGTGGCCCATCCCAAGAGAAATGGCTGTCGAGCGTAAACGCTACCGGTGTTGAGAGGCTTGAAGACCAGAGCATTTGATCGACTCCATAAGCGAGGGGCGCGATGGATGGAAGCTCCTGCAGGTTGTGGTCGCCCAGACCACACCCACCAGCGACCGGGCGAGACGCCTTCTTCCCCGGTTCACTGGCAACAAGCTGTCCTTCCGCCTCAAGCTATCATTTGGCTCACCACGCCCTCGACGCTCAAATGAGGAAGAACAGAGGATCACCGCGTGACAACGCCAACCTTCTCGGAGGAGGTGCGCGACCGGCGACCTTTGCGTGCCGCCGATACCAAAGAAAGCCTCAGCGTATCATGCCGCCCGAAGTCGCGAGAGAATACGGCGATTGGCGACTGGTTTTTTATGAGAATACGACGCATGCTGCTCCATAAGCTGTCTCCCCGATGGGAGGGCCCCTTTAAGGTGGTCTCAGAATCTCGACCCGGGGTGGTCCGGTTGGCGACTGAAGATGATCAAGAGCTGGCCAACTCCTTCAACGTGGAGTTGTTGCGAAAGTTTTACCCCTAAAAACTGTAAGTTCCCAGTGGTTCGCTTTGGCTGGTTGCGTGGGTGAACTTTCCCCTGGTTGGTTAGCGGCTACTGGTTATTAGCAAAGTTATTTATCTTAAGAGCTTCTGCTTTGTTCTCTGCTTGTCCCACGGGGAAAGCTTTTATGAAATGTCATGTGTCCCGATGATTTGGCCGCTTGTTGATTCGTGGTGACACCCGGCCACAGTGTGCCCGGACGGGCGCACTGGAGAGCACGTAACTCGCACGGTGACTCAAACGCGGCCCGCACACCTCGGTCCAAATCAACGGCGACCGATGGTCGTCTCCGCGAGCACCGCATAAGCCCAATATCCTCCCCGGAACTCGCTTCCCGTATCCGCAGACGCAGTGGGCTAATTCCGAATCGCAAGAGCCTAAGTTTCCAAGCAAGGGACCATGACATGCCCATGCAGGACCTTACGTCCCTTAATATGTTTTTTGCATGTTTTGTGCAATGCCTACTTGTGCTTTCAGTGGCCATGCACAACCGCAAATGGAGTGTTAGCTACCAGAATCAGCAAATGAAGTAACCCGTGGCGGTACGGGCGACCATGCCTCGCCTACCGGCGAGTAGCCCACGTGGCCCCCAGGCAAACGGGCGAATGATCAAGCCCTGCTCGCCTAGCGATAAACCCACGTGAAGGTTTGGCGGGCAGTTAGGCGATCGCGCCCCGCCTGCCTGGCGAACAGGTGGGTGACCACGCCCTGCTCACCAAAGTATTGGCTTCCGTGACCAGTCAAGGAGCTGGTCGCCCAGTGGCCTACAGCAAAGATAAGTTGTTTGCCTTTATAGTGCCAACTTGTTACTCGCATTTGTACCCTGTTGGATTGAATTATGCCTGGTGGTCACTGGCTCTCATAACCCGATGGCTCCTTGTCGATAAAAGGAAATGCCCAAGCTTGTGTTGTAAGGACGCATGACTAGGAGTGCGAGTGTGGCACGGGACTCAAACGCACCTGCAGCACACCGGTTAACTCCATGTAGTCCTACTGGCCGTCTCCTCATGAGCACCTCAAGCCCAAGGCCGCCTCCCCGTAAGCTCACCTCCTTGTTGCGCAATGCTACGTAAAGTTCCAAGAGATCACAGAATACAAGTTCCAAAAGGACAGAGTCATGATACCCTTGCACAAACAATTCAAGACTTTGCTTGTCTGCGGTTTCCATCCATCGCATGATCCTCGCTTGCATTATTGCAATCACTCACATAATGCCTAAGTAACGACTCTAACCTCGAGTGTTTAGGTTTGCGCCATGATTTGAGGTCAATGATCGCCTCAAAATTGAGTTGAAGCAAACATACCCAAAATGTGAATAGGCAAACATGCCCAGGTGAAACCAAAATATGCAAGCAAGCACGAAGGTGGCGGTGGTTCACAGCCACTTGTCGCCCTTCTGACGGGAGCGGCAGCCATGGCGGCAGACCAAGAACGATCGGAACCCTGGTGCGGTGGGCGTCGCATCGCCGTGGGCTCCAACGGCTCATGAAGATCTACCCTGTTACGCTTAAGACTCGCGCCATGCGCGCCAGATGATGACCGGAGCATGGTCACGATGTTATGCACGGCGTTGCCGCTTCCTCCATCGCTTCCCTCCGCACCGCCTCAACCTCTCGTGCTCAGAGCAAGTGAAGGTTCCCGGTGGCTCTCTCTGGGCTAGCACGCCTCTGCTTTCTAGCTCCTCAAGAAGATTCCACTTGCCGCAAGTGGACTTCGCAATGGGTGGTCATAGAGGAAGGCGCCATGGTCGCGAAGCGCCCACCAAGCTCGGCGAGCAGCAACAGGCGCAGTCGGCAGCGGCGGCGGGGTGATCGATCGAGGAGCGAGAGCCTGCCCCAAAGAATATCGCTACCAAAGAACCTTGAGCTACCAGTCGCTTCTTGGCAGAGATTCACCGTACCGCTTCGGCGCCCTGAACGTCAAGGTATGAGCGCTGGGCGATCCGCCGGGAGGTGATTTGAAGTCAAGGAGGTGGTTGCCATCGCGAGCCCGCCGCGGATACCGCAGGCGGTTTCGCTCGCGCCATTGGAGTTGGCGCGTGGAATTGGCGCCGGCGAAGGCGGCGCCGCCAGCAGCTGGAGTTGGCGCCGATGCACGGCCTCGAGGGAGGGCGGCGAGCATTGCCACCCCGAAGAAGACGCCGCTTCGACGTGCTTTCGGGTCGCGAATGTAGTGGCGGCAGGAGTTAGGCTCCCGGTGCATACCCTCTTGGGGTCCGCACCAGGAGCGTCCGAAGCAACAGGCCGTTTGCATGCGCTTCGATCGGTGGCCCGGGGCTGGTCCCTGATTATCAAGGGGCCACAGGTCGGCACCACGACGGGACCAGTGGAGTCTATCGCCGGGAAGGATTGTATGATCTGGAGGCGCTCCGCGAACTCCAGATCACAAACTGGCCGAGCGTCGGTCGAAAATTCCAAGCCGCTCGACACTGGTGGGATCAACACGGATAACCACCGGGAAAGGGCAGCACCGCTCAGGTTTCCCTCACCTAGCGCCAGAAGAAGACAGGAACATTAAATAACAAAGACCACAGAGAAAAGTATGCATTCAAGAAGAAAGGTAAGAAGACTTATCGCTTAGGTACGCAGCACGCTATGTCATCGCCCCTCAGATATTGCCATGCGGTATGGCGCGACGACGAGGGGTTGATCCTCCAGCCACGGTTCCCGACCACCGCTTAATCACCGGGCGCCTGCACCGATCGATGCGGGCTACTATTGCCAGAGCTCCGCTGTCTCCTCGACAAGCGAGCTCCGGCTCTCCTGAACTACCGCCTGCAGGTATCCAAGAAGGGCGACTCACTGGCCATCGCCGACATAAGCCGCGCCCACCGGTTCTTCCAGCTTGAGCGGGCCGAAGGAATGTAGCGAGAGGCCAACCCATCGCGAGCCGAAGTGGCAGCTTCCATGACTCATTGCCGGAGGTGATGCGCGGTGAAGAAATAGCGAAAAGAGGGGAGATTGGGCATTACCCCCACGAACATCTCGCAGAGGTAAGCGAAGGTGGAGAGGAAGACGATGGAGTTGGGGAAGAGATGAAGATGGTGAATCTCGTAAAAGTGAAGGACAGTGAGGAAGAACTCAGAGAATGGCGGCACCAAGCCCGCTATAAGCCCCCAGGTGAAGACAATAATCTCCCCTGGCTCCAAGTGTGGCACGGCGGTCCCCTGACGAGGATGAAGGAACCCCCTGTGCCATCCCAAAGGGCGGTCCATCTGGCGCTACGGTGGTGGAAGGAAGAAGGGACTGCGCCATTGGAGCGAAAGCGGAGTTCTTCAGGCAAAGAAGACGAAAAGGCAAAGAGCAAAGTGTGAAGAAAATCAGAAGGTGTGAACTATTGCGTGGGGGTGTGCACAAATATAGACCCCTCGCGAAGACGGTTTGCGACCAGGCGAAAGGCATGGCATTTCAAGTCCCAAGAAAAATCGGCGAAGGTGGAGAAAACAGAAGCGGTTGCGTGCGCAAAGGTGGTGGGCCCATCCAGGAGCGCACTAGCATTAAATAAGGTCTGAAAAGCAATTGACGCGCGCTCTGGGACGGCCCCAGGGGCTACTGTTGGTGTACTTTGCACTGGAGTACCCTCTTCGCCGTAAAAGTAGCAGGCCCAAGAGGTGGCCTGGCCTAGTCAGCGAGAAGCCCACGTTTCTAGCGGGCAGCTTGGCGGTCGCGCCACCGCCACCGAGTGAGCGGCCCACGGGCACCTCGGCGGGCGATCGGCGACCACGCCCGCCATTGAACGACCACGCCTACACGGGCGAGAACCCACACGGTCTCGGCAAGCAACAAGGGTCACTAGTGATGTTGTTGTAGGCAAGGGTGAGTACATAAAGCACTCAACAAATTGTGCACAGAATGTAATTCTAACATATCTATATACAAGGCTTATTTCAAAGGAATGGCTTTCATGGTTGTTTTGCAATAAAGTAGCATTTATGCACAAGTACGATAAATAGATTGAAAAGACAGTAAACAAATAACAATATAAATAGATTTAATGTTTCTCAAGTAAACTAAGTTTCCATTCTAAGTTAAGATTCAACTTTCCATGGCAACCCGTCATCCATCCCAAGTTTTATTTTGCAAAAGTCTAACCCTTGACTGTAATTCCCGAGCTATACTCAATATCGTGAGCACGGCTATTCGAATAGATTGTACACTCTGCAAAGATTATGCACTTTACCCACACGATACAACCATGCACCACACAGGCGAATGATCATAACAAAGCCTTTACAATGCCCTGCCTTAACCCAGCACTACCCGCTGAGGTTTCTACACTGGTGGGACTGGTTACCACATCCAGGGCCCCCCTCTTGCGCTATGTGAGCCACCCCATGCGAGGACTGGTTGCCTCTACCCGGGTCTCACACCACCACGATAGTACCAAAGCTAAGACATTGCAAATTAGTCAGCTAGGCTGCCCCATAACAGATATGTGGTTTCATGATTGACTCAGGTCAAAGGCTTGCAAGGTTAAGTCCTTAGAGTGATCAAAGCAAGACTTGCACATACCCTCTGCCCATCGGGCCCACCCTAGCACATATGCCTTTGCCACTTGCTCCGATCTAAACGATTACCAACCCAGTTGATTACCAACGTGCTATCCACAAATCAACATCATTGCGTGACCTCCTCACCACAACAACTCAATCTCTTTGTCTGACCACACATAACACACAAGTTTACATCATTATTCCATAATCCATTAGTCAAAATTAATTATCAACGATTCAAGTATATGTGATGACGTGGCATGACTATGCAATCTAATCCGATATAATCATCCCATGTTGATTTTATTATTAACCAACTATAGTAAACCAATCTAGGGTGACAAATAGATCATGGCATACAATTGACAGGCAGGGTGTAGTTCAACAGGCACAATAGCTAACTCTCAATTTAGATTGAAAACATTTGTACGCATGAAATATTATGCAATATTGTAAAAACAAAATAGCAACTTTATGAATATGGGTTCAACATGATCAAAGCACAACTTGCCTTAGGAAAGCCCTTATTCCTTCTCTGGACCTTGGTCTTGGGTCGATGAATAATCCTCGTATGCGTCGCACAATTCAACGCCTACGTGAATCGAAAGAGAAAGCCAAATAAATACCAAAATAGAGAGAAAACAATCTCTAAAAATAAAATAAAATTCACCATTAGATAGATCTCAATTTTACACCCCAATCGGAGTTCGTATGAGGGAGAACGAGCTCTCGGAAGATTCAAAATCCTAAAAATCATAAAATGGAAAATCAAATATTATCCGAATTATTTTTATAAACGAAAAACCAATTTATTGCGTCACCATGATGTCAGCCCTGATCTCAACCAGTCGTGTGCTAACACGTGGCCCTCGGCACTGTGCTGTGGACTCGGTGCACCGTACGGTCGGTTCACTGTGGACCAGAAGCACTGTGTTGTGGACCGGATGATGTCATCGCTGACATCACCCGCCACGCGTCACCACCTGATTGGTCTGACCTGAGGTAAGATCCTATCTCACAGCGTAGATCCGATGGCTCACAATGCGATCGGATTTGGACCGTTCAGATCTGATCCAACGGCCACCGATCTTGCTTCTACGCGGCACAATCCGAAGTGTTTGTCTCCGATCAGACGGTGATCCTTTACCTATGCAATTCACTGCTTCATTCGATGACGTGGCTCACTTTGGTGGTCCGATGATGATCCGACGGCTGGAAGCTTTCGGTCCTCACAATGGCAGCACGGTGGCGCGATTCCATCGAACGCGAGGATGACGACCTGGAAGACGACGCTTCGGTGTTCTCTGGCGACCACAAGACGGCGGAGCAAGTGCGGCACGTTGTGGGGAGCTCGGATCCGGAATCGCCACGGCAAACGGCAGCTTGTCGACGGCGAACTTGCGAAATACCACAGTGCTTCTCTCCTCTACTCCGGTGAGCTCGTAAACTCCAACAACGGCCTCTCTGGCGACGACGCTTGAGCGAAAAGATGCGGCGCGGTCTGACGAACCTCGGGGTGCTACCCTCCCCCTTAAATAGCCCCGGGAATGTGCTAAATCCGGAGCCCTAGCCCCACACTGTGGCGGCGGTGTAACAGAGGCGGAGTCCAAGATCTTATCCAAGACGACAACGGACAGCCGCTAGATCTTGATCGGACGATCACGAAGAAGTCCAGGCTTGGCACGATCTCAACCTCTTGCAATAGATCGACAGTCCGGATCAAATCCGATTCAATCAACGTGATCTAAACTCAGCCGTTTGATTCTAATCTGACGGTTTGCGCTCCTCTTAGGGTTTCACTGTTGGATGCGAACGATCCTAGCCGTCCGATGCAACATCTACGGTCAAGCGCAAAGCTTCTAGAAGGTGGGCCAAACGGGCCGCATAGTGCATGGGCCCTGAGGAATAGTGCGGGGCTTCGGCCCATTACTATTCATGATAGATATTTCGGGTTCTTCCTTTTAAAATAAATACTGAAAATACTTTTGATTTATTTGGGCAACTAAAAATATCAGGAAAAATCCAAGAAAATTCTCAAAAATACTTTGAGACATTCTGGATCCAAATAAAATATTTTTGGCAAAACTATATTTTAAATTTATACACATATAATTAGTTTTTGGGAAAAGGGGAATATACTTAATTTAAATTAATTCAGATAAATCTAATAAAAATCCAATAACTCCAGAAAATTCTCAAAAATCACAAATTGCAATAAAACACTATTAACTAATTCAAACGGCCAAAATTTGGGATGTTGCAGGTATCATTCCTATTCCACCTGAACCAAATCCTTAACATCAAGCTTATAGGTTGATAATGAAATTTATGGGTAGTGTTCTATGCCAACCTTATCTTAATAGAAACCCTAGTCTTAAAAATCATTCTTGGAATGCTTTGGTTATTCAAATGTGAGGATGTTTAGATTGTCCTAATCAATTCATATCTGTCAAGATACGTTCTATGCTAACCTCATTGAACTATCCAATTTACCATTATGTTAATACACCCTCCTTGATGTCAACTTTCTTTTTTCGAATCACACTAGTTATTATGCATTTTTCTTCCTATTCCAAACACTCTGACATATCACATATCTTTCCCCAAGTTGAATTCCCTTCAATTCATGGTGCCTCGATTCGGTAGCCATTTCTTTGATCTGCCTCAATCACAGTACTTAGTTAAGTACCTGTGGTATATAAGGATACCCCGATGTATTTTCGGAAGAATTGTTGGGATTTCCTTCTGACCATGATGTGGAGTTCGTCATCAACTTGCCCTCTAGGATTGTTCTTTTCTCTAAACATCCTTATCCTATACCAACCGATGAGATAGTTAAAATGAAGCCCAGCCATGTCAAAAGGCTATGCTGATAATCGTCGACGTAAGCTAAGTAGGTGACCACGTCAACATAAAAGTCTCACCTCGCCATGGTATCTGTCACTTCCATATCCAATGAATGGCCCCTCAATATATATTGGACCCAATCGTATCCTTGAAAATAAAAGCGAGATGGCATATTAGATGGAATTGCCACCTTAGCCATCTGACATCCACAACATCTTCCACATGTTGCAACTCAAGAAGTGTCTTCGAGTTCTTTCCAAACTCACCCATTTGGAGAAAAATCGATCTGCAAGACAATCATTCCCATCGAGAATATCCAATCCCTATTTTAGAAAAAGTAGAACAATGTACTCACAAGTCATTCTCGCAAGATTTAGTAGAGCAACCACAATAAAGACGAAGACATCTATAAATGAGTAGATCACCTTAGGAAAATTCCTCAACCTCTTCTAGACCCTGCAAAATCTCAAGGATGAGATTTTTGTAGGGGGTAGATTATAACTTCCCAAAAATTAAAAAATAGGAAAAATAAACATTTTATTTTTAATTATGATTATAATTTGAATTTCCATATTTTCCCTATTTTTTGAATTTTGGTCTTTAAGAAAACTCTTTTATTGATTGGATTTTTCTTTTTCCATATTGCGAAGAACAAAAACATATAAAAAATAAAATCTAAAGAAAATCCATTTAAATCCCATGAAAATTCTAGCATGTTCCCACAAGGTTTTAGGGAAATTTGAAAGCAACTAATGTATTGAGAATGGATAATCCCTTGTCAAATTGTGGAATCCAAAATCACATAAGAGAAAAAACTCGAAGAAAATTTAGTTAAACTCCAATTCACCTCTAGAACATCCATAAAACTTTCAAAGGAATGTTAAAGCATTTAACACTGAAAAAATAAAAAATATTATAATTGAAGGCAAGCAACGGTTGGTCCGATAAGTGTTTCACGACACGGTTAGGTCTATTAGCAAACATACTTCTGGAGGGAAATAAGTTGCCGACAACCACTTACAAAGCCAAGAAGTTTCTTTGTCCCTTGGGAATAGAAGTAGAAAGAATACATGTATGTCCTAACAACGGTATCCTTTACCGCAAAAGGTACATTCAAGTGTAAGAATCATTCAAATGATGATGGCGAGGGCACCGAGGTAAAGAAAGGACCTCTTGCTAAAGTAGCATGGTATGTGCCAGTAATTCCCAATTTTAAGTGTTTCGCCAGTGAGTATAGGCTTTAGCTTCTTTTGTACTCTAGCTCGACAGGTTAGCAAGGGCAGTATAATCATTTATGATGCAAAACAATAGGTATTGTAAAGTGAAGTTCTCTTGTTTGTACACATCCTCTACCTGTACCCCATGAACCCATAGTGTTTTTAGATCTTTCACCAATGATGCTAGGTACACATCAATATCGTTCTAGGTTACTTCGGGCCTTGGATAAGTACGGATAACAAAATGTACTTCGCTTCATAGAAAACCGAAGAGGAACGTTGTAAATGTAGAGATACACGGGCCAAGTGTTATGATGGCTGCTCATGTTACCAAAAGAATTCATTACATCTGTACTCAATCCAAACCTTATATTTCTCGGTTTCGCACAGAATTCTTGAAATCTCCTATCGATATTTCTTCACTAGATATAATTAATAGGGTGTCTTAGCATACCATCATTCTTACGCTACTCCGACTACCAACATAGTAGTTTTGCCTCCTTTGGGTTTGCCAATAAACGCTTTAAATGGGAAATTACAGGCAGATACCATACCACCTTAGCAGGTAGTCCTTTCTTCACCTCGATGCCCTCGCTATCACCATCTGAATGACTCTTGCGCTTGTACCGGAATGCATTGCACACCGAACATATATGCAAATTTGCATACTCTTTACAGTGTAGGATACAATCGTTCAGACATGCATGTATTCTTTATACTTCTATTCCCAAGGGACAAATAACCTTTTTGGTTTTGTAGGTAGTTGTTGACAATTCGTTTTCCTCCAAAAGCCTGCCAATAGACCTAACAGCGTTGTGAAACTCTTGTCGAACCAACCATTGCTTGCTTTCAATTTCAATAGTTCAAGCACGGATGATAACCTTGTGTATTTCAACTTGTAGCCCAGGAACAAATGTTTCTCTGAGTCTCCATCAAACCTTAGAATTTAACACATATTCTCTCTCATCACGGTTCCCTTCTGCATCGTACAGCATCTAATCCAAATTGCCATTTTGCATATTATTGACTTCGTTGATAATGTTAATAGTACCTGTTTCTTATATAATCTACTCTTCACCGTGACTAATCCAACATATATGCCCCTATTTTGAAACCCCGTAGAATCTAGTGTGCTTTGATCTGGGGTGAGTTTCGAAACATCATCAGATTCTCGTTGTCAATGCATGGATAAGACATAAATTGGACACTCTTATTAAACATATCCTCTTCTGTAGCTCTTCTAAAAATAGAGATGTCATTAATGGACTCAACACTCATATGATTCTCAGCGTATATCCAGCTTCGATCCTTCTACGCTACACATATAATAATTAGTGTTAAATATTGAAGTACACTAGATTTGCTCTGCACATATTCTTAAATCATGCATTGCTAGCTACATTTTGAATATAATGCAATTATATAACCAATTACTACCTTAAATCACAGAAAACAAATGGATCTATAAACTAGATCTAAAAAATCTTCAAATTGTCTCTTTACCAAACTAGCTAAATCTTGAATATAAGGCAATTAAAACAATTATTACCTTAGATCACAAAGAATAAATGGATCTGTAAGCTAGATCTAAACAATCTTCAAATTCTCTCTTTACCAAATTAGCTAAATCTTGAATATAATGTAGTTAGAACCAATTTCTAACCTTAGATCACAAAGAACACATGGATCTACAAGCTAGATCTAAATAATCTTTAAAATTCTCTTCTTACCAAGTTAGATCTTAAATATAATACAACTAGAATCAATTACTAACCTTAGATCACCAGAAACAAATGGATCTACAACACCCTTCGAAATCAATGACTCCTTTCACCAGATCGTCTCACACCTGCAGTCGCCTCAAAGGTAGATCTTGAAACCCTAGAAACTCTAAGTGGGTCGGGCTCTATATTACATATATATTCTTAGGTTATAACCAAAAAACCATTAGTAATAAAAATGCACATCACTGACGGTTTTATGCCAAAACCATTAGTGATGACATGCATAGACATCACTGACGGTTTTAGTCAAAAACCGTTAGTGATAGCAATACACATCATAGACTGTTTTTACATAAAACCATCAGTGATGTCTATGCATGTCATCACTAACGGTTTTAGCTAAAAACTGTTGATGATAGCAGTCACATCAATGACATTTTTTGGATAAAACCATTAGCGATGACATGCATAGATGTCACTGACTATTTTATCCAAAAATCGTCTATGATGAGGTGCCAAATATGACTTTCTGTAGTAGTGATTAGTTATTATTAATATGAGTTTAGTCCATAAGGAGCCCAAATTTTAATATCTTTCTAGAGCCATGATTTCAAACATTTTCAAAATTTTAGAAATTGGTTTCATAACATTTGAGTCCTATAGAAATTGGTTCTATTTGCAAAAGATATAGCCATTAATAGTTTTAGATGCTAATAGCTAGGGTGAAAATGGGTCGGATATCTCCCGCCCGATCTGGGACCGGATTTTACTATCCCGGACCGTATCCAGATACTTGAATCCGGATTCAGGATCAGATCCGGAGCATCCAATATCCGGTAAATACGGGGCGGGATCCAGATATTCGGATTTTTTCTATTCGCATATTCGGATTTTTACTATTCAGATATCGGATCGGTTATTCGGGTCGGATATTCGGATCGGATATTCGGATATCAGCAAGGCCCAACACATTTTCACCATATTTTTTTCCATGTCAGCCCATTTACATTAACAATTAGTTGGTTCTATTGATTCTTAAGTAGCACATTCTTTCTACGACATTTGTTGAGTTTGATTGATATATAATTTGTTACTATAGTCATGTACTCATATGATTTTAATTCAATATATATTTCTCTATATAAACGTGCATTATCCGTTTCTAACCCGAATCCGTCACATATCCATATCCCGAATAACCCGAATCCGTATCCATATCCGATTCTGAATACGGGAAAAAATATGGGCCAGGATACGGGAAGAGCAATATCTGCCCGTATCCGACCCGTTTTCACCTCTACTAATAGCCTTTTGTCAATTAAGTTTCTAATCCAAACTAAAGAAAAATTTCTCATATCTCTGTACCAACAGAGATTTTAGTATTTTATGAATTTTAGGAATTAGTTTGATGAATTTTTGGTATTAGTTACAATGGCTATGGTTATTTAAAATTTTAAATTGAAAAGGAATCATCTTATGATGAATTTATATTCGATAGAGCCTAAACATATATATATATATATATATATTTGTATAAATAGAAATGTTATGATTTTTACAAAGTTTAGAAATAGGTTTCACCAAAATTTGAATTTATTTGCACTAGTTATAGCTATTTAAATTTTAAATGTATTGGAAAGTATCCTATTTACAAATTCAATTCAAATTATGGCAAAATCTAAATATTTTTACAAATTTGGAATGCTTATGGTATAAAATTTTATAAATCTATTTCACCATTTTTAGAGTTAAAGTTTATAAATTTTGAATAGTGACTATACTTGCGTTTTCAAATTTTAAATTAAAAATTCTAATTCGAGTTCCAAAATTAAATTTTTTGCATATTATTAAATATTAAGATTTTATATGAATTTAGAAATTTATTTTAATCCGTTTGGAGCTAAAATGAGAAAGTTATTAATGTTTGAATGCGCTCGAGTTTGAAAATCGCAGACAAATGGAAAATACGCATTCAAAAGAGCAAAAATGTATTTTCCCAATTTCGAATTTTCTTAATTTTTTGGTTTTTGGTTCAGTGGCTAACAAGGCTGGCCCACAGGGCAGTGAGCTAGCTTAAGGGAAGTTACTAACAACCTAGGCCCACTCATTAGCAACCCGGAGTAGGAAAGGTGATCAGGAGACCTCTCGGTAGTGCTCTGGCAGTGATCATGCCCGATCGAGGGTGCAATGAGCAAGAGGGAGGTAACGGGACCTTAAAGGATGGCTTGGTGGTCGAGGAAATCGGCCAGAGCTATGCTCGTGGTGGCTTAGTGTGGTGGTGAAGGCTACGACTAGCCGCGGGGTAAAACCAGTTGTGCTTAAGCTCGGGGAAGTGAGGGGTTAGCATCAGAGGTGCCATGAGGTCCCATTTTACTACTTTACAGTGGCGAAGAACAGCTGAGGAGGTCTTTCGACATTTGCTGCAACCGAGGAAGAAGACGAGTAGTGGCAACGTGACATGTCCTCAAGAATCTGATTCACACGCTCAGTTTGTCCATCTGTTTGAGGATGATAGGCAGTACTGAACCTAAGATGAGTTCCCATTGGTTCATACAAACTCTGCCAAAAATGAGAGGTAAATTGAGTTCTTCTATCAGAGACTATCTTTTTAGGCACTCTGTGAAGACTGACAATTCTTGACATATACAATTCTGCTAATTTATCTCCGATGTAGGTAGTTTTGATTGGAATAAAGTGAGCTATTTTAGTTAATTGATCCACTATTACCCAAATCAAATCATGACTGCTTGGGTCTTAGGAAGTCCGGTAATAAAATCCGTACCAATTTCTTCCTACTACCATTCTAGAATCTTTAATGGCTGAAGCAATCCTGCTGGCCTTTGATGTTTCGCTTTTACCTTTTGACAGAAATCACAAAGTGCAACATACTCTACAAGCTCACGCTTCATACTTGGCCACCAATACCTCTCCTTAAGGTCTTGGTACATCTTGGTACTTCCAGGATGAATGGAGTATAAAGTCTCATCCGTTTCTTTAAATAACAACCCCTTGAGCACTTTCTGATCTGGTACGCAAATACAATTCTCTTTCCAAACAGTCCCTTTTTCATCTTCAGTGAATCCTAGGGCTTTTCCTTTCTTTATATTGCTCTTAATTTCCTTGATATCAGTATCATTAACCTGTGCTTCTCGAATCTGATCTTCCAACGTAGGGTGTACTTTTAAAGTAACCAAGTAACCTTCTTGTACTACTTCCAGATTAAGATTCTGAAGTTCCTCATAGAGTGTTGGCTGTCTTTCCTTAATCGTTAGGGTATTGCAGTAGCTCTTTCTACTCAAAGCATCAGCATCGACATTGCCTTTGCCTGGATAATAATGAATTCCAACGTCATAGTCCTTGATCAACTCCAATCATCTTCTTTGTCTCATATTGAAGTCAGCTTGGGTACAAATGTATTTCAAACTCTTGTGATTAGTGTAAACCTCACAACGATTATCAATGAGGTAATGAAGCCAAATTTTTAGGGCATGGACTATAGCTGCCAATTCCAAATCATGGGTAGGGTAGTTAACTTCATGTGGCCTTAATTGTTGCGAAGCATATGTCACAACTTTCTTATCTTGCATTAGCACACAACTGAGTCCTTGTCGGTATGCATCACAGAATATTTCAAAATCTTTCTGATATCTGGCAAAATAAGCACTAGGGCAGTTGTCAAACACTTCTTTAGCTCTTGGAAACTCCGCTCACATTCTGATGTCCAAACCAATTTCTTCTCCTTTTTCAAAAGCTGAGTGAGCGGTCTAGCTTTTTTGAAAAACCCTTCTATGAAACAGCGATAATATCCCGCCATTCCAAAGAAACTTATGACTTGGGGTACCATCTTGGGTGACTCCCAATTGAGCACATCTCGTTCTTTACCAGTGTCAACAGTGACTCCTTCTGCTGATATGACATGTCCTAGGAAAGGAACTTCCTTTATCCAGAACTCACATATACTAAACTTGGCATAGAGTTGATGTTCCCTTAGCTTCGTCAAAACTTAACGCAAGTGGTCCTCATGTTCTACCTCATTCTTGGAGTAGACCAGAATGTCATCAATGAAGACAACGACAAACTTGTCTAGATACTCCACGAATACATTGTTTATTAGGGCCATGAAGTAGGTAGGGGCATTAGTCAAACCAAAAGACATCACGGTATACTCATACTATCCATACCGAATCACAAAAGCTGTTTTGGGTATATCCTCTTTATGAATCTTCAATTGATGGCAGCCTGATCTCAAGTTAATCTTTGAGAACACTCCTGCTCCTTAAAGTTAGTCAAACAAATCATCAATTCTTGGTAGAGGGTACTTATTCTTGATGGTGACCTTATTTAGAGAACGATAATCCACACACATTCTCCGAGTTCCATCTTTCTTTTCAACAAGGAGAACCGACGCTCCCCATGGAGAAGAACTTGGTCTAACAAAACCCTGATCATACAGCTCTTTAATCTGTCTCTTTACTTTATCTAACTCATTTGCAAGCATCCTGTACAACCTCTTGGAGATGGGTGGTGTTCTAGGAACTAGTCAAACAAATCATCAATTCTTGGTAGAGGGTACTTATTCTTGATGGTGACCTTATTTAGAGAACGATAATGCACACACATTCTCTGAGTTCTATCTTTCTTTTCAACATGGAGAACCGACGCTCCCCATGGAGAAGAACTTGGTCTAACAAAACCCTGATCATACAGCTCTTTAATCTGTCTCTTTACTTTATCTAACTCATTTGCAAGCATCCTGTACAACCTCTTGGAGATGGGTGGTGTTCTAGGAACTAGCTTAATTAGGAATTCTATATCTTTATCTGGTGGCACCCTAAGCAACTCATTTGGAAACACATCAGAGAATTCTCTGATGACCGGCACATCTTCTAAACTTATTCCTTTGGAACTATTAACTTTTATTCCTTCAAATAGATCTGTAGCAGCTTGAAATTTTAACTTAGCTCCATCTGGACTGGTTAATGTGATCTCTCTATTCCCACAATCTAAAACTGCTTGGTTCTTAGAGAGCCAATATATTCCTAGGATCACATCTAGGGACTTGGTGTCTAGGACAATGAGTTGGCTAGAAATTCTACCCCTCCAATTAATATTTTAACTTCGGGGTAGCCTTGGTTTGTACTTAAATCAGAACTAGGTGATTGCATCAATAAAACAGTTTCAAGAGGCTTTGTCTTTAATTGATGATTTGCAGCAAAATTTTGAGAAATAAACTAGTACGTAGCTCTAGAATCAAACAAAACCATGGCAGATGTTGACTTGACTAGGAGCTTATCTAGTATGACGTCTGGTGCAGACTGGGCATCCTCAGTGGTAACGTGGTTCACAGGCCTCTTCCAACAGGTGGTGGAGTCCTTGTAGCATGAATAGGTACGGGCCAAGGAGAAAGATTCGGCCCAAGAGAAAATTAAGAATTAAAAAATTTTCTGAATTAATAAAATTGTAGAAATATAAATAAAAGCAAACAAATTCTAATAAATAGCAAATAAATTCAAAAAAATCTTCAAAAATACAGAAAAATTTGTTGAAGCATAATGAACCTAACTATGACTAGAAATATTTAGTTTGATTAATGGTTTAGTCAAATTAAATCCTTTTATTATTAGAAAATTCAAGTTAAGCTTTGATTATTTCAAGAAAAAGGCAAATGGTTCATTTTCAAATTCAAACATTTCAAAACTCAAATTTTGGGATGTTACACAATTTGAGATATACGAGCATTGATATTGATGGTTTATACTATCAAGCATAAAAGAAAAATAATACCATGTTCACAGCAAGTTAAGGTAATAATATAAAGTAATTTAATTTGGGTTCTAGGCCTCAAGGATTCTTCACATAAGTGTAAGCAACCTTATGAAAAGAACAATGTATACACACAAGCAATATTATGAACTTGGTAGTATTTGTTGTTTCAAGCTTACCATAGTTCTATATCACTCTGCTAAATTTTATGCATGATTAATTATAGACTCTTAGTCTAAATAGTGCTTTTTCTTGAGCATATCTACTATAACTTTGTCTTTATTGTTGCTGTAATATGATCAATATCCTTAAGTTGTGTAACCTACGTCTCCCGTTCAATGGCGCTTGTTTACACTACTACGAACCTGCTATCACAAGTGGCTCAGAACCCCTTTAGAAGCGGTTTTATAATCGCTTAAGAATCATGCGGTGATACCCGCTTGCATCACAAGCGGTTGCTCAACCGCTTGTGCTTTGTGGCACCAAGCTGTTGGGAAGGTGTCCAGAAGGCCGCTGGAGCCACCACGTGGGGGACTCCACAAGGTTGGTAAGTCTAATCGCTTCGATCTTTTTCCACAAGCGTTTGTAACACGAACCGCCAGGAGAGCAAGATCGAAAGCGGTTGGAGTCACCAACCGCTTTTGGATAGAGTTTTCATTATATGTATTATAGAATATGTTCTTACAGTGTTTTTGTATATCGTTTTTGACCATAAAATTAAATATGAGTGGAAGAGTTTTTTGCGCAATTAAATATATATTACATATGCATACTCATACATATGTTCACAAGCTAGCTCACTACACAAAAAAATGAACTTAATAGTATAAAAAATGTACAAGTACATACACGCAACCGACGTTTACAAGTTTGAATGATTAAAAAAATGATTATCGAACTCATTTCTTGTATGCGTCACTCTTTAAGTCCTTGGTCGATGTGGATGTCGTCATCAGTTCAGCGGTGTTCAACGAAGGAAACCTTACGTGGAACTCACCATTTGGAGATACAACCTCGTCGACAATGAAGCCGATGAGTTGTTCTTGGAGTGCGCGCACTGTGAGGCGGGAGCACGTTAACGTGCTCATCAATGTTAATGACAATTAATTAAGCGGGAAGTATATAAATATCCGATCACATGCAATTAATTAAAATGTAAGTTGTAGCTAACAAATTGACATGCATATACAAACCTCGGCATAATGTTCCAAATTCATCGCCATGGATAAAACTTTGAATATAGTGGAACACGAGTAGCCACATAAGTTGTTTCACCGCCCGTTGTTTAACCTTCACGGGAGAAATTTCGAATATCGATGAGGAACTGATCATATGGCGATGTATATTAATAATAGCTTTTGTAGTACGTGCACTGAAAGTGCTTATTATGACTTCGAATTCTTTCTTGAATTCTCCTTTTTGCTTCTTCTAGAACTTTGCAAATGTCCTGTTCAGGACGTCAATGAACCATTGGTATTTTTTGACTGGATTCCTTCTTGAGTCATGAACTATAATCCTGCTGTTGTCAAGCTCGATAACTAGAAGGATTCAGTGAAACCTATTCGTATATTGCAACATATGCGTAAGTAGCTAGTCGTACTATCAATGGCTTAAGAAATACAAGAACAAGAGGTTTGTGAGAACACGTACTTGAAGTTGAACGGCAGAAGTATGTACGGTTTGTAGTGCTGTTTCAACAATGCATGCAAAATGTATGCCTCAACTTGCGGTTTTTGCTGGTTGTATGACCAGACTTTCTCGTTGGCAACCTCTGGGTCGATGAAGCCAACGTTCTGTTTACCCAGTCTTCTATATCGTTATATCTCCATTCTACATAAGAAGGGATAACTAAGTTAATTAGATTTTCAATTTTGTGGTACAAGAGGAAGCAAACGGTAAACTTAGTAGATCGACACTTACAGACACCAGCAGGACATGAAAGACACGTTGACGACGCTCCTTGGTACACATGGTACAAGTCCTCGAATTCCAGCCATATTTCTTTGTTGTTCCCGTGGAAGAAATGCTCATCTTGGAAAATGAGGAGGAACATTTGCTCTCCTTTAGATGCCCTTTTCATGTACCATTCATGCATTTGACGCATCCTGGTTGGGAGATCATTTATATCTTTTGGATCAATTAGCGGTTTGCCCAACTCATACATCCATCTGGTTGGTGCCACTGGAAGATCCTGGTCTATTGATTCGAGTCCCGCCCTTCAGAATGCCATTTCCTCAACTGCTCAAAGACTCGCTCATCTTCCACTTTCTTCTTCTTTCCCGCCAACAGAGCCCGTGTATTTTTCATCGTAGCTTTTCTTATTGTCCTTTTGTAGTCTGGCCGTCACAAAGGTGGCGCCTGCCCGCATGACCGAAAGTGCTTCACAGTTTTTTTATCTATTTTAACTTTGGGCTCTGGCTTCTTTGGCCCAAGCTGCCTGGTTACATCCATCTTTACAGATGCAGCTAGCTCCTCCGCAGTAAGATCATATGGCCTCTTTGGCGGTTCCTTTGACATTCTCTGTTTGCCGGATGCTGACTTCGTGGGAGGAGGTGCCAGTGCGGGATCCCTCCTTCTGACATCGAGCTTCTTCCTGGGAGATATCGGAGGCGTGGTGACCGGAGATGTTGGGTGCTTTTTACTTTC
The DNA here is from genome assembly GCA_036346375.1 of Guadua angustifolia. Lineage (NCBI taxonomy): Eukaryota > Viridiplantae > Streptophyta > Magnoliopsida > Poales > Poaceae > Guadua > Guadua angustifolia. The sequence goes on from CM070510.1 coordinate 44,788,329, forward strand.
AAAGCGGTGGCGGTGGCGTGAGTCGGGCTTTTTGTGGACCGGAGGTGGAGGAGGCGTGGCCTCGACCACCGGGAAGGGATGCCCAACTTCCGCCGTGGATGATAAGTCGATTAGGCGGCGCGAGACACACACGATCCGCTTGATCTCGCACGATCAAAACCCCGCAATTGCAGCACCACGCGTCCTTCGGTTATCAACCGTGCGCTGCCCGGCTTGACCTCGCCACGAAGGCTAATCCTGCCAATGAATCGAGAACACAAGCAAGAACAAGAAAGATGCAACTGAATTTGCAATTGAGGATGAAGCTCACGAGTTGGGGTCTCACAAACCGATGAACGGCGACATTCGCTCAAAGACGTAATTAATCTAAGCAAAACCCAAATCAAACCCTAGCGGCGGCTACTGGATATAAAGGCTAGGGACATCCTAGAAACCCTAGACGCGTCCGTGATGGACTCCAACACGATACATGGGCCAACGCCCAAATTGGTGACGCAACACCTGGGACAGATTCTGTTCGCCAACTTGCAATATGAATTCCGTCGACTCAAGTCCAAATGACCTGAAACTAGGGCCATTGGAAATATTATCTCCTTAGCTTTCGAGGAATATGTGGATCATCAAAATCGGAGCCCGCTTGTGGCCTGGGCAATGATTTTAGTGAGCACTGCTCCCTGTGGCCGAGGTAGTCGACTCGAGATGAATTAGGTCTCCAACTTGACTTGGACACCCTCCTTGCCTCCCTCCTGGCCCTTGCTAGTTTCCAAGGCCTTCATGATCCTCTCCAAAATTCCTAAGTACAATATAATCAATAATATCATTAGGTAGCATACCATCCTCACAAGTATATGCACGAGTACTTAGGAACGAGCTCACCTGTTGATTCAATTGCCGTGCTCGTGCTCTTGTGATGGGTCCTTGCATCACAACCGGAGGAGTCTCGATGCATAGGAGTGATGTCCTCATCATCCTCCCCTCTTGAAGTGGAGTCATCCTCGACTCAAGCTCATCTTCTTCTCCCATGAACGGTTTCAAATCTGCAATGTTAAATGTGGGACTAACCCCAAATTCGGGCGGCAACTCAAGTTTATATGCATTATCATTTATTTTCTCAAGTATCTTGAAAGGACCATCAGCTCTAGGCATTAATTTAGACTTTCTCAATTCTCGAAAACGATCCTTTCTCAAGTGTAACCATACTAAATCACCCGTTCAAGTTTTACCTCCTTTCTACCTTTACTTCCCGCAATCCTATACCTTTCATTCATCATTTCAATATTTTCTTTAGTCTTTTCATGCAATTTCAAAATAAATTCAGCACGCCCTTAGCATCAAGATTAACTCGCTCACTAGTAGGTAAAGGTAATAGATCAATAGGAGCACGGTATTGAAGCCATACACTACCCGAAAAGGACTTACCTTCGTGGTGGAATGTACCGCCTACTATAAGTTTAACTCAACATGCGGCAAACACTCTTCCCACATCTTCAAATTCTTCTTCAAAACAGCCCTCAACATAGTGGATAATGTACGATTTACTACCTCGGTTTGGCCATCGGTTTGGGGATGACATGTTGTTGAAAACAGCAGCTTGGTCCCCAATTTATTCCATAGAGTTCTCCAAAAGTGGCTCAAAAACTTGGCATCACGATCTGAAACAATAGTAGAAGGCATACCATGCAAGCGAACGATTTCTTGAAAGAAAAGGTTAGCAATATTAACAGCATCATCGCTCTTATGACAAGGAATAAAGTGAGCCATCTTAAAAAATCTATCGACCACCACAAAAACACTATCCTCCCCTCTTGGTCCTAGGCGTCCTAAAACAAAGTCCATAGATATATCCTCCCATGGAGTGCTAGGAACAGAAGAGGCATATATAAACCATGTGGATTCAATCGTGACTTAGCCTTTTGACATGTTGTGCAGCGGATACAAACCTCTCAATGTCTCGCCTCATCTTCGCCAAAAGAAGTGAGCGGACAGCACGGCCTCCGCCTTCTTGGCACCAAATGACCCATCAAACCTCCTCCATGAGCCTCCTCAGATCAAAAGAAAACGAACGGATCCAACTGGAATGCATAGGCGGTTAGCTCTAAACACAAATCCATCATTTATTACATATTTGTCCCATGTTCTTCCCTCTTTGCAATGCAGCAAGACATCTTTAAAATCATCATCATTAACATATTGTTCTTTAATTGATTCCAATCCAAATATACGACAATCAAGTTGGGACAACATGGTATATCTCCTAGAAAAGGCATCAGCAATCACATTATCTTTCCCTTTCTTCTGTTTGATAACATAAGGAAAAGATTCAATAAATTCAACCCATTTAGCATGTCTACGATTGAGTTTCACTTGATCTGAATATGTTTTAGCGACTCATGATCGAATGAATAACAAATTCTTTGGGCCAAAGATAATGTTGCCACGCTTCTAAGGATCGCACAAGAGCATACAATTCTTTATCATACGTGGAATAATTCAAGACAGACCACTCAATTTTTCGCTAAAGTAAGCAATGTGTTTGTTGCCTTGCATCAAAACACCACCAATTCCAACCCCACTAGCATCACATTCAAGCTCAAAGGTCTTATTAAAATCGTGAAGTTGAAGTAAAGGTGCATCAAGAAGCTTATCTTTCAAAAGATTGAAGGCATTCTCCGTGCTTGCCCCCAATGGAACGCAACTCCTTCTTCGCAACTCGCTTAATGGGGCTGCAATGGTGCTGAAATCCTTCACAAAGCGGCGGTAAAATCCGCAAGTCCGTGGAAGCTCAAGACTTGTGAAATCGCTGTGGGCGTTGGCCAACTCTTAATCGCGGCACCTTGGCTTCATCAACCTCAATTCCTGCGGAGTCACAACATAGCTAAGAAACGATACTCGTTAGATGCAAAAAGTGCACTTCTCGAGGTTACCAAATAAACGCAGCAGACGCAAAGCATAAAAACAGCACGAGATGATCAAGATTGTCATGTAATGACTTGTTGTAAATCAAGATATCATCAAAATAAACCACCACAAATTTCCCAATGAAAGCTCAGAAACCTCGCTTATTAAGCACATGAAGGTGCTCTGCATTAGTTAAACCAAAAGGCATGACTAACCACTCATACAATCCAAACTTGGTTTTAAAAGCTGCTTTCTATTCATCTCCCAATTTCATTCTTATCCGGTGGTATCCACTACGCAAGTCAACCTTAGAGAAAATTATAGAACCACTTAACTCATCAAGCATGTCGCCTAGCCTAGGAATAGGATGACGGTACCTTATTGTGATATTGTTAATGGCTCTACAATCCACGCACATGCGCCTAACCGCCATCTTTCTTAGGAACCAAAATAACAGAACAACACAAGGACTAAGGCTCTCACGACATACCATGGTCCAAAAGATCTTGGACTTGGCGCTGAATCTCCTTAGTCTCCTCGGTTGGTCCTATAAGCACTTCGGTTTGGCAAACTCGCCTAGGTATCAAATCAATTTGGTGCTCAATCCTCGATGGGTGGGAGTCCCGGAGGTATCTCGGCAGAAAAACATCCACATACTCCTCGCAAAGGTTAGTGACAAGCAGGAGGCAGTAATCGCGATCATCCAATGAAAACAAAGCATCTTTGCATAGCACAGCATAGCACAAAGCATCATCACTAATTGCAGCAAGATCAGATTTTGTAGCAAGCAAGACGGGATTCCTCAATTTAATTTGGTTGGCTACATGCTGAATTTCAGATTTTTCATCAATGGGTTTCTTGTCATTAGCAATCCGCTCCCTATCGATTTAATAATTTCAGCGGGGTCAAAGGTAGAAGTGTAATTTTTTTCCTTATGCATAAAAGTGTATTTATTACTTCTACCGTGGTGAAGTGCATCGCTGTCATATTCCCATGGGCGACCCAATAAAAGAGAGCAAGCTTGCATCGCACCACATCACAATCAAGAAAATCGAAATAGGTACCAATGGAAAAATGAACCCGAACTGCTTTGTGTTACCTTTGTTTTGCGGAATCATTCACCCATCGAATGTGGTATGGATGTGGTGCGGCGCGTGGTCGCCAAGCTTCTTGACCAAATCAGACTCACCAAGTTGTTGCACCGCCGAGTCAATGATCACGCTACCGCTTCTGTTGTTGATGACGAAGAAAATCTGGAACAAGTTGTGGTGCCGCTGCCGCTTCGCTTTCCCATCTCAGGCGCTTAAGGACACGCTGGACAATGATGGACCTCAGACGCAGCGAAGATCCTCGGCGCCAAAGGTGGCATCATCATCAACCTCGCTGCCGTCCACCCCGGTGTCGCCGATCTCGCCCTCAACATCGGAGGCGCCGATGTAACCTCCGCATCGGTGATTTATGTATGCCCGCCGGTCGGGCATTCTCTTGACGTGGCTAATCCTTGGCACTTGTGGTAGCGAATTCGCCGATGTACGGCCCGTGGAAGCGACGGAGGAGCTCTTGGCGGTGTTGGCGGGTCGACTTGTCAGCCGCTACACGGCACGGGTGGGTGGTGCCGCCGCCGGCCGTGTGTTCGCTAAAGGTGGCGGCGCTGCTGGTCGAAGGTGGAAGAAGGCATCGCTTCGCTTGTCCCGTAGTCGTCGGGCGTGAAGGTGCCGCCGCATTGCTCTGCTCTTGGAATGGCGCCCCTACAATTCCTTCTCTCGCTAACATAGCAAGTTGAAACAAGCGATTGACAGCTTGTATATTCTTTATAATCAACAATATCCTGAATTTCGACGCAACCCACCGTGAAAAACGAGCAATTTTATCCTCGTGTTCTCTACTACCCCACAACGTAACATACCCTTTTGAAGCTCTTGGTAATATTCCTAACAAATATACTACCTTGATCTAATCGTTGCAATCTCTTGCGATATCACGCTGGTAGGAAGGAGGAACAAATCTATTACGATAGCATCTTTTAATCTCGCCCAAGAATCAGGTTGTAAGCGGGCATTTACTAGTTCATTCCACCAGATTATAGCAAAATCTTTAAATTCACTAGTGGCTTGTCTAACCCTATGAATCTCGAACTAGATGGGAGTTAAATTTCGCCGTCATCATCTCCCAATCTAAGTAAACATCAAGATCATAAGCTCCGTAAAAGGAAGGATGGTGAATTTTACCTTAGCGAAGGATCATCATTGCGGTTCTCGTTATTACCTCCCATACCGTGATGGTTGCGACGAAGACGATCATGCAGACGGGCGTTCGCTGAGCAACACGCTCCTCGCGGCACGCTGTCGCTCATCTTCATCTTCCTCAAAATCTCCATCCTCATATTGGTCGTTGTTGCCATTGTTGACGGATGCACCTCCATCAATGGTCGCCGGAGGATGCTGACGGCATCCATCCTCTCGTGAGGGTGGAAACTCGCCGATCGATGCTCTCAAGGGTCTTGTTCGTTGTCGTGGCATGCTCCTTGAACATCATTTTTATCTCGCCCAAAGATGGTTGACAACTTTGAATGAAGGACGCAGCTCTCGATGGTAACATCATTATCCTCGTTCCTCGCCTCTTCTTGCCACCGCCATGGTTAGCGCAGAAAAGCGACGTATGAAACACAAACACAAGTATTATGAGCCCTATGAACTACTAGGTGGGATCTCACGCCTCAAGCAATCTTACCAAGTTCTTACCCTGCCTACCAACACAATGAGGGACTGCAACCGGTGGTCGGTTCGTGACAATCGTGAGGGCGTGATGAAGCGATTGCAAGGGTCAATAACTTTGGCCGATCGTAAGGATGTATATGTGGAGTCAGAGGAAGGTTATATGTATTGAGTGGCACACAATTCAAGAATGATAGTAATGTCAATAAATGTCCAAAGACTTGCCCTAGTTGTCGGTCTAAACGTGTCCTTATTCTAGTCGCGCGAGTAAAGCAAGGAAGGTATAGAAACAAGCAACAAGGCGTCAAAGTTATATGAACGGATATCAAGATAACAAAGAAAACACTTTTATCGTGCACGGTAAAATGCCTACCCTTGCTCTGTCCCTTTTTTTTGCTCTTCGCTTCCTTCACAATTTTTTTTGATTTTTCTGATATTTTTCTTGGGATCAGGAGCACAAAGGTAGACAGTACACAAATTTTCAGCCTAAACAGATGTAAGATGAAACCGATATGAAATAAGAAGTGTTTTCTAAAAAGCGTGCTCAAACTTCGGCGGCCGAAAACTCAATCTTCCCGAGGGAATTTTCTGTAGATGTCCGTGAAAAAAAAATTCGCCTAATTCCGAGTCCGTATGCGAAAGTTATAGCCATTTTACTAAGGACTCAATCGTGGTTTTAGGCGCACTCTCCAAACTCAAGGGCGTATGGAGTGGATATGGAACGCGATGATCTGTGATGTGGGGTGGCGATATGGCTAACAGGAGGTGGAGGATTAGGATTTATGAAGGAGAAACCCTAACACAACTAGGACTCCGAAACTGAGGAAAACCACAAAACAATCCGAATCCAACAAGGACTCAAATAGCGATTGGTGATCGGATCGGTGTAGGATATGGGATGCAATGGAGATGAAACACAACTAAATTAAGACTACGATCTAAACCAAGAACACGACTTGACTCGACACAAACTCAAGATTACTTAACTCAAACCGAAATTGTGCAAAGGCTAGGCATGGTTCTAGGTATGGTAGACTATGAACTGAATTTTTTGGCTTTTTCGTGGACTATAGGACTAATGCAAAACTAAATCAAACTACGGAAAAGGCGAACCTAACGGTAAACCTTGCTCGATACCACTTGATGGGGAAGGGATGCCCGAACTTCCGCCGTGGATGATAAGTCGATTAGGCGGCGCGAGACACACACGATCCGCTTCTTGATCTCGCACGATCAAAACCCCGCAATCGCAGCACCACGCCCCTCTAGTTATCAATCGTGCGCTGCCCGGTTGACCTCGCCACGAAGGCTAATCCCTGCCAATGAATCGAGAACACAAGCAAGAACAAGAAAGATGCAACTGAATTTGTAATTGAGGATGAAGCTCACGAGTTGGGGTCTCACAAACCGATGAACGGCGACACTGTTCAAAGACAGAATTAATCTAAGCAAAACCCAAATCAAACCCTAGCAGTGGCTACTGGATATAAAGGCTAGGGGACATCCTAGAAACCCTAGACGCGTCCGTGATGGACTCCAACACGATACATGGGCCAACAGCCCAAATTGGTGACGCAGCTCCCTGGGACAGATTATGTTCGCCAACTTGCAATATGAATTCCTGTCGACTCCGAAGTCCAAATGACCTGAAACTAGGGCCATTGGAAATATTATCTCCTTAGCTTTCGAGGCATATGTGGATCATCGAAATCGAGCCTGCCAGGCCCGGGCGATGATTTTAGTGAGCACTGCCCTGTGGCCGAGGTAGTCGACTCGAGATGAATTAGGTCTCCAACTTGACTTGGACACCCTCCTTGCCTCCCTCCTAGCCCTTGCTGGTTTCCAAGGCCTTCATGATCCTCTCCAAAATTCCTAAGTACAATATAATCAATAATATCATTAGGTAGCATGCCATCCTCACAAGTATATGCACGAGTACTTAGGAACGAGCTCACTGTTGATTCAATTGCGTGCTCGTGTTTTTGTGATGGGTCCTTGCATCACAACTGGAGGAGTCTCGGGCGTATGCATCGGAGTGATGTCCTCATCAGTAAGTCGGAGAGGTCTTGTCCACAAGGATTAATAAGTTTGTAATTATGGGAAAGGAAACATAGTTGGACCAAAGTGGACTAAACCCTCCTATTGAAAGATTTAATATAGATAATCAATCACTCAACTTTCTCTCCCTACTTTCAACATTGGGCTGTTGTTTTGTGATTGGACTTATATTTCAAAACAAACAGCCCAATAAAATATATCTATATTGTGAAACAAAGGGATAGAAAATCCACACGTTTTCTGAATATGCCCTTATTTGTTTTCTCCAAATGCGTTTAGTTAATTTAGTCACTAAAAAGGAATTAGGAATAGTAACACACAAAAGCAAGAAGCGCTAAAAGAATGTGCAAGTGGCAAATGGGTATATATAAATGAGAACTCCCCTTAGTGACATAATATGAACTTGCCATTTTAGCCTTCTGATCATGTGAGGAAGGATTTTTTTTCTTTTTTGAAGTGAAAGGCAAGAACGCTGCCTAATTCATTCATGCAGATAAAGGAACAAAAAGGTTCAAATTAATTACAGGGCAAAGTAAGCCAAATGAACAATATGGACCGCAACAAACAGAGAAAGACATGTGTACAAATTAATTTAGATTTAACAACTACTAGCAGCCTGATGTATTTACTAATTAAATGGACAAATGGAGTAGCCTGGTGTATTTACTAACTGCAAAAAAGAGAAAAACAATGTATCCACATTTAATCGATAAACATAGTATAGTAGAATTGAACTATGGGAAACCAAGCAAGCCACACTTCAGATCATGCTGCTCACAATCTTAAAACTATTACGAAAGTACAATAGGTTCACAGGAATCAAAGCCGAGAAATTTTCTGGAAATGATTGGAATGCAGATATAACAATGAATTAGCTTGGTGTTTGGTACAGTTAATTAATAAATGATCAGGAACGTTATGTCTCTGTAATAAGTAGGACCTAAAAATAATACTAGTTGGGAATCTGATTATACACCACTTAAGGGCGAAGGAAAAAAATAGCGTATAATCGAGGCTTACTTCATCATTCTTCTTTGCTGCAGGTTATATGGGCAAGTAAGCAATCTAACACACATATATATATGAATTCACAAGTCACAGATGACAACAAAAAGATCTAACCAAGTATTGCAGTATATGAAAAGTATTGCAGCATTTCACCGAACACCTTATGGGCATGAAAACAGAGAGAGCAGAGGGGCGCTAGCGGTACCTAGGCCCTCCGGGTGGATTGAGCCGAGGGCGCCGTGTGGCTATCGACGGAGGTGGGTCGTGGCGTCGCGCGATAGAGAGGAGGCGATTGGGGACTTAGAAAATTTGAAGGTGTGGGAGAGTGTGGGGACTTAGAAAATTTAAAGCTCTACGCACTTCTACTCTACAAGCGGTTCGTAATACCAATCGCTTGTAGAGGACCTCTAGGCTGGGTTGGGCGGGCAGCCCCGATTACAAGCGGTTGGTAATACCAACCACTTGTAGAGGTACTTCTACAAGCGGTTCTTAGTACAAACTGCTTGTAACAGTGCCGACACGTAATACTTAAACAATTTGGTGGCCAAACTGGTTGACAAGAAATCTCTTCTCCCCCTTGGCTAGCACGGGCGCTTGAGTGCGGGCTTGAGTCCTGCCGTGAGGTTGTGTGTTCGAGCCCCATTCGCGCCCCGCCGGCCTCCCATACATCCAAGAATCCATCCCGAGTGTTCATGAAGTGTTTGAATATGTCGGTAAATTTTTGAAGTTATTCATTTGTTTCATATTCCTTGACTTTCACCTTCCGTTCCATTCTTTCTGTTTGAAGGGCACAAGATGGCAAGCAATGATAAAGCCACCATGGTGTTGAAAATCTTGCAATGCAAATTGCTGCATTCCAAGAAGATTTGTCGCTAAGGATGATGGCCTACGGTCAGTAACATTTCATCCTTGCAAGCCGCACAGATGCACATCCCACGCTTCGATGACAACAAGAGTATTAAAAAGCTAGAAGAAAGGATGGAAAGAGTAGAGGACATGCTAAAGAAATTAGTTAATATAGCTATCATTGTAATGTTGCTCCTTTTATATGATGTACTAGGTAAGTAGCGAGAGACAACCTCAGACTCAAATTGTTGAAAGCATGTATGTCGCTTATGTAAATTTCATAATCGCTTTTGGGGTTTTTGTATTAGAATTTATGAGCTAACTATGCTAAGCTGAATTTCTCTTTGTATGTCCGTAATTTCCTTTTTAGGTATGCTAAAATTTATGCAAATCTTTCATAGAGTGGATATAAATCACGTATAAATGTCATTTGTATTAAAAGTGAACTCAACAAATGAATAACTTGTAGAAATAATTTTCGTGCTTTGTTCTCATTTTAAAATTTGTACAAATGGTTTTCGTGCTTTGTTTTCATTTTAAAATTTGTAGAAATAATTTTGTAGAAATTATGTACAAGCAATGTTAAACATCAACATATCAACATGATCATATGGAATAATTTGTATACAAGTAGTACATCTTAAATCTTTGTCTTTACAATTGTTCCTTCGTTATGATCGTGGACGTATGTAAGGAGCATCGACATTATCGCCACGCAGACGCTTATGTCGACATCAATCGTAAAAGGAGGGAGCTCGTCGAATCGACCATACTCTTCCTCGCTTGTGACGTTCTCAACTCCTACAATCCTTCGCTTGCCTTGGAGAACCACATGTCGCTTTGGCATTACCTTTTGCATGTCCTTTCAATTTTCTTTATACTTTTCCTTCTGCTTTTTAGGTTTGCTTGACATGTCCATTACATAGAAGACCTGGATCACATCGTCATGAGAACAAACGGTTCGCGCCTATAGCCGACTTCGTGAGATCCACGGTTGTCATGCCGTATTTGTCGACCTTCACACCGCTTGGAGTCACTTGACCCATTGGCACTTAAATAGAGGGACCTTCAGAGGTCCATAGTCGAGCTCCCATGTTTCTTCTATGAAACCATAATATGTGTCCAACTTGTCACCGTTGTTTCTTGGCGTCTATACGGACACCGCTGCTCGTTGGTGCTCCTGTTATCCTCGATCCGTGTAGAATGTGTAACCATTGATCTCATACCCTTGAATGTCACGATTTCTTGTGATGATCCCGGCCAAGCGCTGCAATAGTTCATCGCTTGACCCTTTCAAGGATGTACTTCAGAGCCCTCCGAAAGAATCCATGTGCTTGTGGTTATCCAACTCTCTGCCTTCCCCGTGAACTCACAAACAGAGACACTCTTGTGTTGAAGGACATAGGGGCGCACTATAGTTGATTGCTTCGCAATAGTGAAATGTGCTTGCTTGAATGCAACAAGATCATTGCATGCAATCGCTTGCCTTCCTATTGTCCTTTGCCCCGTAGCCTCCCTCGTGTCGTGATATGGGGACGCCGATAGTATTTAGATCATTCATGTAATCAACACAAAACTCTATCACCTCCTCCACACGTAGCCCTCGGCAATGTAGCCTTCCGGATGCGAACGGTTACGACGTATTTCTTGAGGACACTCATGTACCTCTCGAAGGGAACATGTTGTGCGATACACCGTCCGAGGATACCTATCTCCTTGACAAGGTGAACGGTTTGATGAACCATGATATCAAAGAATGTAGGAGGAAAGATCATCTCGAGGCTAACCAAACTTTGTACCACATCATCCTCCAACTTAGGCAGTTTAGCTGGTTCGACAACCTTCTGCGAAATGGCGCTCAGAAGGAACATAGCTTTGTGATTGTCCCCGCACTCCACTCTGGCAAGATACTGACACCACCGGAGCAACGTGTCATCAACACAAGGCGCCATGGATTTTAGCCCTTGAGTTTGTTCTCTTCGTGTTTACGAGTCTCTTTACATTTGAGGAGTATCCGTAAGGGACCTTCATACCGCTCAAACACTCAATCATGCTTTTTTCTCTTCTTTGCTTGGAGTGTAGCTCGCAGGATGTAGATAAAGTTGTTTTGTCCCTTCTTTGTTTTTCGGATGTAGGTCACTCCTCACCTCCATGTCTTCAAGGTCCTTCCGAGCTTGCAAGGTATCTTTCGATTTGCATGACATAGCTATGTAGCCTAGCGGTGTTCAAGCAAACATTCTTTGTGATGTGCATGAAGTCAAGCGAGTGACTTAACCTCCAAAACTTCCCAATACTGCAGTCCCAAAATATTGATTTCTTCTTCCATGTGGGTGTATGACCATCCTCGTTCGCAAGACAGTACGCTTCAAGACCCTTCTCAAATACTACTTTCAGATCCTTTACCATAGCAAACACAAGTCGCCCATTACGATGCCGAGGCTTAACACTTAATTTCTGTTCCCTGCTAAATTTATCGCTTTTCCACCTCAAAGCATGACCGCCAGAAGAAACTTATGGTGGCCCATGTACACACTTCCAAAAGTTTTTCGTGTACATGCAATTGTTTCATCTATGCACGGGTGCAGCTTTAAACCCTTTGACAGCTTTGGCTAGACAGTTACCGAGAGCAGCCAATCGTTGATTGTTACAAACAACAATGCACGCAGTTGAAATACTCTCTTTTGTACTCATCCCAAACCCGCACACCATCCACCCACAACTTCACAAGGTCTTCAACCAATGGTTTCGTAGACATCGATGTCGCTTCCAGTGTTGCTTCGCCTTCGATCAACAATGGCATCATGATGTACTCCACTTCATGCACAACCATGGAGGAATGTTATAGATGCAAAGCGCCACGTGCCAAAGCTATGGATGCTGCTCAACCCGATCAAAGGATTCATCCCATCGCTTTAACCCAAACCTTATGTTTCGACCATTTGCAAAGTTCGGTAAGCCCGATCGACTTTCCTCCACCGTGATCCATCTCGTAGGGTGTCTAAGCATCCCGCCTTCCTTACGCTTCTTCATGCCAACGCATCATCTTGGCATGACCTTCATTAGCAAATAGACGCTTCAACCGGGGGATCACAAGGAAATTAATACCACAATACTTTGGCTGGAGTTCTCTTCTTCGTATGATTCCCATCTAATTCACCTGGATCGTCACGCTGCACCTTATACCGGGATTCTTCGCATACTGGACAAACTTCCAAATCGGCATACTCATTGCGATACAGATATAATCGTTAGGACATGCGGTATCTTTCAGACTTGCAATCCTAAAGGGCAGAGGACTCGCTTCGCTTCATAATGAGATTCGGTATAGTGTTACCTTCCGGAAGCAACTTCTTTACGAGTGATAACAAACCATTGAATGCCTTGTCCGACACACCGCTTGTGGCCTTCCATTGCATGAGTTCTAGTGTAGTACGCAGTTTTTGTGGCCCCGTCCACGCTTTGGGTACAAAGCGCCTCGTGGTCCTCTACCATGCTCAAACTTCGAGTATTGTCTTTCCTCTCGTGAACTCTCCTCTCCGTCACGGAGCATCCGATCTAGCTCATCATCGCCAAACTCATCGAGTGTATCTTCCACGGACCAGTATTGAGTGGTGTCCCGATATCGTTAGCTCTATCTTCCTCTTCTTCGTCTTCTTCATTGTCTTCCTATAGAATCGCCTCTGTTTCGCCATGGTGGGTCTAGCAGGTATAGTTTGCCATAAAACCTCTCGTGATCACACGCCTCATAACCATCCATCGTTCGGAGTGCTCCTTCTCATTCTTGAAGTCTATGCACGGACAACGTATGAAGCTTCCTGGAGGCAAGAATGCAACGGCCGCGTCGAGAAACTCCTTCATGCCATCTCTGAACTCTCTTGACCGACGGTCCGCATTGTACATCCATTGCCGGTTCATCTACACCAATAAAAATAATAACAACATCTATCACAATATTTAATTAAAGCTAACTATGTCTAATAGTTTTGTATTTTTTTAATCATTCTGTATTCTTTTAACTAAAGCCAACTAATTATTTCTAATCCTCTAGCATTTTTTTAAAATAAAACTAACTAATTGTTACATTTTCATGCAAATCTTTTCTATCATTTCGCATTTTAATTTTACTAAATAAAAATTATTTTTTACCCCTTCCCCACCTTTGTAATTTTTCATCGTTTCACATTTATTGCATTTCATTTCATACACCAAATAATATATCACCTTAAGAACAAAAAAATAAGCCAACAAAAGAAACACTAATTCCCACAAGAACAAAACATGATTTCTCAACATCCAATGCACAAAAAACATCAATATCTAGGTGAGAAGGATATCAGCAACATGTTACTCACCTTAGGAACAATTAATTCGAGCTAATAGCCTCAATTGAAAATTTTGGCAGCACTCTCCCCATTAATCGCTTCTTGGCCCACCACTGCTATCCTCATGAAGCTCGGGAGGAAGATGGGGTTTAAATGCTACCAAGGAAGGGGGTCTCTACAAGCGGTTCTACACACTAACCGCTTCGATCCCCACCTATAGAAGCGGTTCGAGACACTTAGATTCTAGAAGCGGTTCTAGATACGAACCGCTTCTAGAGGTGGGACCTGTAAGGGTTCGTGTCAAGAATCGCCTAGAGACCCCTCCCGCCTGCTGTCTACTTAACCGCTAGGCACGTGAGAGCACAAGCAAGGTGCACCTAACCACTTGTGATAGACCTGCCAGAAGGCTTGCTTCAGAGTAGTGTTATAAACATACCGAAATGGCATATTTATAAGCAACAGTCTCGAATTGTCCAAGTTTCTTGGACAGCTCGAGAATATGTGGTTCGAGTAAGTTCTGAGTCGTTGTACAAATTTAGAGAAGGTTTTGATAACATCTCACTAGTGTTTTCTCGATACACACCCCTCTTGACCTGTTGTTTAAATGTGTATGTGGAGAACAAAGAGGAGATGCTACCAAATTTTCATTGAGTTGTATAATAGCTTAGACACTTGCCCAAATCACATATTCTTGAATGGGATTAGGACCTAACCTAATTAGAGATTAGGAGTCATCGTTGGTATGTGCTTAGTTGGTCAATAAAAACCTTTTTTTAAGATCATACATTAATCTGTTACTCTACTATAATATGCTAGAACAATTATATGCTATGAATTATCCATTAATCTATTACTTCACATGATTCTTTGTCAAGTCCACATAATAGCTATGAATTTCTTTCTCTCAAGTCAAATATATGACCACGTCAGATATACATATTAGAAATGTCGCAAGTAAAGAGCATCGACTCATTACCAGATAGAATAGAAGGTGTTGCTGAGGGGTTGAGAAAGGTTCCAAATGTTATGGGCTGAGTAAGGTGAGAAAGGCCTGAGGACCAAATAAAGGGGCCACTAGAAGAATGCCACAGGTTCTCCACTTCAAAGCCACAGGGTTTTACACGGGTCCTCCCAAGTACAAGGGGTGCTACCGGTCTTTTCTCGACCAATTGGTGAGGGTGAGAGTGTCGATCTTGGTTAAGGACTAGAGGAAGGAAGTCAGTGCCGAGCAGAAGAATTGATTGTGGGACAAAGTTAAGGGCAGATGGATTATACATGAAGATGAAAGCAATGCGAGGCGGTACGCCTTGAAAAGAATGGGTATGGCTTTAAGGCACTTCAGGGTCTTCATGCACAGTAAGTACGTGCTGAAAGGTTGTATTCTATTCCAGAGGTATCCATTTGTGACTCCAAATGTTTAGGAGGAGTTCATAAGGATGAAGAGTACGTCCAAGACGTAGAAGCTCAAAGAGAAGAACATTGCTATCCAGAGGCAAAACACTAACACACACCAACTCGGTTCCACCGGCTATGAAGGGAAGAAGGTAGAGTGGGCGTGACTAGCCGAAAAGTGCATGAATTCCGGGACAACGATGCCTTACTCCCAAATCTGTGCAGAATAGGCATGCGACTAGGTATTAGCGAGGATGAAGAAAACCTCTGACAGTCGGCTTGTAGTTCCAAACCCTGCAACCGTGCAGATCATCTCCACTATTGTAAGACATCTAACTTAATATATTGCAATTGACGCTACTAGTTGTATTTTATTAGTAATTTGTACTCACTTCTTGCAGGAGGAGGTAAGCCAATAGAAAGATCAGAAAACCTTTCAAAGCCATGGGTCGAAGGATATCTAGTCTTCGATGATAAGGAAGCCCAACTATAAGGGCGGGGTGCTTGCCGCAGGTGCAAACCATACAAAGAGGTTCTTCTTCCAAGAGAATGTTGCTAGTGCTAGATCAAGATCATGGAAGGCATGTGCAAAGTGCCTCAAGGATATGCTGAGGGAGCAGCTTGTGAGACCCCGTTCGGATGAACAGGAACCTCCATGTGATTACTGTGCTATTCCCTGGATCAGTAGCTAGCACTCACATGTTTACAACAATTGGAAATCACAACCATACAAAACGTTAATTGCGGAAACGATTATACAAATAAGTATTACAACTCGAGAAAAATATAGCAGAAAAGAAGCAAGCCTTGTGGTTTACCCATCCAATCCCGCAGTAAACCGACTGCATAAATTTCAGATAGAACGCTTCAAGGAAGAACCCGCAACTGCGATGAACAACTCAAGCTTCAGATTCTCAACCACCTACATATAATTAGGCAAGGGTGAGTACGCTATGCACCAAGAAGACTTGAGCAAACCTACAATACGTGCGGCCATTTCAAAGGAAAGGCTACAACAGCTTAATTTGCATAAAGCGAATTTCATTTGTAAAACAAGTTATTTGCAAACGGAATTTATAAAAGCATTTGATTGATAACAATTAAGTAAAGCATAATAACACTCATAGTCCTCCACGACGTGAGCGATTTAATCAATCACACTCTGAAATTCCATCAAAGCCACCCTTCTTCACAAAGCACAATTGCAAAACAAATGATACCAACCCATTTGAGAAATAATAAAACATTTAACATTGGAATGACTTCACCGAGTGCTCATGACATGGCCTTGCTAATCGATTAGATTTAAACTCGCAGAGGTGTACAACTTTACCCACAAGGAATGATCCACTCTTTGCATAAGCTATTAGCACACTTCCTTTGGTGTGCCTCTTAACTTTTTATAAATTATTTAGTACAAAAGATGCATTATTTGACTTATTTAATTAAGATATGGTATTTTTATAAGAATAGTTTATTTTATTTTACCTATAATAATTTATATTGTAATAATATTCTTAAAATTTATTATTTTTAAATTAGATAATACTTTTATGTGTAATAAATTGAATCTATTATAATTAATAGTTTTATTTATAATGTAATAATTTTATATTTAATTTAATTTAGATTTTTAATTTTAGAATTAACTATTATGATTGTTTATTGATTACGTTTAAAGATTTAAGAGTTTATATTTAATTTAAAATTTTTTATTATAAGTTAGGTTTATCTTGGATTAAATTTTATCTTAATTATGTATAATTTTAGATTAAGGTTTTAAATTTATGTGTTAACTAAGTATTGTGTTGATTATTTAATGAACGTGTTGTTAATTCAATGTGGTCTATGTTGAGTTTTATTAGTGAATAAATTTTATGTATTTGTTTTAATAGATTTTTTAATTTGACTTAGCAATTTAGGTAATTATTATCAATATTATGTAATTAAATATAGTTTTATTAAATTGGAAGTTTATATAAAATTATATGGATTATACTATATTTGTAATTGATTTAGTATGATTCTATTTAATGAGTTAACTTTTATTTATTGTTATGCATATGTAAATTAATATTTTATAAAATTAATTCTATTATTAGAGAAATGATATAGTTTATTAAATATTAAATTTATTTAAAATATTAATTATTTGTATAAAGATAGTTATTAAAATTATTTCATTTAAATTTAGATGAGTTTTTGAATTACATGAAATTAGTATTACATTTTAGTTGTGTCAATTGCTATTTTATGATTTGTATTAGACATCATATTATATGAAATTTTAACTTGAATGAGTAATTTATAATTTTAATGAAGTTATTATTAAGAGTTTATAATAAACTTTATCGAATAATTGTTAATTGTGATTATTGAAGTTTTATAATTAGAATATTGATTAGTTTAAGTATTATTTTAGTCTAGTAATGATGAGTAGAATTAGTTATGATGATGAGCATGTTGATAAGTAATGGCTTATAATTGTTAAGGTTAAAATTGTATTGATCAATAGTATATTTAAAATAGTATAATTTTGATTTCAGTATTAGCATATGAGTACTTATAATAGGTATATACTTAATAAGGTATGATATTTATTATTTAATAGTTATTGCATTAGTATTAAATGACGTTAATAGAATATATAATTTATTACAGAATATTATACAATCATAACAGTTATTAGATAAGAATGTACTTAATATTTAAGTTGATTAAAGAATTTAATTATTTCATCTTAGAGATTATGATCATTAAATATCCTATCTATGGTATATGATATATAGACTATAAGATAGTTTTAAAGTATTTTAAATTATTGTTAGTGATATTGTTCAGAATTAATTTAGTTACAATAATTAGTAACGTAATCTTCAATTATCAATGAAATATTTCATGAAAGATTTTTCAATAATTAAGTATTAGTTGCAATTTAGATAGACTGAAGCTTTGTCTTATAGATTTCATGAACTCAACATGCTTTAAGAATTATGATTCAGAGATATGTAGATTCGATAAGTTATATAGCCATTAACTATTCATCTTGTTACAAGTTAATTATCGTACAATTTAGTTACATTAAATTTTGATAATTAGCTAATTATGACATTTAGTTATCTTAACAGTTTTAGATTACTATAATTCATTGATTTAATGATTACTAATTAGGATAATCTATTTATAGTAATATGATCATATATTATGTAAATAGATGAGTAAAGATATTTATAGTAAATATACTAGAAATGTTACAATAAATGTAGATCACTTAGTTACATATGTAGTAATTATATCTGTCGTTATGTCTATATATTGACATATATCAAGCATTTATTTATATCCAAGGTTGAATTAATGTTTTAGATATTAATATATGAATATTTTAAAGTTTTATGTAAATTTATTGATTATATTTAGTATTTACACTTAGTTAATTAGATTGATATCATTAGATAGTGAATGATTAGCAGAAGATAATATATTAAGTTCATGAAGATTTATGATATGTGCATTAGATTTTCAGAGTTGAAATTACGTTCAATTAATGTATTGATATAATTTGCTATATGGATTTAAAGATCGATTAACTTTTCGATTATTAATTGAATATAATATTGAAGTGATAGTAGATAATTAATTGAATTTACGTTATGTATGAAAATCTTATATAATTTAATAGTATATCTATGAATTATTCAGAATGTATGAGTCTAAGATATTGAGTACATGTTATATATATGAACTTGCATGAGTTTGATCTATTATATGAATATTAGGTTCATTGAATCTAGAGTAATTTCATGTTAATTTAGATTGTATGACAGTATAGATTGCATTAAGATTACTATATGATTAGATATAGATTCTAGATTAGAATTAGATAGATCTAAATGACTATGTTAGTAATAATGTAACATAGTTTATTAGAGTTTAGTACGGTATATGATACATTCAAAGTTAATAATATAGAGCTTAATTAAGATACGATAGGTAATTAGAATTAATTTATGAACTATTATTGAAGTCATTAGTTGTAAATGTAATATGCTATTTTACATTTTAAATTAGTATTAATCATTTATCAATTTTTAATTCATGTTATCTAATTATAACTATAGTATATACAACACATATGACTAGAGATAGAATTATCGATAAAGATTTATCGTACATTAGTAACATTTGAGTTAATTGTATAATGATTGTTCTACTATATGCATAATCTAGTTAAAATTCATATGATACTGATATTATATTTATATTTACGATTATTTAATTTGTTTAGATTATCGATGTATACTGTTATTAGAATTGCTTGATCAGTGCAGTTATGTGTAGCATAGATAAAGTCTATGTCAGCATATGTTCAAGTATCAAGAGAACTTAAGTACTGTAGATGTGCGATATAAGCATTAAAGTATCTATATTGGATAGAATATAGATATTCTTGATTTCTGAATGTGATGTATCTACTTGACGTAGTTCATCATCATATAATAGTTAGAGTAAAGTAATTTTACAGTAGATGCATTATTGAATGGCATAACTAGCATAATACTTAAATGTAAAGCTGACAATGATTTATATTTAGCAACTGGTTGTAGATGAATGGATAATATATGATGTATAACTATAAGTACCTAGAATGAGATGATCATACATTGCAATGCTTATAATTGAATGATATCTACTTATGAATTCGTAATTCGAATTATACATAATACATCTATACAACTGTATGTATAGACATTGAAGTCATTAGATACAGGTTTATGACTAAGTACAATATTGATAAATAATACATTACGATACATTATCATATAAATTATACAAGCTAGTAATGCAAAACTATGTTTACATCAATATAAAGATATGAATATCATTCAATAATGTAGAATTAATTTAGATAGAATAACTACATGGAATACTTATCAAAGATGCGATACGTTGCATCGATACTGAGTATGATGACAGATTAATGTCATTACTATGGACAAATGTATGATAACATAACAGTACATTAAATTAGATTTGAATTCAAATTAGCATATAACATATATAATACAAGGTTACATGCAATCAATAAAGATATAGCTTAATCAGCATTATAAGTCACTTGATTAATTACTTATGTTGAATTTCTTGTGAACGTTTACAGTGTCAATTCACATGCGATTATCATTCCAGTACTAGCAATTGGCACAATGTTACATCAAAGCTATCCATATCAGAGATACAATTAAGTAGCTATCAAGATTTGAGACTAATATAATCATCAACGATCTTTAATCATCACTAGAGGCAAGTTACGATAACTAACAACATGATGACTCAGCATTCAAGTTTACTCATATATAGTACAAGTAGCATACTTATAGCATGACTATCAATCGGCATTCGAGTTACACTTAATGATACATAAATCAATTATTGACATCAGCAATACTCAAGCATCAGAAGAACTTGTATTCAAAACGACTCAACTCATTCAAACTGATATTACAGTAAATACATTCATGACATCGAAACATCACTCATTAAGCAAGCATGATATGATAACATATTAATACATATCATGATATTAGCATATATTAATTAGACAGTCATGATTAAGTATAGATTTGAAGATTAATGATACAGTACTACGATGGTACATTCTTCAACTAGGATAAAATTGACTATACACAGTCAGTATGATTAATTGACTTATAAGTCTTCATAGCTAATGCTAAGCAATTCATCTTATAATCTACGAAGACTTAATACAAGCAGTAATTGACATAACCTATACAACTAATAGTTAGATAGTCCATTAGACATCTACACAGTATCATAGCATGTACTTCTCGACATATCACATTATGTTATACTACTAGTATATTCAATACACTAGATTAATACTTAGTATTAAGAACATTAGATAATATAATACAATATAATGCTATTAATGCAATTGTTGTATGAATATATGAATACTCAGCATTAGTCACTTACATATTCTCAGATACATTACATCATAATTATAATGAATTCTAATGAACTATTAGAAGCATCAAGAGAGTATAGTTATATCATAAGACTTATAAGTATTTCAATAGTTCAATCAAATATATACTAATAGGATATCATCTAGTATAGAATGTCAAATATTACAATAGGATATCATAGATCAAATTATACAATATAAGCTTCTACTAAATCGATTACGGATGCATATGATTAAAAGTTATCGTTATTGAATACTAAATATCTACAACTATACATATGTAATGTATAATAGTAAATTTCTAGACATATAGTAATTAACAATTAATATTAGTTGATAATATATACTTAATAACTTAGATTGAGTCAAATTGCTAATGATTAAATTAGCTAAAGTAATGAATAAGATTGAATATGTCACAGTTATAACTAGATTACTCATTTAACTTTTGAGTCATACTTTACATATGATACATGTAACTTAGTAACTTGATAAATCTAGTTGAACGATATGGCTATATGCAAGACTGATTAATATGTATGATTACGATGAAATGTTACATTATGGTACATGTCATTAGAAGCTACGTATTAATCAATAGATTATTAATTAGCATATATTTTGGATAATAAATCATTTGACTTAGTTTTATGAAGATATGCAAATGATACATGTTAACTAAAACATTGCACTGAACTATTAGTTTATAACTTACTTGCATTAGACTACATCTACATATGATTGAATATTCATATTTCATTAGTTCATTAATTTATCTGATCATATCAGATTGTAGTGCTTGACATATTATGTACAAGCATTCATCATTTACTATATATTATAGATAATGTGCATAGTGATTACTTATTATTAGACTTTAGATGTCGAAGAAGTATAGTATGTATATATTGAGTCTTACATATCCTGAATGTAACAGATTGATGATTGATAGCATTGAACTATCAAGTCTATATGAATATGAAATTATACATGATATGTAGCTAATATTGTGATCAATGATTATATATCTAAATATATTTGATATAATTTAGAATTATATTTAATCATGATTAATATCAATTTTACTAATATATGATATTTATATCAAGTTTACATTAATAGTACCAAATGAATGAAATTATACTATCTGTTTGACAATAGTTAACTAGCGAATTGTCTTATAGTCAGATCATGCTGATTAGATTGTCGGAATCGATACAGTAGCGAGAGTCGCTCAGCTGTCTACGATGGATGACTGAGCGATGTGTCAGTTGCATGCTGCATACTTCAGAGCGAGAGATGGTCGAGCACATGATGAAGCTAATATGATCGTATTTACAGTGAGATTGTAATTGATCATGGGACATGTTGCGTGAAATGATTTTAGTTCGATTTTTGGCTATGTTCAGCTATATGGGAATGATCTCTTATAGTGAGAATATTGACTTGTGCTATGATTGAGGTTGTGAGTGATGCATTTCAGTGTTTATGGTCGAATGTATCTGCGTGATGAGTTGAAGTATGATTGTCTATCATTGTCTGATGCAGCTATAATCATGAGTCATGAACATTTCGGTTCATCGATTGAGTATGATTTGGATAGATGATGATTACATTCAATTTTCGTTTGCAATAGTCTGATGATATCGAGATGTTATAAATCGTCGATTGATGTACATTGTACTGAGCATTATGCGATTCATTGGTAACGATTAGGTTAATCCGATGTTAGCATTGCATGATGGATATATTGATTATGATGTTTGATTTTGAATTCGGATGAATTTTAGGAGCATTCTGAGTATGAATGAAAGTTTCAGATTGTCTCGGAGTTAGTGGATTAATGATTTAATGCTGGATTCTGGCATAAGATCAGATTTCCATATGAATCAAGTTGAATCATAATTTATTGTTATACATTAATGTTAGTAGAATAATTTGAACCTTCGAATATTTCTATGTAATTGAGATTGCGATATTGAAATCTCATTGGATCAATAAAGATTATATCTATAATAAGACATTTCGAAGTCATCATAGTAGTTAGCTTCTGAGATTGATATTCTTCTTGACGATTGTATCATTGATTATTTGTTATTCTTTAGTATTCATTTATTTATTAATTTCTAGTTGGATTATTTCATTTTGATGATTGAGTTCGAGTAGTCTATGTAGTTTATTATCTAGCTAATTGATGTAATTTATTGATTTTGATATTACAGTTGAGTTAATTTTGACTTTTATCTATTCATCATATAAATCGATTGACATATATCAATAGAATATATATTTTAGATTAATTAATTTCAATCTTAGATTACTGAAGATTTGATAGATTTCACTAAGTGATTGATCAATACGAATCTCATCAATGTGATAATGTCGCATTTTAGTACTTACTTGCATGCAAAGCGAATTTCATTTGTAAAACAAGTTATTTGCAAACGGAATTTATAAAAGCATTTGATTGATAACAATTAAGTAAAGCATAATAACACTCACGAGTCCTCCACGACGTGAGCGACGAATCAATCACACTCCTGAAATTCCATCAAAGCCAGCCCTTCGGCACAAAGCACAATTGCAAAACAAATGATACCAACCCATTTGAGAAATAATAAAACATTTAACATTGGAATGACTTCACCGAGTGCTCATGACCATGGCTTGACTAATCGATTAGATTTAAACTCTGCGAGGTGTACAACTTTACCCACAAGGAATGATCCACTCTTTGCGCAAGCTATTAGCACACTTCCTTTGGTGTGCCGCAGAGCGATCATCTGAGCCGTTACATTATCTAGACATGGCTTTGATCCAGCCGGGGCGTTAACCCTCGCCAAAAAGAGACACTCACCCAAGTTGTGGATCCACATTTATCACACCCAACACCACGTCTCTGTCCATGGCAAGGCGCATACACGTTGCACGGCGAGCAATTACCCATCTGAACCGCATGGAAGCCCTCACAAGCAATCCGTCCGAAATGCCTCCTAGCTCCCCGCTACCAATGAGCAAAGCCACATCTAAACAACTTAATAGGCTAAGGCTACCCCATAATAGCCCTCGTGGTTGCACGAAAATCTCGGATCAATAGCGTCCCATTGCTCGGTCCTTAATTGTGACACGGCGACACTCCACCCTACACTCGTGCAATTCCTTTCGCACTGCACAAGCTCACGCCATTAATCGCCCGCATCAAAGCATAGTTTCATTTTTGGTTTTTATCAAAATTACCCACAACCAACAGTGCCATTTTCAGTATTTTCAGGAAACAAGTATTGATTTGATCATCAGCTATTTTGATTCTAGAGCATGGCTAGCGGGAATAAAATAAACGCATATACCCAAGATGACATTAAGAGATGTCTATTCTCAATCTATGGTTATCAAGGTTCTCATGTTCATAATCATCAAAGGAGATTCACGAGACAACAGGTATAACTACCAATCCACAATATAGCAATTTACATAAAGTAAACGCATGCAAGAAACCATTTGATGCACAAAGGGATATAAAATAGTGGGATCAATATGACCAAAGGAAGCTTGCCTTGCTTAATTGATTTAATCTGACGAGGGCGAGGATTGCGGTGGCGGCAGACGAAGATTTAAGCTAGAGACGTCGGGTTCTACTCGTCGAACAACGGAAAATAACAAAATACTAACTTCAATAAAGGCAACAAGGAAATGAATAGCAAAAATAGATAAAACTCTGCACGAGAAACAGGGATTGCTCTTTAATGAATTTATTAATCTTATGTTATGAATTCAAGATGTAAAGATTGATTAGATTGATCATTAGATGCAAGCTTTCAATGATTTGTTATTCGTCTTTAATTGACTTTGCTTAGAATTAGCTTTATACAAGTTGAGTCTATTGATTTAGGCTACAGATGACATTTCCATCATATTCGAGAAGGATCTGGTACAACAATTTCACAATTAAAGTCCAATTGTTCTTTCTACGAATTCGTGAATATGCTCATTTAGGGTTAGTTAACCTATAAGATTATTATGCAAACCTTAGCAAATTGAGGTTATCTTTTTGTAATGGGATAGTCTACACCTTGAAGAACACTACCAAACTAGTTCCATAAGTTTTAGGATTTTGGCGAGACTATAATCTTATTGCTAAAGCGGTTCATGCTATACTTAAAAACTATACTATTCAAAATCGGCAAGGAAGGGATTGACAGATTAACGATTAAGGGTTTTAGGCCATTTGGATTAATATGCAAAGCATGATGAAATATGGTTATTTCTTCATAACATGATGATTTACACTTTGTATAACAGGTCCTAAGCTAATTCCATAAATTTTAGGCTTTGGGCGATACATCATCTTCATTCTTGAAAAGGCTTAAGTGGTATTGTAATGTTTAACATTATTCGAATCGGCCAAAAGGGAAATGACAGGTCAATGCTTAAGGGTTTTGAACTAGCTTGATTTATATGGAAAGCATACTGAAAATGAAATATTTTTCTAGAATCTGTAGAACAAACTTTGTAGAGTGTTACTAAACTAGTTTTACTGATTTTAGTATTTGGATGAGTTATTTTATCTATCGTTGAAATAGCCTAAATGACCATATTTGCAAACCTTAAATCGCCAACTTCATTTTGAGTTTGCGACTACATTATACAAGACCTTTAATTCATTTTTCGGTGTTAGCGGTAGCAAATCCTAGAAAGGTTATAAAGTTGGTTTGGTATTATTTTAGCTTTAATTGCAATAGATTATCTATTTACTTATTGTTATAATTAACATTTCTTTTCATTAAGAACATGCAAATTAGATCTTACTATATACATTTTTGCATGCATGGATCCTTACTGTTTTTAGGAACTTGCTACAAATTACATCATCATTTTGTGAGCCCTTATACTATTACTTTGCTAATGGCCATAACATGGTTAATTAATGTCTATGAAGCAAGTATGCTAAATTGAGTTCAACATTAGATGATCTTCCTTATTTGAGCTTATTATGATTCCAGAGACAAACAAGAATCCATTTTATAGTTGTAAAAGGTTATATTTTTCATATATGAAATAATGATCATAAGAGTGTGTTTAACTCATTTTCAATTTTAGCAATTGTTCTAGGACTCAAGAATTGTATAGTTTTGTATATTTGAATGCACTCGATCCTAAAATCTCATGAATATTGATTTCATCATTTCATGGCTTATTATACACAAATTCTCATTACAAACCATGTTAGCAGTATAACCAAAGTTTAATATAAATAATCATTCTGCAGATCAATAATTAAATATTTTTACATATTTATGTTCTTCATGATTTTAGATGAATACACAACTTTGTGGCATCGAGATTGAGTCAAAATTGCAATAGATATTCAAGATTTCATCTTCAACCGATTCAAAATACTCGAGAAATTGAAATGCGCTTTACCCAAAAGGAGGCGCCTTCGGGTGAGCTTCTTCTACAGCGCTGACCACGACCCCAAAGACGCAGCTGACGAAGCAGAGGACCGTTAGGGCCGTGGCGAGGGTAGCTCGGCGATCTTCCGTGAGCGACGACACCAGCAATCGGCCGGCAAGGAGAGTCTGGGGAGTGGTGGAGCTCACGGAAGAGACAAAGAGGAGGCGCCCGAGGAGGAGGCGGCCATGGCGGGATCTCACGGAGAAGACGAATGGATGAGTCTCGGCTCGAATGGGTAACAAGGTAAGCATCGGTGGTCGGGATTACCGTTTTGGTGGTTGCTTGCGTTGAGCGGGTTGGGCGCCACCGTGACCGGCCATGGGGAAGAAAATGTGGCGAGTTTTCTATGAAGTCCTGAGGATTGTTGAGGGTTTCACTCAGTGATGTGTGGTGATGCTCTAGCTCCAAGGGATTGGAGAATGGAGTACTCCTTCGCTCGGATTTTCCTTCGCGCTTCATGCTCAGAGCCTCATAGACATGGAGGACAGGGGATGGGTTTCTTGCGCCTCAGGCTGGGAGGTGAAGGGGAATGAGAGAGAACCTCATTGCGGTGTGGTTGTAGCCAAGAAATGCAGCAACTGAGTGGGATTCGTGGCAATGATCGGCGTGATTGCTCTGCGTGCTTCAAGACTTCGCCATGGAAGGAACGGGTTGGAGAGGCGATGAGTTCGGCAAGAAGCTCTGGGGTCCATTGTCGGTGTTGGAATTCAACTATCATGTAGACGGAAAGCAACGAATTGGCCCACCGTCGGTGTTGATCGAAGTTTATTTTCGGATTTTGATTTTCCTTTGTGATCAATTGAAATCTATTACTTTCCAAATTTTGTTTTTCAAAAGTATTTGATCTCGGGATGCTTGTATAAAATTTTCACTCCATTTGTGATTCCAATATTTTATGTAAATTCGACATTATATTATTTTGGATTTAAAAGTTATCTTTTCCATTTTATCTCTTCATTTCTTTATGTATAATATTTTAATTGCTGGCTAAAATGATTTAATTGAATGATCGGGGTTCTCATGGCAATTTTCTTGGATTAGATAATGTTTGGAGGATTTCCATTCGTTATTTCTATTTGTTGGATTTTCATGCAAAGAATAAATCCAAAGAAATCCCAATAAAATTCAATAATGCCAAGAAACTCGAAATAAATATTTTCAATTTTAAAATATTTATTTTTACTTTATTGAATTTTCGGGATGTTCTGATCTACCCCCTTACGTAAATCTCGACCCGAGATTTGGCGGATCTAAGGAAAAGTATTTCTAAAAGAGTTAGAAACTTCTTCTTGAGTCGGCCTTCTCGTTTTCCAAGTTGCTTCTTCTCTGAGTGATTGCTCATTGAATCTTGATCATCTTGTGGGGTTTAGTACGAGTGTGGCGTTTAGTTTCTCTTAAGATTCTAATTGAATGCTTTCGATAAGTTAGATCAGGTTGGGGATCGATTTCATTTAGCTAGGTGAGCTTAGAAGGAAGATGAGGACATTTCCCTAATTGCGATATAGGAGAGATATTATAGACACTGGATAGCTGAGATGGCAACTCTAATTTATATGACTTTTATCTCATTTTCTCAATGATACAATATGGCCTGATATATCGTGGCACCAAGTTACTTCGGATTTGGAAACGGTGAATACCGCGAACCTTGCAATTCTCACGGACGAGATAGATTTAGGGATTCCTTATCGGAGGTGATTTTGTCGTTCTGTTGATACGTCGTCTTCATTGCAATTGTTTCACTGGACTTCGTCTTGCGATTCCAAGTTGACGTGCGAAGAAATAGGGAAGAATTTTATTTGAGTTTTAGGTAAGTAGATGAGGTATACTAGTATTTTCTACATATTTCTTTTGATTAAATATTCACTACTGTTAGCAAGGATGATCTAATTTATAGAGTGGCATGTGGTATATTGAGAATAGTTGAGGTGAAAGAAAGATTGCATTGTCGTTAGATTCGTTTGGGAAAACTTGAATGTTTAATATCAAGGAAGGTATTTGAATACAACGGCTGGTTTGCCTAATTCAACATTGGTTGATGAAATGAACCGAGAATAAACGTCATTTCGGATTGACTTTAAATTGAAAACATAGTAGGAATAATTCAAGTGTTGGGTTGGGGCAAAAGAATTGTAAGACGATCCTGATGATTTAATTCATTTGATCATTTAAGTGGATAAAGAGTTTTTGATTTTCTTTGAATTTGGCAACTATAGAGGAATGAAATATACAGAATCAAAAGATTGATTGCAGGAATTGAATACACAAGGACGTACTCAATATCACAACAAGTGCTGGGTACAACATATGAAAAAGATGTTTACGTTCAGAGCCTCTCGTCAAGGCAGGGGATGTTTTAGGTTCTTGATGTTTTCTAAGTCTTTGAAATAGCTTGGAAGCTACTGGTGTCTTTCTCGACGAGGTGAATTAAAACTCTTCTCGGGTAGACATTGGTAAAGTGTCTAAGTTCTTCTCGATTGATACAAGTGACATTATCCATTTTATTCGAAACAACGGATAGGTTGTTTGCTGATGATATAAAATAGATGATCAGAGAGTGACTAAAATCAAGGAGTTGACCATAGAGTTAAACTTGAATTCTAGCAGGGTTCAGATACATGTATGTATCGCACCTAGTACTACGCCTGGTTGGTCATAAGCTTCTTTCGCGAATCAACGTTGTAGATAAACGTCATGAATGACTGGATTGATATTTTGGGTTGGATTAGATGATTTCAACATTTTTCATTTCAGTTGATTAAACATCTATTTATTAATATCTTTTAGGTTGGGCAAGGCATGGCTCTCTTATGAAGATTATCCAACCTTGATTTATGAATTTTATACATATAACTTCGAATACAAGATGCAAACATTAGTTAGATTAGTAAAGTTAAAACATTAATCACTTGGTTGAACTGCATAAATGAATAGTGATGATTAGTGTTTAATCTGCAGTTGATTTCGCATGAAAAGCAACTTTGAAAATGTTAATCCTGCTAAAACAGGTTATTGATTATACATTAGCAGTTTTTAAGAAGACTCTGGCGATATAAACGTCTTAATCATAGATTTGTTTATTCATATTGAGTTCGTTTGTTCATAACTAAAGCTTAAAATTATGATTTTTAAGGTTTTTCAACTACTAAGATTTTTATGATAAACACTATGGAATAACGTTATTTCTTTAGAACAAGGTTGTATATACATTGAATAATGTTTCTAAACTCATTTTATAATTTTTAGTGTTTGGTTGAGGTATTAAACCTGTTGCTGAAAAGGCTGATAGGATGCTAAAGTTTACGCTATAAGAAATCGGCCAAAAGAGGTACGGAATCTCTTATCGTTTAAGGGCTTTGCGCAAGCAGAAACTACATGACCCAAGAGCTGTAAATAGAATATTTTCTTAGAAAATTTAAGTACATATCCTAGACATCGTTTTTGAGCTATTCTACATGGAATTTGCACTTAGCCGAGGTATTCTACGGGTGGACAAAAAGGCTTCAGACACTAATCGCGTAACATTATTTTGGGTCGTATTAAATCTCAACTTGCGACTACACTATATATGACAATTGACTCATTTTTCTGGCATAAGTAGGGGATAATCTTAAGAGTATTTTAAAATGGTTTTTGTGATATTTGGCTTTTATCCGAGATGCTTTTCATATAAATGTTCATTAGGGCCTAATGTATACTTAGCTCAACCGCATTAATATGAAGTATTTTTGCCTAACCAAAGAAAGATATTATTCATCGAAGTTATAGGATTTGGTCTTTTCAAATTTGAACTTAGTTTATGAAAGTTATGACTATTCCGATAACACGGTATTGATACTTACTTTACGTGGTTAAGTGTTAATCCTAACCTTATAATAGTGATTCTTACTATATTACATGGTGCGATCATGCAAGGCATTCAGAACTAGTTATTCATGCCTTAGCACTTACTTGTGACAATTTCTACCCACCTGGTTGATTATACTCAATTCTTTAGGTACATATAACATGGAGGCATATATTGCTTAAGAATTTAAGCACTGAACTACAATGCATTATGGTTATTTTTGTTGTAGCAGATAACATGGTCCTAAGGAGCCCTTCTCTTACCTTTTACTTATTTATGAACTTTATTTATGTACTAGTCACCTATATATATACATACATCTTTTCCATGCGAACTATTTACCATTCATGAGAACAAATCTAATTCAAGCTCCTATTTTAGTCATTTCAAAGATAATATGGTAGCCTCTGCCATATGAAAGTTTATAAATCAATTTCATTTATTTCATATTCCTCTTGCACAATTTATTCATTTTGAGTATTTATTGGATTGAAAATAACCTTTGGTATAAAACGATCCAGCAAAGGTGAAATATAAACATTCTTATATATATACTTGAGTTTCTGGTAGCATAAGGATTCAAACAAAATTAGTTTCATTAAATTTTGCGATTGTTTGCAACATTTTAATATGTAGCACATCCTTAAACCTTTTATTCAAATTTGAATTTCAAATTCATCCAATACTGTCTTTCAAAATATTTTTGCGTATTACGGAAGAACTAGATTTTAGAACTTTGTTTCACTTAATTTGGTTTAGAAATGCAAAAGTTATGCACATATGAGGTTGACTTGATTTGGAAAACCCGGAGAAAAAGGAAAATACGCTTCCTCTGAACTGAAGGCGCATTCCCACAGTGCTCTGGGCTCGGCTAGAATCATGCCAAGGTTCGAAATATTTTGTGCTAGTTGCTAGAATAGAAGGGCGTGCATTAAATGATTTTGTCCAGTTATGGTGGGCATTTACACCATGATTAGAGGTACTAGTAATCGTTTTTCTTGTTAGTTTGTTTTTACGCGTGCACTTTTTGAACTTAAGGAAATTGGAGAGTTATATCGATTGCTATGTAAGGGAAGTGCTTTAGCTAAACACTAAAGATTTTGTTGGACTTAGATAGGATTATCATTTCTTGGCAGTTTGAATCTTGCGTAGTTTCACGAAGTAGATAAGGAATGTTAGCGGTTCATACCGAGTATTATTAGCAAGAATGAGCTAATTTAAAGAGAGGTACACATATGTTAAAATGTTCGAGATGAATGAAAAGATGCATTTCAATTATTTGGGGAGAGCCGAGGTCAATTATGAAGGCTAACAATTTTATTTCTCATTACTTTTAGTAGGTGTGTTAGTGAATTGTATCATGGGCATTCTGCAACCACGCTTGACAAGATGTTGGAATCGGAGAAGGATGGTTAGATAAAGGTTATATATATTACGAAGAATTATTTGATTCTTTCCCGTTAACTCTAGTTGTGGTTTCTACGCAAATTAAGTAGCTTTTAGTTTGGTTTATAAGGCAACATTTCATTCTTTAAAATCTTTTTAATTAAAATTTTCTTATTAAGCAGGGTTAACACGTCGTAAATTTCAACCTAGTGGTTTAACATTCACGAGAGCAACCCGAAAGCAATACAGAAGACTGACAATAGAATTTCAACAACACAGAAATACTATACATATATTTAATTTAGTACACAGGAAGGGTGTCTATGGTTTTTTTTTCTACTGGCCATATGTATTTATGTATAAAAGGTTTACTGCATAGCTAGGATAATGTGTAGTTTGCATAATACTACCTTTTATTGTAGGCTATTCGGTGACGAGTTTCATTTAATTTTTTTTGCACCACTTGCTGTGTTAGTCTTCCAAGGCTTCGCTGAAGTCGGAGAGGTTGTGCTGCTCGTTACTTTCATCTTCTTGAAGTTGTTGATGTAGACCTCGCAATGTTATTGACTTGCTGCCAGAATTATTTTCAAAAGATCTGTTGGTGGTTTTCATTTCGCAAAAGACAAGGAAAGAAATACCTCTAGAAAGAGTAACTTAGGAGTGGAGAATGAGTATACTGGATAAAAGATTAAATTCTATAGTTGGGGAAAAGAGTATATGTATAACCAATACTATCCTTTTTATATTTCTTTTTGAAAATTAGGATTTCGATTTTCTTTCCGAGTTTTCATTCTTAACGTTCATTCGAAGGTTTACATTGAGAAGATTATAACTATTCTGGTTCCAACTCATTTTCATGGTATATAATTTAGGCAAGGCAATGAGGTGAGTTTTGAGGCATGATTAGAAATTATATTGGGAAAAGATTAGGTTCTAGCTAGACTAGAGCAGTTTAAATTAGTTTGGTGGTTGTTAGCGACTTGGCTTGGTTTGCACATGGATGGTGTGATCTCAAGTGAAGTTAAAAGTAGTAATGGAGACTATACTGCTAGTCCTAGTGAGGTTTTATTTTTGAGACAGATTAATAAATGTGATGGCTACATAGGTGAGAACTGTACAGAGAGGAGATAAGTTCATAAAAAGTTCTATGGAGGAAGATCTGAGACTAGGTTAGGTTTTTCTTTTGACGATCATTCTAATGTTTATATTCGGAAGCATAGAACTTTTCGACTCTAACCTAAACTCACATATATAATTTAGGTAAAATAATGAGGTGAACTTTTAGGCCGATGAGGAGCTGTTATTGAAAAGACCAGTGTTTTAGCTAACGAAGATGACTTAAGTAAACTAGTGGTTACCAATATGGCAAGATATTGGTATTAATCTATATATAAACGGCGTGACCTCTAGAAGCTAGTAGCGATAATGGGAGCTATATTACTAATCTTGATGAGACTTGATGCCGAAGTATCGACCTCACGAAGATGATATCGAGTTAATATCAACCCACGGCTCAATGAAGAGACTTGATTTTTAAGAAGAGTTAATGACCATAATGGCTACCCGGTGATAAGTCACACAGATGAGCGAACAAGTTTGTATAAAGCTTTATAAAAAGATGAGAGGAGCTATTTCATGACCTTTTTTTTTATTCATCCTATGGATTGAGTTTTCAGATTCATACATAAGGACAATTTATTGTGAAACTTCAACCCAGGGGCTAAGTTCACACATAAATCATCGACATTGAAAACAAAACCAAATTTCAAGTAGCAAGAGACATAACGACAACTTGAATTGCTCTATATAACTAGAGCGGATTAATATGCTACACGTAAGGGTTCTTATCTTAGGACAGATTGTAAGATATTCTAATCTTCCGCCTTTTCTGTCTTGGATGATGTTGTCTCTTCATGAAGTAGTGTCTTCAAGTTGTGCTTCTGTTGTCGAGGTTAGTGAAGTGTTGTCGACTTCACGGAGATGTTGGCGCATACATTGCGATCTTCATTCGGTTGGCATGAAGAATGACGGTGACAAGTCCTGAACACCTTGAAGCAAACATTGTAGATAGACTATGGCGTGGATTTCTTTTCGGAAAGAAAAATTTGTTTGCAAAACGAAATGAAAATAGAGACAAGAGTAGATTCTTAAGAATGAGGAAAGAATGGCAGAGTCTACATTTTGCGAATTCAGTAACTTTTGAAAATAAACTTTTGAATTTGCTTATTCCAGTACTAACGACCATTCTATCTAAGGTTTACCCTACGGTCAGTATAGCTCTGATACCAACTCTGTGAGACCCCGTTCGGATGAACAGGAACCTCCATGTGATTACTGTGCTATTCCTGGATCAAGAGCTAGCACTCACATGTTTACAACAATTGGAAATCACAACCATACAAAAGCGTTAATTAAGCGGAAGCGATTATACAAATAAGTATTACAACTCGAGAAAATATAGCGACAAAAGAAGCAAGCCTTGTGGTTTACCCATCCAATCCCGCAGCAACCGACTGCATAAATTTCAGATAGAACGCTTCAAGGAAGAACCCGCAACCTGCGATGAACAACTCCGAAGCTTCGCATTCTCAACCACCTACATATAATTAGGCAAGGGTGAGTACGTTGCGTACTCAGCAAGACTTGAGCCAAACCTACAATACGTGCAGGGCCATTTCAAAGGAAAGGCTACAACAGTTAATTTGCATAAAGCGAATTTCATTTGTAAAACAAGTTATTTGCAAACGGAATTTATAAAAGCATTTGATTGATAACAATTAAGTAAAGCATAATAACACTCACGGTCCTCCACGACGTGAAGCGGCGAATCAATCACACTCCTGAAATTCCATCAAAGCCGATTTCTTCGCACAAAGCACAATTGCAAAACAAATGATACCAACCCATTTGAGAAATAATAAAACATTTAACATTGGAATGACTTCACCGAGTGCTCATGACCGCGAGCGCGGCTAATCGATTAGATTTAAACTCTGCAGAGGTGTACAACTTTACCCACAAGGAATGATCCACTCTTTGCGCAAGCTATTAGCACACTTCCTTTGGTGTGCCGCAGAGCGATCATCTGAGCCGTTACATTATCTAGACATGGCTTTGATCCAGCCGGGGCGTTAACCTCGCCACAACAGAGACACTCACCCAAGTTGTGGATCCACATTTATCACACCCAACACCACGTCTCTGTCCATGGCAAGGCGTACACATTGCTGGCCGCCAGCAATTACCCATCTGAACGCATGGAAGCCCTCACAAGCAATCCGTCACGGAAATGCCTCCGCTAGCTCCGCCTACCAATGAGCAAAGCCACATCTAAACAACTTAATAGGCTAAGGCTACCCCATAATAGCCCTCGTGGTTGCACGAAAATCTCGGATCAATAGCGTCCCATTGCTCGGTCCTTAATTGTGACACAGGCGACACTCCACCCTACACTACGTGCAATTCCTTCACTGCACAACCGCCATGCCATTAATCGCCGCATCAAAGCATAGTTTCATTTTTGGTTTTATCAAAATTACCCACAACCAACAAAGCCATTTTCAGTATTTTCGAAACAAGTATTGATTTGATCATCAGCTATTTTGATTCTAGAGCATGGCTAAGCAGGAATAAAATAAACGCATATACCCAAGATGACATTAAGAGATGTCTATTCTCAATCTATGGTTATCAAGGTTCTCATGTTCATAATCATCAAAGGAGATTCACGAGACAACAGGTATAACTACCAATCCACAATATAGCAATTTACATAAAGTAAACGCATGCAAGAAACCATTTGATGCACAAAGGGATATAAAATAGTGGGATCAATATGACCAAAGGAAGCTTGCCTTGCTTAATTGATTTAATCTGACGAGGGCGAGGATTGCGGTGGACGGCAGCGATTTAAGAAGCTAGAGGCGTCGGGTTCTACTCGTCGAACAACGGAAAATAACAAAATACTAACTTCAATAAAGGCAACAAGGAAATGAATAGCAAAATAGATAAAACTACTGCACGAGAAACGAGGATTGCTCTTTAATGAATTTATTAATCTTATGTTATGAATTCAAGATGTAAAGATTGATTAGATTGATCATTAGATGCAAGCTTTCAATGATTTGTTATTAATCTTTAATTGACTTTGCTTAGAATTAGCTTTATACAAGTTGAGTCTATTGATTTAGGCTACGATGACATTTCCATCATATTCGAGAAGGATCGGTACAACAATTTCACAATTAAAGTCCAATTGTTCTTTCTACCGAATTCGTGAATATGCTCATTTAGGGTTAGTTAACCTATAAGATTATTATGCAAACCTTAGCAAATTGAGGTTATCTTTTTGTAATGGGATAGTCTACACCTTGAAGAACACTACCAAACTAGTTCCATAAGTTTTAGGATTTTGGTAGAGACTATAATCTTATTGCTAAAGCGGTTCATGCTATACTTAAAAACTATACTATTCAAA
The DNA here is from genome assembly GCA_036346375.1 of Guadua angustifolia. NCBI lineage: Eukaryota > Viridiplantae > Streptophyta > Magnoliopsida > Poales > Poaceae > Guadua > Guadua angustifolia. The sequence continues at coordinate 44,824,717 of CM070510.1, forward strand.
ATCGGCAAGGAAGGGATTGACAGATTAACGATTAAGGGTTTTAGGCCATTTGGATTAATATGCAAAGCATGATGAAATATGGTTATTTCTTCATAACATGATGATTTACACTTTGTATAACAGTCCTAAGCTAATTCCATAAATTTTAGGCTTTGGTGATACATCATCTTCATTCTTGAAAAGGCTTAAGTGGTATTGTAATGTTTAACATTATTCGAATCGGCCAAAAGGAAATGACAGGTCAATGCTTAAGGGTTTTGAACTAGCTTGATTTATATGGAAAGCATATCTGAAAATGAAATATTTTTCTAGAATCTGGTAGAACAAACTTTGTAGAGTGTTACTAAACTAGTTTTACTGATTTTAGTATTTGGATGAGTTATTTTATCTATCGTTGAAATAGCCTAAATGACCATATTTGCAAACCTTAAATCGCCAACTTCATTTTGAGTTTGCGACTACATTATACAAGACCTTTAATTCATTTTTCGTGTTAGCGGTAGCAAATCCTAGAAAGGTTATAAAGTTGGTTTGGTATTATTTTAGCTTTAATTGCAATAGATTATCTATTTACTTATTGTTATAATTAACATTTCTTTTCATTAAGAACATGCAAATTAGATCTTACTATATACATTTTGCATGCATGGATCCTTCTTGTTTTTAGGAACTTGCTACAAATTACATCATCATTTTGTGAGCCCTTATACTATTACTTTGCTAATGGCCATAACATGGTTAATTAATGTCTATGAAGCAAGTATGCTAAATTGAGTTCAACATTAGATGATCTTCCTTATTTGAGCTTATTATGATTCCAGAGACAAACAAGAATCCATTTTATAGCTGTAAAGGTTATATTTTTCATATATGCAATAATGATCATAAGAGTGTGTTTAACTCATTTTCAATTTTAGCAATTGTTCTAGGACTCAAGAATTGTATAGTTTTGTATATTTGAATGCACTCTGATCCTAAAATCTCATGAATATTGATTTCATCATTTCATGGCTTATTATACACAAATTCTCATTAAAAACCATGTTAGCAGTATAACCAAAGTTTAATATAAATAATCATTCTGCAGATCAACAATTAAATATTTTTACATATTTATGTTCTTCATGATTTTAGATGAATATACAACTTTGTGGCACTGAGATTGAGTCAAAATTGCAATAGATATTCAAGATTTCATCTTCAACCGATTCAAAATACCCTGAGAAATTGAAATGCGCTTTACCCAAAAAGGAGGCGCACGATCGAGCTTCTTCTACGGCGCTGACTACCGCCCCAAAGACGCAATGACGAAGCAGAGAGGACGGTTAGGGCTTGTGGCGAGGGTAGCTCCGCGATCTTCCGGCGGGCGACGACACCAAAGACATCGGCCGCGCAAGGAGAGTCAGGAGTGGTGGAGCCACCGGAAGAGACAAGAGTGGCGCCCACGAGGAGGCGGCGGTTATGGCGGGATCTCACCGGAGAAGGCGAATGGATGAGTCTCGGCTCGAATGGGTAACAAGGTAAGCATCGGTGAGGTCGGGGATTACCGTTTTGGTGGTTGCCGTTCGAGCGCCGGTTGGGCCGCCACCGTGACCGGCCATGGGGAAGAAAAGTCTGTGGCGGCGGCGAAGTTTTCTATGAAGTCGAGGATTGTTGAGGGTTTCACTTTCGGTGATGTGTGGTGATGCTCTAGCTCAAGGGATTGGAGAATGGAGTACTCCTTCGCTCGGATTTTCCTTCGCGCTTCATGCTCAGAGCCTCATAGACATGGAGGACAGGGGATGGGTTTCTTGCGCCTCAGGCTGGGAGGTGAAGGGGAATGAGAGAGAACCTCATTGCGGTGTGGTTGTAGCCAAGAAATGCAGCAACTGAGTGGGATTCGTGGCAATGATCGAGCGTGATTGCTCTGCTGTGCTTCGAAGACTTCGCCAGTGGAAGGAACGGGGTTGGAGAGGGCGATGAGTTCGGCAAAGAGCTCTCAGGGTCCATTGTCGATGATTGGGAATTCAACTATGCATGTGAGCGAACGAGAAGCAACGAATTGGCCCACCCGTCGGTGACTGATCGAAGTTTATTTTCGGATTTTGATTTTCCTTTGTGATCAATTGAAATCTATTACTTTCCAAATTTTGTTTTTCAAAAGTATTTGATCTCAGGATGCTTGTATAAAATTTTCAGCTCCATTTGTGATTCCAATATTTTATGTAAATTCTGACATTATATTATTTTGGATTTAAAAGTTATCTTTTCCATTTTATCTCTTCATTTCTTTATGTATAATATTTTAATTGCTGGCTAAAATGATTTAATTGAATGATCAGGGTTCTCATGGCAATTTTCTTGGATTCAGATAATGTTTGGAGGATTTCCATTCGTTATTTCTATTTGTTGGATTTTCATGCAAAGAATAAATCCAAAGAAATCCCAATAAAATTCAATAATGCCAAGAAACTCAGAAATAAATATTTTCAATTTTAAAATATTTATTTTTACTTTATTGAATTTTCAGGATGTTACAGATCTACCCCCCTTACAGAAATCTCGACCCCGAGATTTGGCGGATCTAAGGGAAAAGTATTTCTAAAAGAGTTAGGAAACTTCTTCTTGAGTCGGCCTTCTCGTTTTCCAAGTTGCTTCTTCTACAGAGTGATTGCTCCGCTGAATCTTGATCATCTTGTGGGGTTTAGTACGAGTGTGGCGTTTAGTTTCTCTTAAGATTCTAATTGAATGCTTTCGATAAGTTAGATCAGGTTGGGGATCGATTTCATTTAGCTAGGTGAGCTTAGAAGGAAGATGAGGACATTTCCCTAATTGCGATATAGGAGAGATATTATAGACACTGGATAGCTGAGATGGCAACTCTAATTTATATGACTTTTATCTCATTTTCTCAATGATACAATATGGCCTGATATATCGTGGAAGATATAATTTTTTCTGACTTAAAGGTATGAGAGTAACACCTACAATGTTTTTGATTAAGTCACGCACTTCTTGCAAGTGCCTGCCAAGTGCCAACTCACCATGATGGAAGATAGATTTCTCATTAAGGCTGGACGTGGGGTTACATTTCTATGCAAGGAGATTGCCGCGGTGTATGGTAAGCCTTTGACTATGTCTACGAAGCCTTTAATTCTCATGTGCTGGAGTTCCCCCTGAATGAAGATATCACCACTCTCGGGTAAGCACAGATGTCGTTCATCAAGTGGCTCATGACGGGTGTCGTACTACTTAAGGTATAAATCCCCCACGTCTTCTCGATCATTATAGTACTGTAATATGTTACATATGCATATACTTCGTAGGTTCCTATCATACTTCCACCTGCTCCCACCACCATGACAAGTCCTACGCATAGTGCAAAGATGGCGCACAAAAGGACTTGCACGGCAGCCAAAGAATCACAAGTGGCCTTGGAGACTCCTACTATCAAGAAGGCAAAGTTGACAGATGCCACAACGCCCCCCTCAAATACATAAAAAGCCCATTGTCCTGACCTTGGAGACTCCCTCTGTCCAGAAAGTAAAGTTGACAGAGGCCATAGAGCCCCCTCAAGAATTTAAGGGGTACATACATGGAAAGCCCCTTTTGGCTAGCAATGAATTGAATGCTCTGGCAAATGGACTCCCTTGCCTCATGAATAGTACATTGACAAGGTGAATGAGACCAAGCGTTTGTAAGATCGAAGATGCCGACTAGAGAGGGTGAATAGGCAGCTATAAAAATTTCTTCTATGATTAATTACAATCTCATCTATTTACCCTTATGTCAAAACCTAAATGATAATAGATGCGGAAGTGATAAACTAAGGTTTTTACAAGTAAAGCCTAAGTCAACAAGTCTTACTAAGTACACTAGCTAATTATGTCTCTACTCAAGAATATACAATCCTAAATACAATCAAGCAATTTAATTACAGGAATGTAAATTGCAACAATGTAAATAGAGAATAGCAACACATCGATGTTTTACTGTGGTGTTTGGAGACTTGCCGATCACCCCTAATCCACGTTGAGGCAAGCCGAAACCACTTTGGACCTACTCCATGAATTGAGCACCCACCTCGATTCCACTAGTGATGGCTCTTTCCACCTCTGGGTAGGTGAGCTCCGACCTTTACAACTTTGCTGAGCCTTCTCACAATTTCCTTGAAAAGATCACCGCGCACAACGCCTCCACACGCCATCTAGGTGTCGGCAAATAACAATAGTAAAAAGTCAAGCCCTCTAGCTTGAGCTCTACCAAGTACAACATATGTACAATGGTGATCACCGAGTGCAACACATTCACAAGGCTTCCCTCATGTGCAACACATGCACAAGGGATTCTCAATCCTTTCCTAATTGCAATACATGCAATTAGAACTCACTTTTAGCTCAAAAATAAAATTGGAGAGTGCAACACATGCACAAATCAACCATAAAGAGCAATAAACCAGCCAAAACCCTAGCAACAACTAAATACCAACCACAAGGCTCCTTTTATAGCCTCCACAAGAAAAACTAGCTATTGGGAGGTAAAATGGCAAAAATACCCAAAAAATCTGGTCATACCACCCTAAGGCCGGTATGACTAGCCTCCGGTCCAACAGCTAGTAAAAACTAGACGTTACTCAGATAATCCGGTCACACAAGAGGGGGCCAGTCATACCAGGCCCCAAAAAGTGCCCTTTGGCCGAAATACCCCTTCTCTGGAAAAAACACACCGAAATGACCCTAGTCATACTAGAGGCTGGTATGACCGGAGAAGGTCCGGTCATACATGACTTTTGTCATACCGGAGGGAGTCCGGTCATACCACTGCTACAACCATTAAAACACCCACAACTTTTTACTCCGAACTCTAATTTAGGTGATATTGGGCTCTATGCGAAGCTTATCAAGAGGGCTAAAATCTCCACCTATTTTCAAAATTTAAGTAATTAGAGATATTTTTATATATCACAAAAATAAAAACTCCATTATAGTTATTTAAGTCTAAAATCTGATTTTTCGAAATCCCTCTCGCAGACTTGATCAAGAGCATGACTATAAGCTAGAAAGAGTCAATAAGATCAAATATTGAGCCATATGATGATCAATTCATGATCAAAATAATTTTGCAAAACACATTTGCAAATTCTAATCACATGCTCCAATATCAAATTAAGCACAACTCATTTGCAACACACATTTGCAAATAAACCGAGAACTTATGAGATCAATCCTTTAGCCATGTAAGGATCAACACATGATCTTGACACTTTGAAAAACATATTTGCAAATGCCAGCACATGCTCTAGGATTGAAACCCATAACCTCTAGTGACGAATACTCATACCATGGGTACCCCCAGCGACCCAAGATGCCGAATGGGCCGCCCCGAGTCCAGCTCTGGCCGAAGGCCCTACGGGGCCACGAAGGACTCTCGTCCCCGACCGGGGGGGCGGTCCGACCCCCGCAATGGGTCAGGCGCCCCACGACCCCTGACCAAGTCGGCCAAAGGGAGGTCCGACCCCCGTCATGTGTCGGGGATCCCCCAGGGCTCCGACCCGCGCCGTGGGTCGGATGCCTCGCAAGCTCCGACCAAGCTAAGGTAATCTCCGCCACCGTCACCAGTCAACCTCGAGTTGGCCACCTGCCCCACGGACACGACGGCTCAGGGTGACCGTGCGGGGGCAGGTGGCTCCTTCCCAAGGTGGCGAGGAGGCTGCCGAAGTCAAGCGCCAGTCTCATCATCCAGTCACGCACAGTGGGAGGACGCGCTCCCTCCCGAGGCAACGCCAGAGCCAGGCGCGACGACGTCAGCACCTGGCAAGCGCGCAGAGGGTAGGTGCGCCAACTCCCGACACAGCAGAAAACCACGCCACCCGACGTGTCTACCGACCCAGCATGGAGCGAGCAGGCGCCGGTCAGTCGCCAAGACCGAAGACCAGGACTCCTGGACGTAGGACACCCCGTCCTTTCTTTTCCAAGTTCCCATGTAACCTGCCCCCTCTGTCTATATAAAGGGAGGCAGGACCCTCAGGGAAGGAGGGGAGCTTTTCTATGAGCAAACTGTTCTTACTTCTCCTGCTCGGACGAGGCGCACAAGGCCAGCCCTTAGCCCTCGCTTGTAACGTTGTGCAGTCCTCGGCACCCAGAGCAATACATAACCACCACGAACTGGAAGTAGGGACATTCAGCCCAAACTAGTATACATCTTGGGCTCCCTGAGTCTAACCATTCAAGGAGAGGGAACGCGTGACCCCTTGACTACAAATTAACTTGCCGGTATTCGAAACACCGACATCTAGCTTTAACACATTTGCAAATAACAAATCATCATTTTGTAAAAACACATTTTGCAAACAGAAAGCATAAACTTTACTTAACCTTGTGATGATCAATACATGATCAAATCACAAGTTAAAACACCAATGCATGAGCTCTTCACCTTTTGCAACACATGCAAAACTTAGTTCCATGCAAAAACCACATATACCAAATTATATGAACTATCTCCCTTTTGCAACACATGCAAAGCTATAGCTCCATGTAAAACCTAAATCAATTAAGATTCAATAAGAAGCAAGCTTGAGCTCCCTTATTTTCAACACATGCAAATACTTAGCTCATGCAAAAAAAAGAGAGTGAGCTAGAGTGAAACAGATTGAATTCATCAACACATGATGGAGCTCAAGTTAAATGACTCAACTCCTCTTAATAGCACGATACCTAATTAGCAACTCGGTCTCCCATCCAAACACTGAGACCGGTAAAAGACTAAGAATACATCCTTAGCCCTATCTAGTTATACCTTTACCTCTAGCACATCCACTTGGAGCTTTTATGATTTTCATCATCTTCTCTCCAAGCCAGGTCCTTTCTTCTTGTTCATCAACACATGATGAGGCTTCTCTAGCTTCACTTCACTTGGGGATTCATCCTTGAAGCTCATCAACATATGATGACTTCTTCTTCTCAATTCTTCATTTTCATGGACTCAACCTACTTCACAACTCATAGAAGATTGTTAATCCAATAAACATAGTTTTCTTAATCATCAATTGCACTCCATTAACACATAATGGATGCTCCTGAGATCCTTTGATCTTTTCCTTTGATGATTGACCACAACCCAAAGATAAATTGATTGAAAGATAAATTGAATCTTGAGTATACTAATGCAACAAATGCTTCATATACTCAAAAACTTTCGATTGCCCTAAGATCAACAAAGTGAACAATTAACACATGAATAGTTCTTTGTTGATTGAATTACAACTAAAACTGTCGGGACCCGAATATGCAAATCCGGACCCTTTGTGTATTCCGCACTAGTCCAGGATCACGCTAGTGCACACAGGCTCAACATAGATGAATATCACAATCATACTCAACGATAATATAATAAAGACTTTATCAAGTTCAATATAACTGTTAAACGACCTTATGGTCCACCTTACATGAATACGTCACGCAGGGCTAAGACTGAAAGTAAATGAATAAACTGCAGCGGAAATAATTAAAAGCGTAGAAACCCTTCAATTGCCACAGGCAACTGACAAAGTTCGCACCCTAGTTGTTCGCCTTCTCGTGGAACTCCTCCTCATAACCAGGCGTTGCTTCTTCTTCAACTGATGATGTTTGGTTGCAAGGGGTGAGTACATAAAGCACTCAACAAGCCGTGCACAAAATGCAAGTCTATATAGTACATGCATGGCTTAGTACAAAGAATAGGCTACAAGGTTACTTTGCATAAACAACATTTGTGAAAGAATAGCAATAATAGATTGAAAAGACAGTAAAACCAATAATAACTATAATAACTTTGGCATTTGTTTTCAATTACCAATTCACCACCTATTTCCTCATTTCAACATTCCATTCCCACATTTGTTTTGATAAAAATCTAATCCTTGACTGTAATCACCGAGCAATGCTCAATACCGTGAGCATGGCTATTTGAATAGGTTTTACACTCTGTAGAAGCTATACATTCACCCACAAGATATAATCAAACACCAAAAAGGTGAGTGACCATAACAAAGCATTTCCAATGCCTAACTAAACCCAGTACTATTTGCCAAGGTTTTAACATTGGTGGGACTAGTTACCACATCCAGGGCCCCCCTTTTGCGTCACGTGAGCCAACCCGTGCGAGGACTGGTTACCACTACCCAAGCCTCACACCACCACAATAGTACTAAAGTTTATACTCAACAAATTAATCAGTTAGGTCTGTCCCATTCCAGACTTGTGGTTGTATGAATGACTCAGTTCAAATTCTTGCAAGGTTAGGTCCTTAATTGACCAAGGAAAGACTAACCAAAAATCATCATGTCCAAAACCACAATTATCATAAAAAATCAAATGCAACCGCCAACATGCCACATTGGCCCACCACAAATACTTGTCACTTGCCTCAGTCTAAATCATTTTACCACCCTAGTTGATTTACCATGCACCATGTGCCATCAACAATACCAACATTATGTGACAACACCCGACACACAATTTAATAAACATGTTCCATAATCATTAACTAAGATTAATCAATTGTACATGAAATGATGACTCGTTACATGGCTAAGCATTCTACTTGCGTTCTAAATACCCACATTGGCAATTATAGCTACCAATTAATATTGAACCATTCTAGGGTGACAAATGAATATGGCATACGACATGGCAAGGGTGAATGTAACACAAGTGGACAATTAACTACTCCCAACATATGGCAAACATTTGATAATTGAAATAGCATGCAATACATTACAACAACATAATATTAAAGCATAGGTTCAACATGATCAAACCACGACTTGCCTTCAAAGCGGTCTAGATCCTACTCTAAAATCTGGTCAAGTGCTGGCTCCTCGACAACGATCTCACCCGGCAACTCAACGTCTACGCGCAACGAAAGAGAAAGCAATAAATGACCAAAATAGAGAGTAAAATCAACTCCAAAAATTAAATAAAATTCACCATTAAATAGAGCACAATTTTAAAAAAATTTAGAGACTAAAATCACCTCAATCAGAGTTCGGACACAAATGATATGGCCTTTCAAAGTTTCAAATAAATGGAAAACACTAAAAATCAGGAAATCTGAATTATCCAAATTATTTTCTTACGGGAAATTCATATTTATGACGTCAGCATGGCTACTGATGACATCAGCATAAAATTTAATTTTTGGTCGAATTATTTTTCTACTGAAAATTAATTATGACGTCATTGCTGACGCAGCATGACACGTGGTCCAATCACACGCTGACACGCGTCTCAACCAGAGGCTGCCGCGCGTCTCGACGCACAGACCTAGTCCACGGCTTGGCCTCGGTCCACCATGGACCGGCCGACACTGTGCCCGTGCGCTAGATGACGCAAGCCATGGTGTCAGCGCGACACGCGGCCAATCACAGTGCGACACGCAGCGCAATACTACTGGCAAAGACTCGACGCGATCTCATCCGTGCGATTCAAAACAAACAGTTGAGATTAACGGATGCAAAACGGTTTTGGTTTACCGCGGCTGCGACATGCGGCAACATCATGACCCTCCATGGCAGATTGAACGGCTAGCGCTACTCGATGCGAAGCTGCGACGTGGCTACTCCGGCACCCAACACGTGGCACGATATCCGCCCAATTCAGAGCCGACGGCCACGATCGGATGGGCGATGAAACATCAGGTGCATACGCGGCAGCATTCAGTCCAATTAATTCAAACTAGACGGTCAAGATTGATCGGTACAACGCGGCTCTGGCTTACTGCGGACTAGGCAGCGTTGCCAGACTTTGAATCGCTGGATCCAGATCGGACAGCGATGGCATACGAAGCGGCGGCGCACTACGCGGCACTATCTGAACCGATCAGCGTGCATCTGACGGCAGCGACGGCTAAGCAACGTGGCACAACTAGCACCCTAGGATTAAGATCTAATGGCTAAGATCTAAGCTAACACAAATATGCGCGATTCAATTTCTACTACACAAATGAAATCTAATGGCTGAGAGTGACGGAGTTGTTTACTGTTGATGCGGCAATGTGGCGAAGGCGCAGGCGTTGGATGAAGATCGGATGGTCGACTGAAGGTCCGACGGCTGCAACGGCAATGCGAATAGGGTGGACGTGGCGAGATCTACGCGGTTCACAAGGGATCGAACGGCTGAGAAAGCTCGCGAGGATGAATGGCGGAGCGGTGGCGGGGCTTACCAGAGACGAGGACGAGAACACATGCGAAGGCGTTCCGAGGCTCCTTCGGTGACACGAAGTGGCGCAACCGACGCGGCTCAACGCCGACAACACTCCGGTGGCCTCGACAACGGCGGAAAGGGACCGGCGGCAATGAAATGAGTGGCAGAAGTGCTTTGGGACTCTGGCGAGCTCGTGCGGGGGAACGACAGTGGCTCTAGCGGCGAGACCTAGGTCAGTGGGTGTGGCGCAGGGTGAGGAACACGAGGGTGGCGGTGGCGCATTAAATAGGGGCTTGAGAAGGCGTGCAGCAGGCGAAAACAAACTCTAAGGTTCACGGGATTACAACGGCACGGTGGATTCGGACGAGGTGACGTGGTTGCATCAGAAGCGTCCGATCGGGCTTGATCGAATGGGCAATGGCTCGACGCAAGGGAAACCGTTGGATCAAGATCCAACGATGGTGACCCTAGGGTTTTCGGCGGGATGGGCTGAACGGGCCGGCTGACGCAGGGAAATTGGGCCGGACCAGCTAGGTTTTGGCCCAACACTATTTAGAGGATTTTTAATCATTTCCGAATAAAAACAAATCAGGAAAGTCAATAAAGCCAAAATAAATAGCAAGAAAATTAGGAAAAATCCAGAAAAATTCCAGAAAATACTTTAAGACCTCTAGAACCCAAATAAAATACTTCCAATAAAAGATCAACAACAGGTTATACAAAACAATTAAAAGACAACAAATGGCCTATTTAATAAATACAAAAAGAAATAAAGAAAATCTCAAAAAATCAAATAAGAAAAAGAAAAACACAATAAATCCAAAGAAGCAAAATTTGGGATGTTACAAACACAACTTAAATTAAATTTAAATTGTCACGAGTATATATTAACTATACAAGTTTCATATACTCAATTCGATGGAATATAAAAGTAGTGATCCAATTTATATAGCGTGGTGGAAAAGGATCAATACTCTTAAGACCATCAACAATAGAATAAACTCCATTAAATATGTGCATGTAAATAATTGAACTTGGAATCAATATGCATATAATCAATCTTAGATAGCATTTGAGTTTATCTTATATTAACATGAGTATACTACAACTACACAAGTTAAATATACTCAAAGAATTATTTCAAAGTATTGATCCTTGATATAGAAAGATGAAATAGATCAATACTCTTGAGACATCAAGGTAAAGTATAAACTCCCCCTAAATATGTGCATTCATGTATATAAGGAATTGAAACATTAATGCATATCTTGATGTCTAAATAATGGTAGAGTTCATCCTTTAAGTTGAATCCAAAATATGCATTAAGATATAAAATGAATACGAGTGCGTACCTTGGGTTTTCCATTTTTCAATGAGATGAGACTAATCAAAGATATACTCAATAAAAAAATTAGTTTTATAAAAATATTTATCATTAATTAATAATTGAGACTGTAACACCCCGACGCCCATCGCGCCACGGATGCTACCAACCCTCAATATAACTAATGACATCTCTACGCAAAGACTGAAAACAATCTCTAGACTCTTAACACCAGCTTAAAAACTAAGCCACCGAAATTTTCAAAATTTCGGCATGACCTCTCTAGTAAGTAGGACATCCACTCGTGAGATGAAAAGCAGCGCTTGTATGATATCATTCTAGCAGGTCCTTAGTTAACCAATCACACATCCAATAGAATTTAATAAAATCCACCACGACGAACAACACATTACAACCGCATTAATTACATCCAGACTTAACAAATTGGCTAAATAAATTGTTGGAGACCGAAGTCGTGCACGTGATACTACTCAAAACCCGACGAGCCAGCTTCAAAGTACCTAAAACAAGGAACAAACAGGCGTGAGTCCACGACTCAGCAAAGTGCAACAGGTAAGAAAAGTAAGGAATTCGACAATAAAATACAACTACTTCAAAACATAAAGTAACAGTTCCTTTAATTGACATCCGTAAATAAAAGAAGCAGTTTGAATTCATATAAATCCAAAATGTAGGGACACAATTACTTCATCATTTAACATAACCTTTACTTACTTGAAATCAGCCGGTAATAGAAACAGTAACTAACTCCACTTAACACAACCAACTTGAGAACGTAATAAAACCTTACCCATGCCTTAGTAATCATTTCTGGATGAGCCCACGACTCAGTCCTCAACCTGTTCTTTCCATTCTCATCAATTAACATTCAACAATTGCAACACACAATGCAATGCAATGCTTTTATGCATTCATGCTCAAAATGCAACCTTTTAGCCTATACCGGTATAGCTGAGTGCACACCCGTCGGTGTGCACCCTCTCATTCCCAACCATCCAGTGGCGGAGCCTACTCTTACTGACTCGCTCCCATCCGTGGATGGGACTACGAGGTAGGACTTTTGTACTCACTACGTGTGAGTACAGAGGCCCGCATCAACATGGGTCGCCTCTTCTGTAATGAATGCGCAAATGCAAGTGACATGAATGAACTACAAGTTTCATCCTATTTAGACTCCACATTGGTCATGGACATGTTTATAAGTACGACATAAACATGAATATAAACAAACACATTATCATTTAATCACTTTATCATTTGCATCAACATAACCATACTCATTTGTACAATTCGTAATGCATTGCAATAATTGAAATTGAATTACTTACCTTCCAATTTCTAACATTCAACCATCCTCATCATCATACTAAGAACAACTTCTAGATATGCTATTAAACATAACCAAATCATTAGAATTTTCATACTCTTATCGCAAGCAAAGCATTTAACACCCTAATAACGCTCTAGGGGATGCATTTGCCTTTAACCGCGAGGAGTGGGGTGGCGAGAAGTTGCAGCCACCCCCGAGATCACTTTTCCCCTCAACTGTCCTTGTCACTCCTTAATGCCATGTTTGCTGGGACAAGGGAATCCGACCAAGGAGGAAAAGAAAGGGGCAGCCCTACCCCTCTCATTTTCTTACCACTCCTCACCAGTTCCCTCACCCTACGATCATAAGGTACTAGCCGGTTACATTGATCATCTTTTTCCCTCTTAACATGAATGCATACACAAAAATGGTAGCAATACATTTTATGTATTGTGCAATTAAATCACCCTGCATAGATAGAACTACCTAACTTCACCCAGGAAAGGCAATAAAACAATAGTGATATATATCAAATGATAACAACAATTTCTTAACGATAAAGACGTAATTACGAAAAACACATGCTGCAGACATTCACATTACAAGCTATGATCACTAGTTGAATCAAAAGACTTGAGTGTAAATTATCTTAAACCCTCCACCAAAATGCATGCACGACAAACCAGGGGCAACACACCACAATTTGGAAATGAGACCTGAATTTTCAATTCATGCAGTAGTATAAATCTTGCATATAAGGTATTGAGTGTTATAGAACCAAGTCAGGCCTTTGCATGCTAAATGTCCTAAGATTTTCATTTATGCAAACATTTAAACATTACCCTCTATTCCTAGAATACCAAAATACTAGCATACACCTCACTTTCCAAATGTTGGTATATACTTCTATAGATCACATTGCACAGAGGATAGACTTAGTTGACCATACACAAATGAATTCCAGAGCACACACATTAATTATCAGAAATCGAAGCACAGAGAAGGAACAAACTACTGATCAAATTCACTCTCATCTATCAACATAAAACTTTCATCTTACACATCTATGCACTACACCCTGCTTCAAACACGCCAGTACATGAGATCTAATGCTAATCACCTCAAGCTCACAATTTAACGGGAATCAAAGTCACAAGCATAACCAGCAGATAGCTCAAAAATGATAAAAGATATCAATTCATAAACATTGAATAAACAGAATGCTAACATATCTGACCAAATGCATAAGAACTAGGATGCAGTATCATAAGAAAATTCCTCACGAGATATCCTACACACATAAATGCTAGAATAACATTCCACAAACACCAAAGATTATCACCTCAAGTACTACGCTACTTGTAATTTCACCAACTAATCAAGATAATATATGCTAATCACATTCAACAAACCTAAACCTTCTAGGCATTTCATCAAACACCTAGCATGCACGCAATTAAACCCCAAATTCCTAGGGTTTTACCTCAAAGAAAGTCCATGGAGGAAGAAGGAGGTGGGGAGAGTCAGCTGGTTGTTGTCTTTGCCACGCCCAAAGCCATGAGAGGAGAGGGCGCAGGAAGAGGGGCGGCAATGAGCGTGGGGAACAAGCCGTAGGGGAGCCCATGGTCAGGTGACGGTGCTTAGGGAATAGCAGCGGCTGGCCGGGTGCTGGGAGGAGGCGACGGTGGGGCAATGGCAGTAAGGAGGCGACAACCCCGGGAAGGAGTAGGAGAGCAACAGGGAGGGGAGGAGCCAGGGGAGTCGGCTGGGGTGGAGCAGGGCGACAGGAGGGAGCTCGGGAGGGAGGTGGCTGGGGAAAAACCCTCCTGGCTCTCTCTCTCTTTTAGGGTTCCCTCCTTTTTTTTATAACCCAAAAGGTAGAAGCACTAGATAAAAGGGCTAGGGGAAAAAGAATAACATTTAATTTACAAACTACTCAACAATTCTAGAGACCCCAACCAACAACTCCAAAACTGACATTTCAACTCCCGGCGGAAAGAAAATCCTTTGAGTAAAACTTTCCACAGAAAAGTTATGGCTCGGAGAAATTCCCTTTCTGATATGCATCCGGTATATCTCAGAACTTTTCGTTAAGATTCTTAAAACTGCAAGACGATCAAAAAACAAATCCGGCCAAAAACCCTGGAAAAAAACAATTTGCGGCATTACAGAGACTAATCAATATTATGATTACCAAAAGAGTTAGTCTCAATATTCAATATGATCGTGAATATTGTATCCAAGGAATGCAACAAAATAGATAATATGAACTCGAATACATACCTTCGATATTTCCATCTTTTTTATCCAAATGAGACTAAAAAGAGTTAAGCTCAACAAAAAAGTTAGTCTCATAAAAAGATTTGTCATTAACACCAAAATCAACTTAATGGAGCTTGAACTTTCAACGTCATGTTGATTTCAATGCGAGGTATAGAAAGAGAGATTTCTACCGCGAGGACCATGTGACATTCTCAGTCAGTTTTGAAGATCTGTTCCATATATACCAATTGATAGCCATCAATATTTCTACTGTACAATCTTAGACGTTGTGAGTATCGCTCCATACAACATGAGCTTATGAATTCTATAGGATTTTGTATTATATTTTTTAAAATTCAACATGAGTTGCAGGGTAATGAGGCAGCAAGCCTTGATAGGTCAATACCTAATTGGGTTCATCGACCCCAAGCTTGTGTCTGCGACCATGGCTAGGCTTCAATCAGAGTTACTTACCGACTACATCAAGCGAACATTGCAGGCTGAGTCAGAAAAGGACTTTGTTTTATTTCCGTACCATGAGTAAGTAGTACTTTACTCGTCAATTACTTGTACGCAATTAAATCATATATGAACTTATTTTCTTACACTGCATACCATTTAATAAGCAACCATTGGGTTCTATTTGTACTCGTTTCGAGTGAAAACAAAGTCTACACTTTTAACTTGCTTGAGAAGAGGCCGATGGCCTACGTGATATAGCCAGTTTTACAAAAATAAGTACATTCCTCTAACCTACACTTTATGTATTTAACTACGTTCATTTTTTAACTCAATAGCATCTCTCTAATATATGTATGGGTTTCTCATCGTACATTGCTAAAGGAGGGCGACATGATGACAAAAAAGGTGACCAGTTGGATTGGAAGTACTTCAAGGTACAAGTGCCTAGCATAGGATTAATTTTTTCTGACATCTATTTTTTGCCTCTTAATTTTTTTTTTGCTTACAGTGTCATCGATAGGGCAGCGATGACCTGTGCGGCTTCTACACCATGCATCACATGCTAATCGTGGTCGGTAGTGCACACATTTCCCTAAGGTATATGTACATGCATAATATATGTAGGTTTTTACATACAAATTTTAAAATTTAAATTAGTGCACTCATTTTTATTTTGTAGAAGATCGATATCCCCCTCAAGAGCTTACAAACCAAAGATCTCAATAAATTATGAGACCACATATGCTGTGATACTGGATAAAAGTTCTAGCAGAGAACGGTACGTTTAGAGACCCGACAAGCTTCTACTAGTTCATATGTAAACAATGTGATATGCGTACTAACTGTTAAGCGTATATGTTTGTGTTCTATATTGTGAATGAATGTGATGTATATTGTAAAATGATTGTGTTCTACATATATTGTGAATGTAATGTGCATCCCGTATGTAATCTGTGATATATATTGTGGATGTGATGTATATTGTAAAATATTTGTGTTCTATATATACTGCATAATCATTGTGTAATCTGTACTGTTTTGGGGGATGTACAAAAGCCCCAAGCCCTCACACTACTACAGAATCGGTCATCACTCGCTTGGCTCGTCCACGCCATTCTTTGCGGTTATGGGGCCGCGGTGATTGGTCGGCAGTGATACTCGGGGTTATCACTGCCGGCTCAGGAACCGGCAGTGATAATAGATATCACTGCCGGTTCATTATACAACCGGCAGTGATACTCAACTATCTCTGCCGGTTTACACTAGAACCCGGCAGTGATATTCGACTATCTCTGCCGGTTCACACTAGAATCCGATAGTGATATATGTATATCTCTACTGGCTTATACGAAGAACCGACAGTGATATATGTATATCACTGCCAGCTCCTGGACGAACCGACAGAGACAACCGAATTCTGAAAAAATTTGTAGATGTACTTCATAGATTACAGAATTTTCTCTTTTTTTGTAAGTCCTGATATGTATTGAATTTGAACCTATAATTTTATACATAGGTAGAGTAATTTATGAAGTACATCTACAAATTTTTTCAGAGATTTCGTGACTTTTATTAGTTGGTGTGCACGATGTGTACACAGGAAGGTCTGTGTGCACATGATATGTTGCCTTCAAATATATAGTATAAAAAGCGTCGTTAGATCATAATTAAAATATATTAAAGCATCACAATATTTAGTTTTTACAATAGTCTGTTTACAAATGTAGTGTGAGTACATCTTGTTCACTTTGGATCGAGGATGTCAGCGTGGAACTCGCCGTTTGGATTGATGATCTCATCGTGAACGAATCCAGCGATCTGCTCTTGAATTGCTAAAACTTCTGTTAGCAGTAACTTATTGGTTCTCATCTTGGAGCGCTGTTATTGAAGAAAAGAGAAATTTAATTAATGATGATAGATGTTAAATGAAAGA
Source organism: Guadua angustifolia (assembly GCA_036346375.1). NCBI lineage: Eukaryota > Viridiplantae > Streptophyta > Magnoliopsida > Poales > Poaceae > Guadua > Guadua angustifolia. Next base: position 44,842,191 of record CM070510.1, read on the forward strand.
AAAGTAGGCATGAATGTGTAATTATATACCATGGCTTCATGATAGCCGACACTCTCCGTGACAATTGCATGTATATTTGTACATACGTAGTATGCACATAAATTATTTCCCTGGTCCTATCTCATGCATGGAAAGTCTTTTATTATTTGGAAATTTTTCCTGTAGGGACGATGCCGACCACCTTTCTTGCAATATCGTGTGAATGCCATGTGAATGATTTTAAATAGTAATTAACCTTAAATACAATAGAATAAAATATTACTAGAGCAATAACGCAACGATCGAGTTTACCTGTTCATCATGTCCCAAAAATTTTGATACAGATTAAGTTCTTTTCTCAGCGAGTCCAAGACAAAAATCCTGGTAGCATCTAACTCGATGACGAGGAAGACCCAGTGATAACTAGACATATATGTTAACATAGCCTATTAGTCCCACACCGTGTCACGCAAAAATAGTAAAACAATATTAGAAGTAGGGTAATACGTACTGAAAGTTATAGGGTAAAACTACGGAGGTTTTGTTTTGCAGCTTCAAGAAAGTATTAAATAAATAGTCTTCAATAAACTGTGGACTCTGCCAGATGATTTTCTCGTTGACAAGTCCCGGATCGAGAAATCCTAAATTGTCATTGTCATTACTTCTACATATCTATATCTCCATTCTACATATATAAAAAAGAAGTTAGACATATAGTTGAACGGTACAAGAATATACAATAATATAAATAGAGACTTACAAAGTCCACAGTCTGAGTATTGCCACGTCTAGAGCATCTTGCTGGTACAACATATACAATTCGAAGAACTCTACCCAGAACATGTTATCCCCATTGTGAAAATCCGATTCTTTGTATCTCACTAGGAACGCCACCATACCCTTTTCGCACTGCTGCATGTAATACTGATGGACGCGCCGCAATTGTGTTGTTAGGTTCTCTAAATGAGCTGGTTCAACCAGCGGTTGCCCCAAAAAGAACTTCCACCTTAGACCTAGCTCGTGATTACGAAGTTGTTCAGCAGCATCTTTTTCAGCTTGCGACATCAACGCCTCAGCACTAGCCGTCTTCAAGTATTGCTTTCTGGAGATGCGCTCGTAGTCCAACATTTTCGAAGGTTCAGAAGCCCGCCTTGTCTCTTTGGATTTTGCCATACTCAAGAAAAACTTCTGCGCATTAGCATCGACTTTAGTCTTCTCAGGTGATGGCGCCTTTTGGAAGTGAGATGTTACATAGGCCTTTATTTCCATTTTTCATTCTTCTTCAGTCATCTCGGCAGGTAATTTCTTCTGAGGCTGTGCTGACTTCACAGATGACCGATGTCGATAGTTGTGACCGATAATGAAGAAGAGGGAGTGGGGCAAGGCGGAAGATCTAGGTCTGATGGTAATGCAAGACACAGAGCAATCTTTACCCAGGTTCGGGCTCTCCAATGGTGATAACACCCTAGTCCTGCATTCGTTGTTCTTCGTGTGAGTATGAGTGTTCTTGTTTACAAGCTTTCGAATCTTGATCCCCCCTCGTCTAGAGTTCTCTTTCTCTACATATACAGGGTGAAAGCTTCACCCAGTCACGGCTGCTGGAGTTGTTGAGGCGCAGCAGAGCGTGAGGTGGCAGAGCGCTTGAGGCGCCGAGGAGACCGCCTCAGCAGCTTCCGACAAAGCACAAGAGTACCATGCGTAGAGAAGCAGCCGCTTGCCGTCGCAGAGGCAAAGCGCCGCTTCACCTACCCTTGTCGCATGCCTCCCCCCATCTTCTTTCTTCTGGCGTCGCTATGACCTTCCAAAAGCCCTTCCTTCTACATGATTGTCCCGATCCACCCCCATGGGCCGATCCGGTTGGCCCATCAACTAGGTACCTGGTCTCGTAGCTTCCACAGTAGCCCCCGAGTGCTTCGGGACCGAGCCGCCCCTGTCGGTCCACCTTTTGCCTGCCGCGGTTTTCTCACATCGTCGTATGGCTTGGAGGGGAGGTCGTGAAGGACTCAATTATCTCGCGTCAACTTTCCCGAGTGGTTTATAGCCCAGCTCGCCGTGACCTTAATGATTGGCATGCCCGCGGGTAGCATCTTCGTCCGCGAACGACGGTCGGCTCATCATGGAGCGTACTCGGGACAGGTTTGATGATGCCTGCACTCGATCATGTCGGAGCGTAGCATGGCCCGTCATGGAGCGCACCATCGTTTGGCTCTTGGCTGCGTAGTACCCGTACATGTACGGTAGTCGGCTCATCATGGAGCGTACCTGGAATTGATTTTATGATGTCTACACCCGATCATGTCGGAGCGTAGCATGGCCCGTCGTGGAGCGCACCATTGTTTGGCTCTTGGCCGCGCGGTACCCGTACATGTACGGCAGTCGGCTCATCATGGAGCGTACCTGGAATTGATTTTATGATGCCTACACCCGATCATGTCGGAGCGTAGCATGGCCCGTCGTGGAGCGTACCATTGTTTGGCTCTTGGCCGTGCGGTACCCGTACATGTACGGCAGTCGGCTCATCATGGAGCGTACCTGGAATTGATTTTATGATGCCTACACCCGATCATGTCGGAGCGTAGCATGGCCCGTCATGGAGCGCACCATTGTTTGGCTCTTGGCCGCGCGACGGTTGTCCGCCCCGATCATTGCCTTCGGTTGTCCAGGTCAGGATGGGTCATGCCCCGACCAAAACCCGGCTACAACGGTAGTGTAGAGGCGCGTCCCACCCTGCCGGATTTGTCGCCCTTATGGTTCCGGGGCAGCAAAACTAAGTCTTCTTCGCGCATCACGCCCGCACTCCTTCGTCTCCAAAAATTCATCTCCCTCCCTACGCGTTCCTTCGCTAGGGTTAGCCACCACCAGCAGACCTTCTCCTCTTGGCGTCGGCGATAATCTCCTCAGGGAATGTCGACTCGCCTTCCCGGGACCCCATGCTTCCTCCGGCCCACGATTGGGTCCCTTCGATGTCGATGAGACGATTTGGATATGATGGTCACAATGGGGGTCATGCCGCTGGCGACCTTGATTAGCGCCCGCCCGGCTTGTGGTAAGTTCTATCCCACTCCTCGTTGCGAGGAAATCGTTGTCTTCGAATCCTTTTTTTGTGAGGGTTTGGGCTCCCGGTATGTGGTTTCTTCCGCGGGCTTCTTTCCTTCTATGGCATCGAATTGGTTCACTTGAACCCCAATTCTATCCTCCATATTGCCGTCTTCTTCTTTTTCTGTTCATGCCGAGTGATGCACGTTCCTCATTTCTTCGGAATTCTTCCAAGCGTTGGGGGAGCGCTCCGAGGAGAGAGATGCCCTCCTTAAGGAAGTACTCCCCAAGGTAAGGGAGCATGAGGAGTATGAGGCCGACCTGGAGCGTGTCTGGTGTGAAGGCGAGGCTAAGCAGCTGGAGCTTTGGGCCAAAGTCCAAGCTCTGATAGATGCGCTCCAAGGTGAGTGTCTTCTTGGCTTCTTGACTGCTGACTTGGTTCTCATTGTCTCTGACTTCGCCTATTGCTTCAGGCTTCCGCGAGCAGATCCAGACGCTGAAAGATTCCGAGTCTCGGGCCCAAGCTGACAGTTCCCGACTGGCGCGGGAGCTGGAGAGCATTCACCGTGAACAGATTCAGCCACTGAAGGATTCTGAGTCCCGGGCCCTAGCTGACAACGCCAGGCTGACGCAAGAGCTGGAAGGTATTTATATCTCCACTCGGCATCATATTCCTCGCGTTCGAAATGATTTTAACGACGGTCCTAGCGGTTTGTAGCGGTCAAGAGAAAATCGCAGGAGCAGGTTGACGCCCTTAATGAGAAGGTGAGGGCCGCTCACGAGCTTCACGACAAATTCCGCGGCTCCATCGGAGAGATGACCAAGTTCTTGAGCCCCGGAGGAGTTGAGCCGAGTGGCGATGTCGAGGCCCTTTCGCTGCTGTCGGCGGGTCCTGAAAGGCTCAGAGCCCATATTCAGGAGATGTCGACCACCAGTGCTAGCCAGGTGCTGGCCATCGTGAAGTCGCTTTATCCCGGGGTGGAACTAGAGGCCATTAAGGAGGGCTTTGCTTGTACCGTCGACGATGATCAAGCTGCTGTCCTTTTTGAAGAAGTCTGAAACGTGGCCTCCTCCATCGTAGAGAATTTAGAATTAGACCTTTTGTAAATGCTAACTTGGAATTGTAGTTACCGCCTTTCTTTTGATGTTGCTACTATTGATCCTGAGTGGCTTCACAGTGCCCGAAGAGGTTTTCCCTGCGTCATGCGTTGCCAGCGTCTCGATCAACCTCCCACGCTAGTGGGTTTTAAGGTGCCTCGGTGCCTCGCTAGGCCGTCGTCGGCGTTCAACTTCCCAGAATGGTACGGCCGAGGCTGCTTGTCTTCGTCAGGTACATAAGGGCGTTACACATCTTAAAGCGATCGCCCGTCTTTCTCATTTTCACCATTCCGTCTCTTCGCTTCTTGAGCGATCCTCTGATGGCTTCCTCGCCGAACTCCGCTACTCCCGATGCCGAAGCTGCTCCGGCCTTGCCTCCGCCGCTGATCTTCGACTTGGGGCGATCTCGACCACGGAGTTACCGAGGAGCTCTGCTCGGACTCGACCTCGCCCTCGTGAGTGGCGGCGAAGGAGAAGTCGCTTCGCGATGTCGCCGCCATAGAGGTTTTCCTCGAGGTCGTCCCGGCTCTTGTTGAGGTCGCAGACGTCCTTGTCAAGGCTTTGGGCCGTGCTCGCCGTGCCGCGTAGGTTTGGCTGCTTTTAGGGGGTACTTTTGTAAGAAAATGCGATTGGACATAATGTTCAATCTATGATGATATATATGTATTTTATGACTTTCTGGCTTTATCTGAATGTGTAGTGTTTTTTTGCTTGAATGCTATGCCCGACTGGCCTAGCCCCCCAGTGTATGGCTAATTCTTAGATACACACTCGGGTAGCTAGGCTTCATCATTCGGAGTCTGTTATTTAAAGTCAATAGTTTTGGGATTTAGTCATGACCGGTAAGGAAAAAATGATGGGTTTCTTCGAAAACGAGGGACAAATGTTTGCGCATTCAGACTTGTCAGGTAGTCAGTAGCCCCCGACTTACTACTTAGTTGAGGATCAAGTGAGTAGTAAGTCAAGAATGGCTAAGATTACAGTAATACAATGGAATGCGTATTTTAAGTGTAGAAGCGACGTAGCTGTTCTATGTTCCAGGTGTTGCCGAGAGCCACGCCGTCTTCGCGCTTGAGTCGGTAAGACCCCGGGCGCACTACCTCGTCGATGATATAAGGGCCTTCCCATCCTGGGGAGAGCTTGTGCTCGCTTTTCTTATTCTTTCTATGAACCAGATCCCCCTTAGAGAAAGCTCGGCCCCGAATGTTTCGACTGTGGTAGCGCCGGAGGCCTCGGAGGTATTTAGCCGACTGGATGGATGCGACGTCCCTGGCCTCCTCTAGCTTGTCGAGATCTTCGAGTCGGCCTTCTTCCGACTCGGCTTCTTTGTAGTTCCGAACCCGTTGGGATCCGAATGTCAGCTCGGTGGGTAGGACCGCCTCCGAACCATATACTAGGAAAAAAGTGACTGCCCGGTAGCCTGCTGTAGTTTCTCACCCCAGTACCGACGACAATTCTTTTAACTATCGCTACAAGATACGGCTTGAGGCGGTCATATATTCTGGCTTTCAGACCCTATAGTACCATGCCATTGGCTCGCTCGACCTGTCCATTGCTTCGCGGATGGCCCACGGAAGCGAAGCAAATTTTGATCTCGAGGGCCTCGCACCAGTCTTCGAACTCCTCACTTCTGAATTGGGTGCCGTTGTCTGTGATAATCCTGTTTGGCACGCCGAATCTTACGACGATTTCTTGAAAAAATTCTCTGGCTTTGACGGCGGTGATCGTTGCGACCGGCTTGGCCTCAATCCACTTGGTGAATTTGTCGATGGCGACGAAGAGGAAAGCCATCCCGCCTTGGGCCTTCTTGAGTGGTCCGACTATGTCAAGCCCCCAGACTACGAACGGCCAAGTGATCGGGTTGGTCTGCAACTCTTGCGCCGGTATATGAATCTGTACGGCAAAACCGACAAATTTCACACTTGAGGGCGACCTCTTCTGCGTGCGGACGGCGACAAAGCGGAAAGAATCCTTGCCGGTAGGCCTTGCCGACTAGTGTGCTTGATGCCGCGTGGTGTCCGCAGATGCCCGAGTGGATTTCCTCGAGGAGACTCTTCCCTTCTTGTTCTGATATGCACCGTCTTAAGACCCCGGAGGCGCTCTTTCGAAAGAGCTCATCCCTGACCACCACGTAGCTTTTACTTTGCCGCGTGATGCACTCGGCTTGGGTGTGATCGTCCGGAAGTTCGTCCCTCAGAAGGTAATCCAGATAGGGCTTCGTCCAATTGGGGCTGATGAACAATACTTCTGCTTCGACCGACTTCTCTCCGACGGCGGACTCATTGCCGCCGTAGAGTCGGTGGTGAAGCTCTTCCACTAAGACTCCGACCGGGATAAAGGTCTCTACCGAGCCTAGCTCGGCGAGCTCGTCTCGTTCACCTCGTTGTCCCATGAGTACATGGGTGAGCTCCAGTCCGTCGAACTTGTCTTCCAGCTTGTGCACCTCTTGGCAATACGCCGCCATGCTATCGTTAACGCATGACCATTCCTTCTGTACTTGGTTGATCACCAGCTGGGAGTCCCCACGAACCGTCAACCATCGGATTCCGAATGATATGGCGATGCGGAGCCCATGTATGAGCGCTTCGTACTCGGCAGCGTTGTTCGATGCCGGGAAGTGGAGTTGAAGAACATATTTGAGATTTTCGCCCGTCGGAGAAATGAGCACAACGCCAGCCCCCGCACCACTTAGCGTGAGGGAGCCGTCAAAGTACATTGTCCAGTATTCGAGGTCCTCCACGCTATGCGCTCTCTGCGTCTCGGTCCACTCGGCGACGAAGTCGGCGAGCGCTTGAGATTTGATGGCAGTCCGGGGCTTGAAGGAGATTTCGAATGCTCCAAGCTCGACTGCCCACTTGGCGACTCTCCCAATGGATTCCCTTGACAGAAGTATATCCCAATCGGAAAAAGACGCTACCAATTAAAATGGAATGCTCTTGAAAGTAATGCTTGAGTTTATGGGAGGTAAGGAGTACTGCCAGATAAGAGCTTCGCACCGAGGGTACCGCCTCTTGATTCACCCAGCTTCATCGATTTAAATAAACCGGACGCTGAACCTTCAGAGGTGTCTCGCCCCCTCACTTTCCACTACAATCGCGGCACTGACTACATGAGTCGTGGCCGCTATGTAGAGCAAGAGGGGCTCTTCTGGTGCCGGCGCGACCAATACCGGAGGTGTGGTCAGGAGTGTCTTCAGATCTTCGAAGGCCTGCTGTGCCTCGGTAGTCTATCGGAAGCTGTCTTGTTTCTTCAGGAGCTTGAAGAACGGCATCCTCGATCGCCTAAGCGAGATGAACCGTCCGAAAGTGCCACCATGCAGCCCGTGAGCTTCGGACTTCCTTTTGACAAAGTCGCCGGCTTCATCTTGAGAATGGCGTTGATTTTTTGGGGTTAGCTTATGCGGCGGTGCGACACGATAAATCCGAGCAGCTTTCCGGAAGGAGCCCCGAAGATGCATTTCTCGGGGTTAAGCTTCATCTTGAAGCCCCGCAAGCTCTCGAACGTCTCGACTAAGTCGGAGGTGAGATCTTCCTTCACCCGGGTTTTAACCACAACGTCGTCTACGTATGCCTCCATGTTGCGTCCGAGTTGAGTGTGAAAACACCGCTGAATAGCACGTTGGTAGGTCGCGCCAGCGTTTTTCAACTCGAATGGCATCGTGACATAGCAGTACACGCCGAACGGTGTGATGAATGACGTCTTGATGCAGTCTTCCTCCTTCAACCGGATCTGGTGGTACCCCGAGTATGCGTCTAAGAAACTCAGGAGTTCGCACCCGGCGGTGGAGTCTACCACCTGGTCGATGCGGGGCAAACCAAAAGGATCCTTTGGGCACGCCTTGTTGAGATCTGTGTAATCCACACACATGCGCCAACTTTTATTTTTCTTGCGTACAAGGACCGGATTGGCCAACCAGTCGGGATGATACACTTCTTTTATAAAATTAGCCGCCAAAAGCTTGGTGATCTCCTCCCTGATGGCGTCACGGCGGTCTTGTGCGAACCGTCTGAGTCGTTGTTTGATGGGCTTGGCTCTTGCGTCCATGTTGAGTGAATGCTCGATCACCTCCCTAGGGACACCGGGCATGTCAGACGGTTTCCAAGCGAAGATGTCCCGGTTTGCCCGAAGAAAGGTGACGAGCGCCTCTTCCTATTTGGGGTCGAGCCTAGTCCCAATCAAGGCGGTCTGTGCTGAGCTGGACGGGTCGAGAATCACGTGCTTGACTCCTTCATCAGGCTTGCCAGCGAGCCTGGCTTTCGCAATGAACGCCGTCTTTCACCTCGCGGAGGATAGCCGCTGTTTAATCTTTCGGCCTTCACCGACGCCATCAATGACTCGCCATGTCGCAGCTTTTCCTTGTCGATACGAAGATTGCTTGACATCCCTCGAATCGATGATGGCCCGTTTGGGCCCGGCATTTTCAGCGTGAGATACACGTAGTGAGGGACAGCCATGAACCTGGCTAATCCCGGCCTTCCCAAGATGGCATGGTATGCCGTCTCGAAATCAGCCACCTCGAAGTTTAGGTACTCCATTCGGTAGTTCTCCTTGGCTCCGAACGTCATCGGGAGCGTGATTTGCCCGAGTGGCACCGTCGAAGTCCCGGGGATTACCCTGTGGAACGGTGACGATCCACGCTTGAGCTCGGAGCGCGGGATTTTCATATCATCAAAGGTCTTGGAGAAAAGGACGTTGAGCCCACTTCCTCCATCGACCAGCACCCTCTTGAGCCTGACGCCACGTATGACGGGGTCCAGCACTAGAGGATATCTGCCCGGGAAGGGAACACAATCGGGGTGATCCGAACGATTGAAAGTGATCGGGATCTCGCACCACCTCGGATATTGGGCGTCCGGGCGTTATTATGTTGATCTCCGGCGGTAGCTACGCTTCGCTTGACTCATCACGCCGAGCCCCGAATATATAGTTGAGCTCGCGCTTCGGTTACTTAGTAGTCGCCTCTATCTTTCTCAAAGGGTCTTGCTTCCTTGCTTCCGCCGCCCTTGCCTCTGCTCACCTCTTGTCGCCTTTGCTACGAACATCCTCAAATTTGGCTATTTTTGAATTCTATAATTTATTTTGAAATTTTAAGAATTTCTGGAATTTATTTGGATTTATTTGAATTTTTGTAAATTAGTTCTTTTCTGGAAATTAATTTAATAATGAAAATTTTTAATAAAATATAAATGGAAATATTTTATTTGAGTTAGAAATGTCATAAAATATTTTCTGGAATTTTTCTAGAATTTTTCTGATATTTTTACTGCCTCAATTAATTTAAATGAATATTTGGCATTATTTTTATTCGAAAAACGATTAATATTTGGATGAATAGTAACGGGCCGAGCCCACTACTGTGCGCACATTTGGAAACCCTAGCGTCGCCACTCTTTTCCACCGTTGGATCACGCGCGGACGGTCGGATGGATGCCACGTTGCTTCGTCTCTGGGGAAATGAAGCGCCGCCGCCGCCATGCGCTACGGTTCGTAACCGTCGCCATTACTCGCTGGCGAGCGACCCTTCCGCTTCGTTAGCTAGCCCATGGTATAAAGCACAACGTTCAGCATCTGTCAAGCCCTTTCACGCATTCCAAGGTTCACCATAGACACCACACGACCTCACCGAAGTTCCGTGACCTTCCGCCGTGCTTTGCGCCTACTCCGGTAACCCTCCGCCGTCGTCGTGACCACCGGAGTAAAGCCCGCGTCGAGCCGCATCCGAAGGACTACTTCTTCTCGCCGGAGCACCACGGAAACTCCGTCGCTTGGGTCATCTTCTTCAACTCCGGCCGTCGGTCTTCGCCGCGTCTTCGCCGACCTTGCGAGCTTCCTCGACTGCCCGATCGGCATCCAACGACGGAGGTGCGTCCACGTGTTCCTTCGTATTAGAAACCAGCACAGTAGAGAGTTAGATCTCAGCCGTAGAAATCGAAATAGACGGCTAGGATTAGTGCCACGTGCCCAAGGAAGGGACTGCCCACGTGTGCGCAGGAGTTGTATACGTGTCGCGATGAAAATCGCCGCGGTGTCGTCTTGACGTCGTGGTAGACGCCATCGGTGGGGCCCACATATCGACCTGGCGGGGTCGATGTTGGCGTCGTGATGGACGTCATCTTGGCGTCATAAACGATGATGATGACGTCATAATTAGTTTTAAAAATATATTCTCCGTAGAAAACCGACTCGGTGCTGACGTCATAATTCACCATGCTAACGTCATAATTCTCGGATTTTCCGTATAGAAATAAATAAAGAAATTCGGTTTATTCTTTTCAGATTTATTTTAAAACTTCAAACACTTGTAACTTTCGCGTTTTAACTCCGATTTGAGTGATTTCAATTTCTAAAAATTTGTAAAATCAAGATCTATTTAATGGTGAATTTTATGGAATTTTTAGAGGTGAATTTTCTCTCTATAAAATATATTTATTGTGGTTATATTGATTTTAAATAGACGTTGATTTGTCGGAGGGTTGCGAGGGGGAATTTCCAGTACAAGATTTGACTTGAACAGATCATCAGCTTTTTGAAGGCAAGTTATGCTTTGACCATGTTGCTCCTAATTTTTGAAATATATTTTGTTTTAAACTATGCATGCTAATTCAACTAAAAATGGCTTTAAATATTTTGGGTGAATTAGCTAGTTAACCTAATTGTTATTGCCACCTTGTTAATAATATTTGTATGCCATGATTCCTTTGATAACCCTAGTTTGGTAATATTAGTTGGTTGATAACATTGTGCCAACACGGGAGGCTAGACCGTGAATAGTTGCTTAGTCGTGCATATACGTGAACTACTCTATTTGGATTACAAAATCAAAACTGACTAAAGAATAGTGAATGCTTTTTAATGAAATGTGGAATGATGTTGGTAATACCATTGGAATGTAGAGACCTGTGTGGTTCTACACGAAAGATGAATATGAGCATGTGTTGCAATCATTAATAACATGGGATGGAACTGATTTAGGCTGGGGCAAGTGGACTGAGGGCTTCATGCAGTGGGCTGTGTGGCAAATGGGGGTGGGTTGAGTGTTGTGAGGGCTGTGCCAAATTGAGATAAGGATGTCTTGCCTTGGTCAATTAAGGACCTTACCTTGCGAGCCTTTGACCTGAGTCTCTCGTACAACCACATGTCTGAATGGGAAGACCCAGTTTAGTAGGATTCTAATGTCTTACCTTTGATACCTCGGGGTGGCAGTTACATGGGGTAATCAGCGGAGGAGGCGATGCGTGCTACGGCTTGGTACCCGTCCAACGGTGTTCATCGGTCCTATACTTCGGCTCTGAGTGAGGGAAGTGATAGTGAAGGCAACACGGAGAGGTTCTTAGGTGGAGATAGAAGTTTCTGAAAAACTTTGTTACGGTTAATCGCCTTTGTGGTGTGCGACTGTATCTTATGGGTAAAGTGTACAACCTCTGCAGAGTGTTAAAACTGTTCGAATAGCCGAGTCCACGGTATTGGACAATGCTCGGGGATTACAGTCAAGGGGTAGTGTTTGAAAATAAAATGAGGGGAATGACTGTGTGTCAAAGAAAGACGATTAGGGACTGTGTATCCAAAATATTGTGAAAAACAACTTGAGACATATATTGATAGTATGGTTTCAGTGCTTTCAATCTAAATAAATGGTAGTTTAAAATATTGATGCAAAAGCAAAATAACCAGTACAGCCTTTCCTTTGTAATAAGCCATGCATATAGTAAATAGATCTGCATTTGTGCATGACTTGTTGAGTACGGTGTGTACTCACCCTTGCGGACAAACTTACCAAAAGAAGAGACTACGCCAGCTTATGAAGAGGAGTATGTCGAGGAGCCGGTGAACTAAGGAGCAAGCCTCAGTTGGAGCGTCTGTGGAGAAGACGGAGCACCACAACTTATTATATTCCGCTGTTGAACTTTTGTTACTTGATTATTGTAAGCCCTGCGTGGCATAACTACTGTAAGGATGACCATAAGGTCGTGCACTCGTTTATATAAATGTTGAAGTACTTTATTTAATATTCCGCTGTGTATGATGTAATATTATACCCTGTTTAGTCTGTGTGCACTAGCGCGATCCTGGACTAGTGCAGGATACACAGAGTGTCCGAATCGGTAAATTTGGGGCACGACACTTTCTCAGGCGAACCTCTTCAAGGTGTAGCAGTCCTTGGCCGCGTGCCTCCCCTGGGGGTGGAAAGGGCAAATGGCGTCCATCACCTCGTCGTAGCCGCCACCCCGCGGGCCTCACGGTCTAGCGCGCTCGGCCACCGCGACCAGCTCTCCGGCCCCACGCTTCTTGTCTCTTGGTTTGGAGGACTCGGCGTGGTCCTTCTTGTCCTTCTGCCGCGGACGATCTTCCTGGGGCTTTGCCAGGGCGTCCGAAGCCGTGGCATACCTTTCAGCCAAGGCGAACATCTCCCTGACGGTGGTCGGTGGACTCCGGGACATCTTCTTGATTAAGTCAGGGTCGCTGACCCCTTTCTGGAAGGCGGCTATGACGACCACCTCCGAGACGTCTCGAACGGTATTCTTCTTCTGCATGAAACGCCGAATGAACTCTCGCAGGGACTCGTCCTTTTTCTGATGGAGCTGGTATAGGTCCCATGCGGTCCCAGGCCTTTCAAAGGTGCCCTGGAAGTTGGAGATAAATTGCTCACAGAGATCACCCCAGGAATCTATAGAACCCACTAGGAGTCCTGTGAGCCAAGCTTGGGCTGAGGGGGCAAGCGTGACCGGCAAGTAGTTTGCCATCACATTCGATCGCCCCTGCGCCTTGATCTGAGAGGAGTACACTTGCACCATGCCTCCGGATCTCTTTCACCATCAAACTTGACGATGCCCTTGGGTTGAAGCCATCAGGCAATACCACTCGAAGGCCGGTGTGAAGGCGCGGACCGCGTCAATAGGCCCACAAGCGCACTCCGAGGTGACCGACCTGGGGGTCCCATCCCTGGTCCTCCTGTTGTCACTCTCGGCCGGCGGCGTAGCCTCAATGATCGGCCCAGCGATCATCGCCGCCACCGCGATCACTCCGGCGGTGCCTAGCGGTGAGATCGACGCGGAGATCTCGGTTGAGGCTTCGGCGGGCGTCTTCGCCCAGCCGAGCTCAATCGATCGCTGGATCGACTTTCGCAATCCGATCTTTGCCGGGTCTCGAGTGGCCGCCGCGGATCGCGGGAGTCGTCTTTTGCGGTGCCTCTTGGATTTGTTTGTCTGCGACGCCCGTCACCATGGTCTTGACTTGAGGCACAATCGGGCTGCGGCCGTTGTCGGACCGAGGATCAGCCCTGTGGTGTCAGCGGCGTTTTGGAAACAACGATGTTACTCATGCGGCGTGAAAGATCGCTTGATCTCCTTCTTCGCTGCAGAACTCCTCGTTGACGTTGCGCCCCGGTGTTGGAGGGACTTGGCGCGTTCTTCGCGCGCCGCACGACGTTGACGGTCTGCCTCCGCCGTGTCCGCCGCATCTTGCTGATGCAGAGTGTCGGTACGAACGTCCTCGATTGCAAAGACACCACGAAAGGCTTCTTGGGGGCGGAACGCAGCGATACCCCTCGATCCGGCCTGGAGCTCCGGTGAGGGAGTGATGAGGCCTTTCTGGGGAGGGCTGTGCCCTGCCCGAGAGAACAAGCTTGCCGTGTTGTTTGCGGATTTAAGTCCGACTTCCAAAGCGGAAAGTCCGGGAGCGAAAAAACAGTGATCCTACTGGGTGGCGCCATCGAGACTCAAGGAGGATGATCTTGCAGCCCCTACATGGCGCGCCTAACCGCCGATAGTTGTGACCGACAATGAAGAAGAGGGAGGGCAAGGCGGAAGATCAAGGTCCGATGGTAATGCAAGACACAGAGCAATCTTTACCTGAGTTCTGCTCTCCAATGGAGATAACACCCTAGTCTGCGTGATTCGTTGTTCTTCGTGTGAGTATGAGTGTTCTTGTTTACAAGCTTTGAATCTTGATCCCCTCGCCTAGAGTTCTCTTTCTACATATCTGTGGCTTAAGCTTTGCAGTCCACGGGCTTGAGTTGTTGAGGCGCAGCAGAGCAGCAGGGTGGCAGAGGCGCTTGAGGCGCCAGGAAGACCGGCCTGAAAGCACCAAAAAAGCACAAGACCATGCAGAGCAGCGCCACCCGTCCGCGAGAGGCACGTGTCAGTTTGTCTACCTACCCTTGTCGCATGCCTCCCCCGATCTTCTTTCTTCTAGCGTCGCTATGACCATCCAGAAGCCCTTCCTTCTACATGGCTGTCCCGATCCACCCCCATGGCCCGATCCGGTCGGCCCATCAACTAGGTACCTAGTCTCGTAGCTTCCACAACCGAGATTTGGTACAAGACAATGCGGACTTCCGAGATGGTGCTGATGTTCGATTCTTCTTATGTGCTGGCGGAGGAGTTGGATTTTTTCTGGATGGTGCTGGCGGAGGAGTTGGACTTTTCCTAACTGGTGCCGGCGGAGGAGTTGCACTTTTCCTAGGCGACAGGTTTGTGTGTGGAGAGTGCGGCTCATCATTATCAACGTCATTGTCGGCCTCATCGTCCGAGCCAAACATAATCAAGCTCTTGCGCCACGCGAGGAAGCCATGCACGTTTTCTCCAAGTTTGTTTTTTCCGTCCTCGCCAGAATCTCTACCTCCATTTTGCGATATTGTCGACTACACTATCTACTTGACCGACGAATCCCAGTGATGGGTGGCGGTCTGAGAACTGTGAGGAGTCGCATGGCCAAGCCCTACCATCAGCCACTGTAACATCCCAAAATTTGAGTTTTGGAATGTTTAAATTCAAAAGTGAACCATTTGCATTTTCTTGAATCAATTACAACTTAATTTGAATTTTCTAAATAATGAAAAGATTTAATTAGATTAATCTAAGCATCAAATCAAAGGTTTCCCATTTTGGTTGGGTTTCTTGTGCTTCAAGGATTTTTTTTGTATTTTTGGAGATTTTTCGGGATTTATTTGGTATTTATTTGAATTTATTTGGATTTATCTAAATTTCTGGAATTAAATCAATTCAGAAATTGTTTTTATTTTTGAAACCTCATTCGGGCCGAATTTTACCCGGCCCATCACTGTTCACCGCCCGGCCCAGCCCGTCGTCCACGCCCGCAACCCTAACCCTAGCCGCCCGCCGCCGCTCGGTCTCCGTGTTCTTCACGCCTCCCGAGGCTATTTAAGCCGACACCACGCACTGCCCGAGGTTCGCCTCCCCGCACCGCACCCGCCGCCCTACTACTCGCCGTCCGGGACCCTGTAAATGCCGCCGTGGAACGAGCTTCGCCAAGAAATCGCCGCCACCAAGCTCTTCTCCGCTGCTCTCTGGGCGCTCGGTCATCCTCCACCGCCGCCGTGATACACCCGAACTTCGTCGCGCCGAAGTTCTTCCGATCCGCCACTTCTTTCGCCCAATCCGACCATCCTTCGCCGCGTCCGGTGTCGTCTTCTCCGCCTCCGGTGAGTTGCGCCGCCGCCTCGCCGTCGTTTCCCATCCGCAAACCTCAACCGTCCGATCTGCAGTGGACGCTCCAGATTGAGCCGCGTCATCCCCGCCGCATCTTCATTCCGTGGCCGTCCGATTCGGGGCCAACATCCCCGATCTTGCCGCGTGGCCGAACCCTACAACCGTGCTGCGTCATCGCTTGCGTGGCCGCCGCGTGTGTGCCAAGCCAGCGCCACCTCAGCCCTAGCCGCCGCGTGGCATGCCACGTCGTCGCGGTCTGCCACATCACCCGAATGTCGCCTCGGTGCGCTTGGTTCACCGTGGACCGAGTCTCTGACTCGTGGGTCCCACATGTCAGCCGAAAATTTTATTTTCTTTTTTGATTTTCCGAAAAAACCGAAAATTCCAGCCAATCACAAGCTGCCACGTGTCACCCTTGTGAATTTCTCTGATTTTTTCTGAATTAAATCTTCCAGGAGCCCATTCTCCTTCGTCCGAACTCCGATTGGAGTGATTCAAATTTCTAAATTTTTGTAAAATCGAGATCTACATTCCAGAACCATTTATTTTCAATTTTGAGCTCGTTTTCTTTTCTGTTTTGTATTTATTTTGTTTCATTGCTTTATTTTCCGGTAGACGCGAACCCCGAAGGAGTGAACGGAGACTTCGAAGACCAAGAATCAGCACTTGAGCAACAAGGCAAGTCGTAGACCTTTGATCATATTGAACCCATGTTTGCAAAAGTACTTTGTCTTATACAATTGCATGCTATTTGTGTAACAATGCTAGTTCATGGGAGTAGCTATTTACCTGTTTGAGTATGCCCCTTTGATTATTGGAATGCCATGTATCCATTGTTAACCATAGGTTGGGACATTATTAGTTGGACATAATCATAGTACCAAGATTGGGTTATCGTAGCTATGCTTAGACATGCTTAGTTGTCCGATGGGATTCATATCACCGTGAGCTAATGTTAATCTTGACTTAATGAGATATTGAATTGTGGTACATTGACCACTATTGTAAAACTTGTTGTACCATGGCGAGGATGCCATTGGTTTTGGGTTAAACAAAATGTTTCCCTCGGGCAATTAATCGTGCAATAAAGGGGTCTTTGTTTAGCACATTGGGATGTGGTGTCTTGCTCGAGACAATTTAAGGACTTAATCTTGTGCGCCATTGAACTGGGCCTAACTGCAACCACAAGTCCGGTATGGGACGGACCTAGCTGATTAATTTGCAATGTCCAGACTTGAGTATTGCCAGTTGTTGGTGTGGGGTCCGAGATGGACGAGTAGACTCACATGGCTCAAGAGGGGGCCCCGAGGGGCGAAACCTTAGAGGGCAGTACTGGGTTTAGACATGCATTGTAAAGGCTTTGTAGTGATCTCTCTGCCAACACACCAAAGGAAGTGTGTTCTTAGCGCTTGGCACTAAGGGATGATCATGTCTTGTGGGTAAAGCTGTACAACCTCTGCAGAGTGTAAACTATTCGAATAGCCGTGTCCGCGGTCATGGACAAGCCCATGGATTTCACACGGGGTACAGAGTATTTTCTTGAAATGTGGAATGGTTGGGATGTGAACGGGGAGTTCACTGTTGTTTTGTTGTCTCAAGCTATACTGTTGGATGGTGTGGTTGATACTTGTTTCAATGATGTAGGGTGATGCCTCGTCATTACTGTTCATGTTGTCTACCATTGATTTACCAGATTATTTATTACTTGTTTTATCAATCGCCTTCAATCTATTTATTGTATTTAAATTCAAGTTATTGCTTTTCTCGCAAATGAACCATATAACTATCCTTTGTCAAGCCGTGCATGAATATATTGCATCATTTCCTCTGGCTTGTTGAGTACATTTGTACTCACGGCTTTATGCCCCTATTGTTCGATTCTGAGGAAGGACCAGGTAATGAGTATCAAGAGGAGGAGTACTATGAAGACTACATCGACTAGGAAGGCGTTTCCCCAGACGATTGCCTGTGGCATGTCGAATGGCCCAAGTTATTTTATTTCTGCTGCAACAGTTTTTATTTGTTTCCTTAAGCCAAGATGGCATTGGTGTATGAACCTTGACCATAAGGTTGTTTGCTTTATTCAATAATAATTTGTTTCTTCTTAGTTATTTCGATGTATGGATTGATATGTCATCTATGTTTCCACTGTGTGCACTAGCGTGATCCTAGACTAGTGCAGTATACACAGAGGGTTTCGGATTTGCACATCCGGGTCCCGACAGCCACCTTGATGGTAATGCCATGTGCGGACAAATGCAGCTTGCATGGTGTCGATTCTGTGATGTCATCCACTGGAAAATGGAGTCCATGCTCTCCCGGAATCCCTGTGGACGCACAGCTGCTCCTATGAACACCGTGGATCGAGGTTCCGAGGGTCACCATCGAGTGGCGGTCGTGAGTCGAGGGCTTTCAGATCGCTTGCTCCACAACTTTATCCAGCTCCGCTCTCAGACCGCTAATGCTTTTGCCACAAAGATCTTGTATTTGACGGTCCGAGCTTGATCTTCTCTTATTCTTTTTCGGCGCTTGTACAACGATCGTCGGTACCGGGAAGCCTTCTTTCCACGGCATCAAACCAACTCCTGTGCACCCAGATGCTCCTTGTTACCAGGAACAACAATACTCGTCATTCTCCTTCGTGGCGAAAATGCCTTGGGAAGATCGCACGTGAGCATCGATATTTTACGCTACACTTCCGGGCTCTATCGCTCCTGATGCTCAAGCTGCCATCTTCCGAGACAAAAGCCCCCCTCCCAAGAAACCAGTGCTTCGATCGTTCACTCAACACACCGTCGCAGGAGTGACGCCCCTGCGGGTTAGCTCTTCTTCGCACCTATCCCATGCGGTATTTTCTTCATATAACCACCAAAGGCCTAGTGTGTGAGGGTACATATTCTTATCCGCGTTAGCCTTGTTCTTCCGACTCACTATCCGGCTTTTTTCGTAATTCTTACGCATACAAAGTCATCCCAAAATTCCCTTATCTTTGGATACATGTTAAAATTTGGCGTTTGATTCTTCTTCACATAGTTCTTATTCAGCATCGTCTTCCAATTCTTCCACGATGTGCACATGATACTTAGTGCACGCTTCTTTGCAACCAAGTCGGACCCTTGGGGAACTGAATACATCTTTTAGCTTGTCCCATAGCAAGTCCTTCAGTCATCGAACCACCCACCGATCACCTCGTGGCGGTCCATGATCTATAGCTGATGGGCATATTATCCCTAGCAAGTACTCCGCAGGCTGTCCTATACGGCCCCAATGCTGACGCGGGTATAGCAGGTTCCCCGACTGCCGAGAGCTCGACTATATTGTGAACACCCTTAGGCATTTTGCTCGGGTCACGGCCTGCGCGCCGCCTTTGTTCATTAGACGTTTGAGCCTGCAATTGGATCTTGTTATTAGTTGTCTGACCCTACAATATTTTGGGAATCACAATGTACTAATACTTTACCTCGCCCATGTTAGTGGCGTCAGCTTGGTCCATGGCAGTGGGGTCAGTTTGGTCTATGGCAGTGGCGCCAGGTTGCTCCATATCAATATCCTCAGAGGTTCGGTAGTCCCTTGACTACCTGCCTTACTTCGCTATATTCGAGGGCCGAACTCCCTCTAGCACTTGTCCCTGATTCAAGGCCATTCCTAGCAATCAGAAATGTTGTCGGGTTAATTATATTGCATTCATTTATGGTTGCTACATGACGTCAAACTTATGAATTCAAACGATGGTAATTTTGTTAGAGTTGAGAGGAAATCAAGTGATGTTGTGACCTCATGCTACAAACATGTGCACATGTAACTTTAAAATGATACTTATACATTAGAAAAAATTCACATGATACATATACATCTCAAAATGAAAAAATAATATGAAAAAATTCATATATTCTTTAGAATATATTTGCTTAGTAAAAAATAATGAATCATTCTTATTCCACACTAAAATGATTTTCAAAAAATAAGCCTGCAAGTTCAAGAAGCATGGCCGCGGGAGAGCGTCCTGCACACCGAGAGGCGAAGCCACGAGGTGGCGTGCTTGCTTGACATGGAATGATTGAACTTGCGGGGCTATTTTTTGAAAATCATTTTGTGTGGAATAAGAATGATTCATTATTTTTATTACAAATATATTCTAAAGAATATATGAATTTTTTCATATTATTTTTACAGTTTGTTTTCGGATTGTGATATATATGTGTCACTTTTATACACATACATCTTTATACACACAAATATATATTTTTATACACATACATCATTCAAGGTCACATATATATCTTTCAAGGCCTTCCAGTGTACACAGTATACACCAACTAACATAAGTCACGAAAAATTCTGAAAAAAATTATAGATGTACTTCACAGATTGTTCTACCTATGTATAAAATTGTAGGTTCAAATTCATTATATATCAAGAGTTTAAAGAGATTAAACTTGTCAGAATTTTCTCTTTTTTGTAACTCTCGATATATAATGAATTTGATCTTGAAATTTCATACATAGGTAGGGCAATCTATGAAGTACATCTAAAATTTTTTTCAGAATTTTTCGTGCCTTTTGTTAGTTAGTGTGCACGGTGTGTACACGGGAAGGCCTGTGTGCACAGGATACGTTGCCCACATACAAATATTTAAAAGACATAGAGGTGACACCTATACTCTACTTAAGTGTATGCTCACTGTCACCCAAAAGTCACCCGGATTACAACTACTTACTATTACAATTAGTGGCCAACCGACCAAATATTACAAGTCCAAAGTATAATGCAGCGGAAATAATACACATATACTTATCTTTACAAAACAAATATTTACAACACATGTATACATCTTTCAAAAATATATACAAAGCACCAAATTGAAGTTTACTTTTGGCTGCAATATAAATAACCATAGAGCAAAATAATCAAAACAGCACATGATTCCATTGCATCATATAGAATGAACGCAGTATCAGTGATATCAACAAGGGCAGAAAAATGAACAAGGCAATTAGCATAAAGCTCAACTTGTTTATTTTGAGTGTTCTCAGATGTCGGGTTGCCCAAAGGCCCTCCTCACCACAAGAGACGAGTAATAGACTAATTTGTGACAACCTTACCTTAGTTATTGATTTACTTGTTGATTGATTAATAACAAATCTACTCAATTGAATAATATATGCAGAAACAAGCACATCATTTTGACTACTTGCAATTATGTTCTAAGGAGGCTAGATTTGAAAAAAGAAATTATCATTAGCTAAAAAAGTGATGGTTTCTAGCATTAACACCGACTTGACAAACTTCCCAAGATACAAGCGAAGCACGCGCACATAGTCCAAATTTCGATCGAAAGAACAAGACCACGATATGATGCTCCCAAACCAACCTCCAAATCATGAACAAAACGTGTCAAAGCAATCCAGCCATTTTAGACTAGTGTAATGCTTGTAGTGTTACTGCACAGATTGCCCCAAAGCAAATACTTGGAGTATATAAAAGATTATATGCATTGTCTTAAATATCAGTATAAATTATACAAGCAATTAAAATACCAATTACATATACATATTAAATGTTTTTGCCACAATGAACCGAAGTGAAGTTTGCACATCATGATATTATGCAATCTATCATAGTTGACCACGTTACTTCCTACTCTTATCATATAAGAATGAAACCATATTGCACAAAGGTGTTCTGGTGCCTCCCTTTATTTCAATGAATTTGCTCAGTACACAGCACAAGCATGGCAAATCAACACAAATTACCAGGTAAGTGTTGTGTTATGCAGAATAGGTCATAATGAGCCAGGTAAAGTTATAGCAATTCAAAATGAGCCACGTTTTTTACTGTGAAGCATTAACATATTAATAGAAGCACAATGAAGAAAGCCATATATCAATAAGCAGTAACAACTACCTTTTTTACAGTGAAGCATTAACATTGCCAATCAAGCATGCAATTTTTCGAATACCAAGGATGTAGATTGCCCGTGTAAAAAAGAACAGTGTGTAACAAATTGTCTATTTCAGTCCCAAATCCTCACTGAACACTATACCCACATGCTAGGTCCCCAAGCCAAACGAGTTGACTGGCCCCTTAGCATTCATCTGCACATGCACATCTGCACATTCACAATCACATTCACATTCACATCTGCACATTCACACATCGCAAGAGCAGTACCGAGGCGACGACGGGGACATCAAGCAACATTGAACATTCGGGCCTCTGTCATAAGTTCGCAACAGGTGTACCACGGCGGGGAGATGCAGGGAGGTCGACGCGATGGTGGGGAGATGGTGGGGAGGCCGACGCGACGGTGGAGAGACAGCGTGGAGGTGAAGGCGACGGTGGGGAGGCGACGGCGACGTGCTCCGAGGCGAGGCGACGGTGGCGAGTCGAGGCGACGGCGGGGAGCTCGACAGCGAGCCGACGGCGGTGGTCCGGAATGCGGCGGCGGGGGAGCTCCGAGGCGACGGCGTTGTAAAAGTGAGAGGAGGGCGCGGGCTAGGGTTAGGGTAACTAAAAGGAGAGCGCGGTGTTTGAATATTTATAGGGGTGGACTATCACTGCCGATTCTACACAACAACCGGCACTGATAGTATATCACTGCCGGTCAATAATTACAACCGACAGTGATAGTGTAATATCACTGCCGGTCCATATATACAACTGACAGTGATAGTGGAATATTACTGCCGGTCCATATGTATAACCGGCAGTAATAGTGGAATATCACTGCCGGTCCATATATAAAACCGGCAGTGATAGTGGAATATTACTGCCGGTTAGATAACTACCCAGCAGAGATAAGGCTCAGTACGCTTACATTTTGGCTGAAGCGTATTTTGACGATTTATTGATTTTTCAATTCGGTTAAAAATTCAAACTAGAATATCTTTCGCATTTTTAATCCAAATGAAATGAAACAAATTTCTAAATTCATATAAAATCAAGATCTTACAGAATATGTAAAAACATTTTGATGTTATGTTATAGGAAAATATTAAAATACAGGATTAAAAGAAAATTAGGAAAGTAGATCACTATATATAAAAAAGTTGTAAATAATTTTTTCATGAAACTAATTTTTCTATAATCTTGGTACTAATTGCAATCCAAATATATGAAAATTTTGGAGGCATACTATAGAACATCTAATATTTTATTTAAATATTTCCCCAAATTTTTATTTGGTTCTAAAATTATAAAAATCAGATTGCTAACTATTTTAATAGTTTTAATATTTCAAAAATCAAATAATGCTTGCAAATTGAACACAAATGCATTCAAATTCACACAAATTCAGGTGCAGTCAAAATCACAAAAATCCAAATGCAGTGATATGCTAGTCTCCGACCAATTAAGTGAAACTTTCAATTTGATCAAAAGAAAGCATAACCTCAATTTCTATTATTGCATATATTACATTAATTGTTACATATGAGAAAATAAACATGTCGTTCAAACAAAAGAAAGCATACATTTCATTACTACAACAAAGCTACGATTCGACCTTCGTTATGATCGCGGTGTATGTATGTAGCTTCGTCACTCTCTTCCATGGTACTTAGGTCAACGTCCTCTCCAAAAGGGGGAAGCTCATTGAATTGGTTGTACTCTTCCTCATCGATAACATTCTCAACTCCGACAATCCTTCTTTTTCCTTGAATAACCACGTGGCGCTCCTTGTTAGCCGGCCGGCCATAAAGAAGATTTGTGTAATGTAATTAGCAAGTACGAATGGTTCTTCTCTCAGATCCGACGAGTTTGAGGTCCACGGTAGTGATACCGCATTTGTCGATATTCACGCCCGAAGTCGATCCATTGGCACCGAAAGAGAGGACCTTCAAAGGTCCATAGTCAAGCTCCCAAATCTCTTTTATGAATCAGTAGTAGGTTTGCCTATTTCCATTGTTGTCATAGGCATCTATACGGATACCGCTATTTTGATTGGTGCTCTTTTTATCTTGCGCTCTTGTATAAAATGTAAAACCATTTATGTCGATCCTTGGAATGTCCGAATTGTAGTTGACGGTCCATGAGCCAACACTTTCAAGCGAAAGATCCTGCCTCAGTATGCATCATGTGTCTACGCAACCAATCACCGAAATTATCTCTGTGCTTCTCATGAGCCAAACCTCGACCTCCACAGGTTTGTTTTGGATAGCACGTTCTTGTGCATGTTGACATACGGGGCCACCATAACTGATTGTCCCAAAACTGCGAAATGTGCTTATGTAAATGAAGCTAGATTGCTAGTACGTACTGATTTCTCGCCTAGTGTCCCTTTCCCCTGTAGCCTTCCCTCATGCCGAGATACAGGCACACAAATTGGTTTGAGATCCATATAATCGACGCAGAACTCAATGACCTCCTCGGTTCCTCGACCATCGGCAATGCATTTTCCTACGATTTCTAACATTTAACATATTTCTTTATAACCCCATAAATCTCTCGAAGGGTACATCTAATGTAGTAATACGACCAAGAATCCGTGACTCTTTCACAATGTGAACAATGAGATGGACCACAATATCAAAAAAAGATGGAGGGAAACACATCTCAAGCCTGCACAGAGTGTGGACCACATCTTCCTGTAGCTTATCTAGTTTTAATGGATCAATGGCCTTATGTGAAATCACATTGAAGAATGAACACAACTTGATAATTGGGTCTCGGACTTTCTCTGGCAGAACCCCCCTAATTGCAATTGGAAGCATCTGTGTCATCATCACGTGGCAATCGTGAGACTTCATACCAATTAACTTTAAGTCTTTCATTGAGACTAGTCTCTTTATGTTAGCAGAGTAACTAGACGAAATTTTGACTCCGTGCAAGCATTCGCAAACGCTAATTTTCTCTTTCTTGCTCAAAGTGTAGTAGGCTGCGGGAAGGTACTTTTTGCATGTATCCATTTCTTCATGATGCAGTTCCTTCCTCAGTTTCATATCTTCGAGGTCTATCCTTGCTTGAAGTGTATCTTTCATTTTGCCAGGTATGTCTAGTAAGATACCAAGCAAGCTATCACACACGTTCTTCTCTATGTGCATGACGTCGATTGCGTGTCGAACTTCCAGGTGCTGCCAATAAGGTAGGATCCAAAATACTGATTTTTTTTCCACAAAGGGGCTTTATCCCTGGAAGTCAAAATAGATGTACTGCCGGCTCCCTTTCCGTGAATAATTGTAAAATCCTTTACAGCGGCAAATATCTGTTTCCCGATGTGATTCTTCTGAGCTAAGACAGTCTCCTTTGTCCCGTCAAAAGCTCTCTTATTATTGCGGTATGGGTGATCCTTATGAGGAACCTACGATGCCGCATGTAAGCCATTTTTTCGGCAGTTCTTGACCATCGGCTAGTCAGATCATCCAAGCAATCGGACGATCCGTTAAAGCCTTTTGTCGTCTAGCCCGATAGGTTGCCAAGAGTAGGATAATCATTAATGGTTACGAACAATAATGCCCGTAGGATAAAGTTTTCTCTTTTATACTCATCCCATACCCGTACACCATCGTTCCACAATATTAGAAGATCTTCAACCAATGGTTTGAGATACACATCGATATCATTGCCAGGTTGCCTGGGCCCTTAGATCAATAGTGGTATCATAATGTACTTTCGCTTCATGCAAAGCTAAGGAGGAAGGTTGTAGATGCATAAAGTCACCGGCCAAGTGCTGTGACGACTACTCATGTTGCCAAAAGGATTCATCCCATCTGTACTCAACCCGAACCTTATATTCCTCACATCATATGCAAAGTGCTTCTTATATTTTCTGTCGATGTTCCTCCATTGCACAGAATCAGCAGGGTGTCTGAGCATTCCATCCTTCTTACGTTCTTCGGCGTGCCATCGTAGCAATTGGGCATGCCTTTTGTTCGCAAACAATCGCTTTAAACGAGGGATTATAGGGAAATACCACACCACCTTACGAGGACACCTCTTCTTCTTACGCCTCACCCCGACATCTTCGTTCTCGATATCGTCGTCATTGCTCTTATACCGCTTTGCTTTGCAAACAACACAGGCATCCAAGTCTGCAAACTCATTGTGATACAATATGCAATCGTTTGGACATGCGTGCATTCTTTGTACTTACAGTCCCAGCAGGCATAAACCGCTTGATCGGCACGTAGTTGAAGGCAACACGTTACCCTCTGGAAGCAAGTCCCCAAGAGACATAACACTCAAGAAAGCTCTTATCGGACCAACCATTGCTTGCCTTCAACCGCAGTAGTGAAACCACGGTATGCGACTTTCAGGCTCCTCCTGCGTACCGGGTACAATGGCGTTGTAGAGTCCTCTACCATACTGTTGGAACTTTTGAAACTCCCTTTCACTCGTGAAGTCCCCCTCCCCATCACGCAAAGATTTGATCTAGATCATCTTCGTGGGTATCAACGAACGATCTTCCACCGCCGTCGTGATCGTTGTCTCCATCATCTTCATCAATGTGTTGCCCTTCATGTACAATATCATCTTCATCAATGTGTTGCCTTTCATGCACAATATCATCTTCACCGTGCTCGGTCCATGTAACGTCCCGAAATTTGACCCAATTTTAATTTTTGGAGTTATTAAAATTTTGTGAATTAATTAAAATTTATTTGCATTTAATTGAATTTATCTGAATTTTTGGGATTTAATTGGATTTAATTAAAATTAAATAAGATTATCCTCTCTTGAATAATAAAATATCGAAAAGGTATTTATCAAAAATAAATAAAAATATTTTATTTAGGCTCAAAATGTTCGAAATATTTTTGAAATTTTTCTAGAATTTTTCGAGTATTTTTAGTGCCCTAATTAATTACTTTGTTTTTCCACAATTGTTTTTATTGACAAAACTCGAAAATAGCCTTGCTAAAGTGTCGGTAGGCTCAAAGATCGTGTCAGCGCCACCAAACCCTAGCGCCATTGTTTCATCGCCGTCGCGATACCGACGGACGGTCAGTTGGACCGCGTCGTCAGAGCACGCGAGGCGTTGGATCACGTTAAGCGACCGTTAGGATATCGACGCATGGCACAGCTTCGCCGAACCGTTATTCAATCAGCGCGTTGGATCGTGATCGAACGGCGGATGTGACCAAACAGTATCGGGAGCGTGCGAACTGTGCACCGCCGTCGCCGGTTGGGTGCCGAGGATCGTGTCAGGGATTTTGCGCGAGTTCCAAGGCTTGTCGGAGCGGGTGATACACCCCATCGCATACAGCACTTCACCCCGCTCATTTTGCCCCTTCTCCCACGCTCTGCCATCTCGCCGTAGTAGCTACTCTTCCCTTCTCGGTTCTTCACCGTCTTTCGCTGCCGTCCGCCGCTCTCCGCCGCAGCTGAGGCCTTCACCGAGTTCGCCGTGTCCTGCCGCCTCGACTAGACCACTTCTTCACGCCGGAGAAGCCTTGAAGCGCCTCGAGCCGCGTCGTCTTCCCCGAGTCCGGCAACAAGCGCCGCCGCCTCTTCTTCGGAGCTTCGCAACTCGCCTCAACCGTCGGATTCCCATCGCACGCTCAAGGTGAGGCCACGTGTTGTTTCTTTGAATTAGGCTGAAACGGTAAGGATAGATCTTGTCCGTTAGATGGTAATCGTGCGACTCTAGTGTGGCCACGTACGTCTGGTGATTAGGGAATCGCTCGGGTACTCTGCGCCGTTGGATCTCCATCGCTCGGCTCAGGTAATGCCACGTCCTTCCCTCTGTAGCGCTAGATCCAATAGCCTCGGTGAGTTCCGATCGTAGGATCTTAATCTGACCGCCGCCATAGTGCCGCGTAGCCGTGAAATGTTCTTTGAAAATGACCGTTAGATCTCAATCGGGTGACTCAGATTAGGCCACGTAGACTTGTAATAGGAAATCGTTCGGGTATCAGCGGCCGTTGGATCTCCATCCAACCGCGTCGTTGAGGCCACGTAGGTGCGGTGAATAGTGTTCTGCTCGGGTAGCCGCGTCCGTTAGATCTTCGATCTAGGGCTGTGTTCTTGCCACGTAGCCGTGTGGAGGCGCAGCTGATGCCGTATACCGACCGTTGAATTTGAATCCAACGGCCGGGAAGATTTGTGTCGCGTGGACTATTGTGTGTGTGCCACGTGTCAGCTCCCTGTTGGTCTATGTACTATTCATGGGGCCCACCTGTCAGTGGGGTGACACTACACCATGCCCTAAATATATCGACAGCTTTTGTGCGTGCGCTAAAAGCCACCTATAGCGACGGCATGTCTGCCGGCAAAGCTTTTACCGACAAAAGAGGTGCGGTGTAAGTCTGTCGGTAAAATTTTTAGCGGCAGCATATATCTTTACCGATGAACCGTTTGACTTTGATTTACTACTTTTACCGATGACAAATCTTTACCGATGCAGACACCTTTTACCGATGCACAAAGCTTTTACCGAGCAGATGTGGTGACACTAAAATTAATTTTCCATTTTTTAAAACACTTATAACAGATGACTAACCACTCGCAAGATTCTTGCTAATACTTTCACCGAGATGAAAACATATACTCCATAAGGTAACAATCATAACACCGCAACTAAACATCCACACATTATCACTCAAGAATATCAAATAGAATTCATTCCATTCCAGCTTATATTAAGATACAAGTCCAGCACCATCTTTTACATCAACACCGACAGCTTAAAAAGAAATCACGTAATCAATACATGTCTTCACAAATAACAGATTTCACAAGTCCATAAAGAATGATCATTTCAAAACCAATCCAATATATATATATACTAGTTCAATGCCCGTGCGTTGCTATGAAAAAAATAAATTTGGTAACAAAACATAAAGCTCAAAAAACAAAAGAAAATTGTGCTACAAGATCAAACATCTATTTCTCCATATAGTTGTTCAAATGTTGTGCCGCAATTATACTTCCAAGAAATACATTCATCAAGATGAAGTAATAGTATTTTGAAGCGACCCTTCTTTCCAGCGATGACAGAGAGACATAACCTTCAACCTTTCACATAATCAGTGAGCCATTGGGTGGGATTCTTTGACTGTTGTGTCTGTGCACAAACAGCGGCACCCCATCTTGAGTCAAATGTCACAAAGGCAACTGGCATTACAGCTTTTGGGTCATTGAGAACTCTGCGACGCTCAGATGCAATCTGAAAAGATCAACACAACAAAGAGCATATGTTAAAGATCAAAACATAATAACAAAAGGCTGCATTCATGTGTACAAATATGCATGGGGTCTAGAAATTCGTCCTGCAAAGTTAAATGATTTTTGCCAGTCGTTGATAAGGGATCATAATACCAAGGATTGTAGACCTACCCTCTTATCAAGTTCACTGATTCTAGCCCTTTGTAGTCAATTTGGTCCACTTCTCTACCACGAAACCAAGGCATCCTGTCTGAAACACCGAAAATATTTACATGCTTGAAACATTTCTTAGGAGGAAAAAAACAAAATGGAATTTTTCAAAAACTTGATATGCACTTAAGTGAAAAACAGAACCAATGTTTGGAAAATACCCTGCCAGTTGGCCTTTTGTCAGGATGCCTTTCAAACTTCAGCTGGTAGTAATCCAACCAGTTTTGAAGCCACTCTTTTTGCTTCACAAGTTTAGCATACCGGTCTGCATTGTAAACAACCTGAGAATCCAAAAATGGGTCAGTTCTGTAATCAAAACATTTGTCAACAACCATTTTCGTGATATTGGTAGAAAATCAAGTAGAAAGTATGAAGCATCCTTCCTGACTAAATGCAGGCCGAATGAGACATAAGCAAAGGTGAGGAATAACACACCTGTTGACCAAGATAGTGGTCTGGATGGCTACAAGATCAAACATCTATTAATCTGAACAAAAGACCTGTTTGCAGTTGGCTTAAGCTAAAGAATGAGGTAAGCACCTTTGGTATAGGTGACCGAGCCATAAGCATGCAGAAAAGATCTATGCGAAGTTAGACGAAATCTTGTTGAAGCTCAGGGAAGTAGGTTATATTGCTGATACTTCATCTGCATTGCATGATACGGACAAAGAGCAAAAAGAGCAGAACCTTTGGAACCACAGTGAGATGAATTTAACAGTGGAGAAAAAAGCACATAGTCTATCAAGTCTAAACATAAGACAAATATGTATTAACTGAAAAAAGGCACTAAGAGGTTGTCGATCTAAGAAAAACAAAAAAGAGAACATGCATCAATGGTTCATATACATTTGTACTTTGTCATCCATGTGTTGGAGTAGTAATAAACAAAGCTATCATAGCATTTTCAAATTAGAACCAGATGACTGATCAAGCATAAAGCTATCTTGTGCTTTTTGGCGACAAAATAATCGTTGGCAGAATCTGGTTCTATCAAATCCAACGATAGTCTTAATTTTTGCCATCAGATGTTTAGAGGTGAGCACAACATCAGATGTCGGGTTATTTGAGTGTTCTCAGATGTCGGGTTGCCAAACGGCCCTCCTCGCCACGGGGGACGAATAATAGACTACTTTGTGGCAACCTTACCTTAGTTACAATTTTCCTCCTTGACAGTTAAAGCCAATCAATTATATACTCTACATGCACATAACAGACAATCACAAATAAGCTTACTGGACAGAAAGGCTAACTTGCTGGACTGCTTAGAGATTATTCAGAATGGACCGAATAGTTGACAGCAGCATATAAGACACTGAACAATTACTATACTGTTCAAAGCAATGCCAATATCAGTCGGCAAGAGCAACTTAATATACTAAACAGTAAGCAATGCCAAGCTATACTAAACAGAGCAAAGACACTGAACAATTACAAGCTATACTGTCAAGATTTGTTGCCACAAATAGCCTATTGCAGTCCCTAAATCATCATTGAACACTTAGCCCACATGCAAGGTCCCCAAGCCAAAAGAATTGACTGGCCCCTTTGCATTCACAGAGAAGTAATCAAACTGGCAGTAAGTTGACTTACTTTCTCCAACGAATCAGCACAAATATCAGTAAACTTGGAACAGCCACAAAACCAGTGTAGTTTAAATAGCAAAACCTGAGGAGGTGAATTACATTCAATGAAATCAGTAAGTTCAGAGATATGAGAATATGAACAGATTATTGATCAGTCATATGAAGGGATAGTGCATACAGGGAGATCATTTTGAATGAAAGCTTCCTAAATTAAAGAAGCATCACATAAGTAACCTATGTCTGAAAGAATCCGAAGGCATGTATTCTAAATAACCTAGGCTATATACAGAATACAGATGAGTTGCACACACATTCCAGTTTGATATGAATAATACCAAGTTAATGCATGCAGGTTCCACCAATCAGAAGCCAAAATTACACACTGCAGAACAATGGCCACATCATACTTAAAACAGTGATTACCTTAAATGGCTAATTCTATAAAGAATGATCTGGTGCTCACAATAAAGAATGATCTGGTGCTAAAGAATGGCTTAAAACAGTGATTACCTTAAATGGCTAATTCTATAAAGAATGATCTGGTGCTCACAATATGTCAGCCACATCACACTTAAACAGTCATTACCTAAATGGTTAAAAGATTACCACAGATTACAAAATATATGCCAGCCACATCACACAAAATCTAAGTGACCGAGAAGAAACATACCAAAAGATCCACCCAAGTGCTGCTTCCAACCAGAATAGAGAACCCCAGAAGCACCTGCAATTTAAAGAAAACAATGAACAGAACATACAGGATTATTGCTCAGTTCATTTGCTTGATTCCTACACATCAATCATATACGTTTCTCACTAAACATAAACGAACAAATACGGCTGATA
This sequence comes from Guadua angustifolia, assembly GCA_036346375.1. Classification (NCBI taxonomy): domain Eukaryota; kingdom Viridiplantae; phylum Streptophyta; class Magnoliopsida; order Poales; family Poaceae; genus Guadua; species Guadua angustifolia. Next base: position 44,873,494 of record CM070510.1, read on the forward strand.
AGTCTATATTACCTACATATTACTTCTTCACATACAAAATCTATGCAATGGGTTCAAAGGAGACCTATTATGTAACTCCACAATATTACAGTAGCAACGTTCATTAACAATTGTACAGCCAATGTTAACTGACCATGGAGCAGATCAAAGAGAATGCTAACCATCCTCTGGCATATCAATATGATAGTAGTAACATATGTGCTCAATTAGCACTTACACAATGAAGCTTCTTGCTGTAGAATTTGAAATATATCAAGACATTCAGCACATCAAATTAAATAATTCAAACATCTTTGGGTACTTTGCACATTGCTATGTTGGTTTATTTGCAACTATATCTCAAGTCATATGCATTACTGATTGGTTCCATGAATTCCAGAGAAAAGGCTGTCGCTATACATGAAACTAGAGCAGAAACTTAACAACATCTGACAGTTATAGCAAAATCTGAAATGTGAACTCTATTTGTTATAGCAAAATCTTATAACTTAACTAAATATGAAAGGCAAGAATATGCAAAAGAAACTACATCTGAAACTGAACTAATTCTGAAACTATAAATCTGAAACTGAGCTATGCATGAAAATAAAGCTGAAACTTAGCAAAATCCCAGAGTTATAGCAAAATCTCAAACTTTACTATTTCTAAAACCTAGAGTATTTGTTCAGTACCAGGTTCATCTCAAATTATCATGTATGATGATGATGCATTCGAGACATGACAGTACACAAATGAGCAAACCTTTCTACTCACAAATAAAATGGGAACATAGGACGTCATAATAAAATCTACAACCATTGTCTATTCAATCTAGACTAGTAGCATTCAAATCATTCATGAAAGAAGGGAGGAGGGGTACTTAGCTCGTAGGATTAACTGGCCGGCCATGGTCAGGATGGTGGGCGCGGATGGCCACCGTGCCCTCCCCTTATGAGCGACCCCCATGTGTGCACGCCCACCACCGGATGAAAACATATACTCCATAAGGTAACATCAAGAATTATATAGATTAGAAATTCTCATGTTGGTTCATATCTACCAAGTTCATTTCTATATCTACCTTTAGTTTCTTTTAACCTCCCTCCTGTATTTTCAGTTCTCGAGACTGCCTCACTCTCACTGTGAATTCAATGTTCTCACCCATTTTGCTAGAGTCATAAGTTACCAAAGAGAGGGATTAATTAAACAACTTTGCGTTCTAGATTAGAAAGGATAGCTTAGTGACAACTCACGTAAGGGATAACAAAATGACAAGAAAACAGAGCCCTCACACAAACCAGATAGATTAAATAGTAATTTAACTAAGGTATGAACTATGAAGAAGGGTTACAGGCTCACAGCCTAAAAACCCACAACTAACATATAACTATTCTTACCTGATTTAGTCAAACGCAACTTTAGTCAAAGGTTTGTTGAAACAACCATACAAAGATGGATGCTTCATACTGAAATCAGAAGCTATCTCTGACATAGATGGAAACTTAACCAAGCATGAAAATTGATAAACCATGAAACAGGACCAAATATCTCATGCATCAACAATCAAAACACACCACACTGAACTTTCTCAATTAGTTTGACCCCCACAAGCACACATCATGTTGCATAATATTGTGCAAATACAATATCTGGAATTAATTAGTCTTGTACCTTCACAAATTAAATAGCTCAAAGAACCCACAAAGAAAAACCATCATGGAGTTGGATCAACTGCTATCTGAATTTGCATCATAACATGAGAAAGCAATCCAAAAACTTCCCATGCTTCTTAACAAAATCTGACCAACTAAACAGAACATTTAGGCATGGGAAAAAAATAACGCTGTTCTAAATGGGCAGAGGCCTCTCAAATGTTCAGAATAACCAGAAGCAATCCAAAAACTTCCACAGTTATCGATCCGATTCCACAGTTTCTATTCAAGCAACAGGTTTATTTCAAAAGCATGCTAGGCATTCACAGACCTTAGCTAGATGATACATATCATATATACATTCAAGAACACAATAGCCACCTGATACTGTAGCTGAACTGAAATATAATAGGTTCACCAATCTTGGCACTCTCAAAATAACACAGAATACTTGATCAAATGTTTTATTCTATAAGACACAAAATAACGAAGAAATCTGACGAAGTCACCGAAGTCATTCAGTTGAACTTTTAAGCTTGCCATTGTTCTACTGACCTTTAGCTTGGGCTTCAGAGATTCAACTGCAGCCCTTGAGCTGCTATTGGCGGCTTGCTGAAGAGATAACAAGAAGCAGGGTTAGATGCAGTTCTGAAGATATCAACAAAGCATCCATAAAGGCTATCCAAGGGCTCGGCGAGCTTACCAGACTGAGGGGCAAGACTTGGGGCCGGGATGAGCGCCTGGATCTGGACTCTGGAGTCGAGACTTGGGGCAGGGCGACGAGATCACCAGAGGCCGCTCGGGGTAGAAGGCGATCGCCGACCGGACACCAGAGGAAGCAAGGCGATCAGAGGCGGCTCGGCTAGGAGGCAACCGGGGACGGGAGGAGGCAGTGTACCTCAGGGTAGGGCGACCGGCGGAGGTAGGGCAGCCATGGCGATGTGATTGATCACGCAGGTGGTAGGGCGCCAGAGAGCGCTGGATCTGAGTCGAGACTTGGGGCCGGTCGCCGGATGAGAGTCTTGGCGGCTAGTCGGGACTAGGGAGGAGGCACTCGAGATGCAGGCAGCCACCACCGGCGGTGCTCTTGGGCGATTCGCCGCAGAATCGCCGCCGCGTCATAGCGTGGCCCTTTGCGCAGCGCTCGAGACGAGCCCACGCCTCCGGGGCTCACCGTGGGCTCTCGAGAACTCGTCGGCTCCGGCCTCGCCAGAGTCCATGAGGCGTGAAGCGGCCGAGAAAGGGCGCAGTGGTGGCGGCCGGGAAAGGAGTGGATAGGGTTAGGGTCGGGCGAGATCGGCGCGCTGGGAGTTTGGAGGAGTCGGGCGTCGCCGAGTCGAGAGTTTGGAGGAGGCGGGCCTTGGGGAATTGGGGATTTGGGGTACCCCGATCTAGGGTTTTTTGCCGCCACTCTTTAGGGTCATAGAGATATATCGCCACAAGAATGTAATTTTTTTCTCGAGGATCTCCGCTAGTGAATATCCACAAGGAAATAATCTTCCATGTAACTTTGGTTGATTCATAGTAAGATCTTCTTCACCGATTTGATTATCGAAGTTCTAGCTTTGCATTGACTTTTCTCGAGGATCATACACTTTTTTCTTTTTTCAAAACCTTTTGCACGTATTACGATATAAATTCTTATGGATTTTTCTTGTTATTAATGCAATCTCTATATAATTACCAAAATCCAAGCGATTCCTATCTTCTAGTATCTTGTTTCTAGTAGATTATGATTTTTTTCGTACTTATTAATAGTACTAATTACTAGGCTAATGCATTTTGGGAAATCGATAGTTTTTGTTTTCTTCGTAATTCCTATTGGCGGGTCTAGTATCGTGACATTTATCCGACTATAGATATGAAATTACCGACACACATGGTGTAGCTATATGTCTATATCATTACCGACAGACAAAATGTCACTGTTTTGTGGAATTACCGACAGACATGGTGTAGCTATATGTCTATATCATTACCGACAGACAAAATGTCACTGTTTTGTGGAATTAGCGACAGAAGCTCTGCCACAGACTTTTACCGACAGACCATTTGACTATGAAAGTCAAGTTTTACCGACAGAGGTCTGTCTCTAAATCTAGGACGTGGTGTAGTGTGACCACCGTGGGTGCTGACATCAGCATGACGTCATCTGGGGCCCACGTGTCAGTGGCCGAGCCGACGTGGCAGTCTCTGGTGCCGACACGTGTCACGCCGAAAGAATTAAACCGGATTTTCAGTATAAAAAAATAATAATAAATCAATTAATTCGGTTATTCATTTATTGAATTTCAGAAAACTTGCAAATGCTATAACTTTTGCATTTTAACTCGGAATTGGGTGATTCCAGTGCCCAAAAATTTGTAAAAATGTAAACTATTTAATGGTGATTTTTATTTCATTTTTAGTGATGATCTTGCTGTCTATATCGTATAATTATCGTGTGTTTACTTGATACGAGTAGACTCCGAGTTGCCGGGAGCCGTTGGGGAAGATTTCGAAGACCCATCGCAAGAGCCGGACCAGGACCAACTACTTTTTGAAGGCAAGTCATGCTTTGACCATATTGCCCCTAGATTTTAAAATGTATTTCTATTCAATTTGTGCATGCTATGTTAGTAAAAATGAAATTGTTTATGTTGGGAAAGGTAGCTAAATATACCATTTTGATTATGCCACCTTGTTAATGTCATTGTATGCCCTGAACACCTTGTCACCCTAGAATGCTAAATTATGTTGGTTGCTATATTAATGCCAACACGGGAGGCTAGACCGTGATTAGTCGCTTAGCCTGCTTGTATGCGTTGAATGTCTTTCAATTAGCAAATCAATACTGACTAAACAATTATGGAACACATTTTGGAATAATGCGATGATGTCATGAAATGGAATTGAGGGTAGCGACCTGTGTGGTTCTACTCGTGCAATGAAGTGGGCATTGGCATGTGTTGCATAAATGCAAACCGGGGTGGGAAATGATTTGGACCGGGGCAAGTGGCGAGAAGGCTTCGTGCCGGGTGGGCCTGTGTGGCAACGGGATGTATGAAAGATTGTGAAGGCTGTGTGCCGAGAAGTATAAAATGGATGTCTTGCCCGAGACAGTTAAGGACTTTACCTTGCGAGCCTTTGAACTGAGTTTCTTATACAACCACTTGTCCGGAATGGGACAGACCTAGTTCAGTAGGATTCTAATATCTTTCCTTTGACACCTCGGGCATAGCTACACAAAAATGTAACCGTATGGGGAGCGTACTGTTTGCGACTTGGTACCCATCAAGCTGTATTACCTGTTCTAAACTTTGGCTCTGTGTGAGGGAAGTGTTAGAAAGGCAATCTTCGAGAGGTTCATCGTTAAGTTTTAGTCTCTGAAAGACTTTGTTGCAATCAATCACTGTGTGGTGGCGATCAGATCTGTGGGTAAAGTGTCTGACCTCTGCAGTGTGTGTGTTAAATCTATTCGAATAGCCGTGTCCGCGGTATTGGACATTGCTCGGGGATTACAGTCAAGGGTTAGATTTAAAAATAAAAGATGTGGAATGGGTGGCTATGTGCCAAAAGCTGATGAATCAAACTAGGGCTGTGTGCCAAACTCTTGGAAACGAATTGAGAAATTAATTATTAATAATATTGGTTTTACCGCTTTTAATCTAATAGGATTACCTGTTAAAAAGAAATGCTGCTTTATGCAAAATAACCAATTAAGCCTTTCCTTTGGAATAAGCCATGCATGTAGTAATAGAACTGCATTGTGCATGACTTGTTGAGTATGTTGTATACTCACCCTTGCATCGACAAAAACCTCAGAAGAAGAAGCTATGCCAGCTTGGGAAGTGGAGTTCAACGAAGGCCATGAGGATTAGGGATTAAGCCTCGTCGGTTGCCTGTGGCTACGAGGGGTTTCATTACCGTACTTTTCCTTCCGCTATTGAACTTGTGCTACTTTGCTATTTATCGCCCTGTGTGGCGAATTAATGTAAGGTGACCATAAGGTCGTGTAACTCATTTATATTTATGCTTGAAGTACTTTATTACTAATTCCGCTGTGTATGATTGTGGTACTTCAACCTGTTTATCCTGTGTGTACTAGCGTGATCCTGGACTAGTACAGAATACACAGAGGGTCCGGATTTGCAGATTCGGGTCCCGACAGTCCAACAGGTATAGCCAGCCTTGAAACCCTTTCGAAGCAAGTGTGCACGTATCGACTGATCTATGTTACAAAACATCTTCTCATTTTGCAATCAACGCATGGACAACACATATAGTCCGCCAGGTTTCTCGACTTGTGTGCCGTAGCCGCATTCAGAAAACAAGTCACACCATTAAAGAACTCTGGACCTCGACGGTCCGTGTCATACATCCACCTTCGGTCCATCTACAGTTAATTATATCAAACTACATTTCAATATATGAACAAACGATATCAAAATAATTTATTCTTTACAGTAGTCATGCATTGCTAATTAATTAAAATGATAAACACATTATAAGCTCATAACTGCAAATAACAATATAATTGTAAATGATTAGTTTTACAAATACATCTAGCAATTATGCCTATATATATTAAAATACATCAAACCATTTTCACTATTTAAATATCCATCTAGCATTTTTTAATTATTTAGAAGATTTCTTCATTTCATTTTGTTATGTAGCACTAGCTATTAAATTAAATTAATCTACAACAAACAAGTATATAATTGAATATAAGGATATATTTCTAAATAATTATGGGCAACGACTGCTGTGCAATCAGGGCTCCCGTGCAATCCAACTAAGAAAAGATTCAAAAAATTCTGAAAAAAATCATGGATGTACATCTCATCTTACCCCATCTACATATAAAATTTCATGATCAAATTCGTCCTATGCTAGAAGTTACAAAAAAGACAAATTTCTGATAAACTTAAATAGTTCAAATGCACCTCAAATTTGTCTTTTTTGTAACTTCTAGCATAGGACGAATTTGATCATGAAATTTTATATGTAGATGGGGCAAGATGATATGTACATCCATGATTTTTTTCAGAATTTTTTGAAACTTTTCTTAGTTGGATTGCACGGTGATTGCACGGGAGCCCTGATTGCACAGCAGTCGTTGCCATAATTATGTATCTTCCAACTTTCATTATTGCAAAATCCATCTACCATTTTTCATTATTTAAATATTCAACTAGCAATTCTCACTATTTATAATTCATCTACCAATTTTTACTATTTAAAAATCCATATAACAAATTTTCATTAATTAAATTAATTACAATTATGCATAATTGTCCATCTAGCAATTTTCATTACCAAAACATCCACTACATCACTAAAATGGATATGAATTATAATTTATTCAATAATTTAGCTAGATCTTAATTTGAGCACTACCGACCTAAAATGTTCACACCGCATAATCAGCAATTATCAACATCTATAGCACTCAGAAAGTAAAATTTTACGACAAATATAACATAGATCAAGTCAGTAACCTCGAAAAATTTTAATACAATTTTTCAGTAACAACTCGCCAAGATAATAACTACCGAGCAAAACAGAGCTCCTTTTTGTTCTACTCGGTCGGAGAAGATGTCGACTCGATGAAAAATATGAAAAAAATATTAACACAAATTTTCGGCAGCACCTCACCAAGAAAAATACAACCGAACAAAGAGCTCCTCTCTTCTGCTCGGCCGGGGAAAGGCGTCGGTCAAGTGGAGATTGCTATATAAATAGCTTATCACTGCCGGCTCTGCGAAGAACCGGTAGTGATAAGGTCATATTACGCGGGAAAAATAGCTTATCACTGCCGGCTCTGCGAAGAACCGGACGTGATAAGGTCATATTACGCGGGAAAATTGGGTTGCGCGGGAAAATACATATCACTGCCGGTTAAATATACGAACCGGCGATGGCGATAAATATCACTCTCGGTTGTAAATTAAACCGGCGATAATATATCACTACCGGTTTTGGTATAAACCGGCGTGATCGTCCAACCTTCCAATCTAAGCGCCAACCATCGCTTGCGGTTCCTCTGCCACGCCAACCGTTGCACTTCACATTCTTACGCTAATCGTTGCCCTTCCCATTCTGCCTCTATATAATGCCCATTCCTTAATCTGAAGCACTACTCCTCACAATCCACTACTGTTGCAAGAATGGCACCCCCCAAGAAGCGAGCACGTGTTGGGCAAAGCCCCGCTCGCTGCTAGAGAAGGAGGAGAAGAAGGAGGAGGAGAAGGAGGAGGAGGAGGTGGGCGCGAGGAGGAGGAAGAGGAGGCAAAGGAGGAGAAGGAGGAGGAGAGCGGCACGACGGCAAATGACGGCGGCGAGGTCTGCGGCGTTGGGGCAAGACCAACTCCGCCACCGAATCGATTCGGAGGAGAAGGAGGACGAGCACCGCCGCAACTCCGATCGATCATCGAGCGGCAGCCATGCGAGGAGGAGGAGGAGGAGGAGGACGACGGCGATTTACTTTTGGATATAGGGTTTCACGCCATTTTTGGTTTCAAGCAGTTAATAGCCGTTGGCCTGTTATAATTAGGACTCAATATGTAATAATGGACAATATACCTAATTATGTTTTGTAAATGTTTTGTGTTTTAATTAATACATATCCCACAAATTACAAATTTTGTAAATGTTCTGTGCGAGATAAATTACAAATTTTAATATGTTACATTTTTAACTAATTATGCTTTCATATGTTACGTGCGAGATAAATTACAATATTTCTTATGTTACATGATCGAACTAATAATGGAGAACAGTAATATCACTGCCGGTTCTATAGTAAAACCGGCAGTGAAAATGGTCTTATCACTGCCGGTTTATAGACGAACCGGCAATGATAAATCATTACCGGTTTTATATATAAACCGACAATGATATCTTCTTATCACTGCCGGTTCTCTATTAAACCGGCAATGATATTGCCTCCATTCCTGTGGGAAATTTATACTATTCTTATCACTGCCGATTGAAGTTAGAACCAGCAGTGATAATATTATCACTGCCGGTTGAATTTAGAACCGACAGTGATAATATTATCACTGCCGGCTCGGACCTACCCGGTAGTGATGGGGGTCGCGGATGAGGCAGTCTGTACTAGTGTCATCACTATCCGTTTTTTCTTAGAACCGATTGTGATGAGGTCCTCCTCACAATCGGTTCTGAGTAAGAACCTATTGTGATGATAATTTGTCACAATTGGGCAAAAATCGACTGTGATAGCGCATCCTTATCATTGTCTAATGATTTTGTATTGCTACGAAAACCAATTGTGATGACCAAAAAAACTGATTGTGATGTACATTCTTGTAGTAGTGTCTGCTTTATACTGTGCCAGCCCAAGTTCGGCCTATTTGCACTATTGCGAGGAGAGGAAAAGGAGCAGAAGACGCACGAAATTGAGGCAATGGACACAAATATTGGAGAAAAAAGAAGTAAATTTTATTCATTCTTGAACAGGTACAGAGTTACTGCCTCGTTAAAAACCTTGCACCTAGTGTGGGGTACCCCAGTGTCGAGCGGCTTGATACGCGTGCTTGGTGTCAGTGAGCATATACTCTCCAATCCCTATTCTCTACCTTTTGGCATCTTCATTGTCTCCTCTTTCTTCGCATGCGAGGACCGCAAAATACGTTAACTGTAGAGTGAGCCACAACATAATGCAATATCGCAGCAGAACTCTGCTGTATGTCATGCCTTCTTGGGCCATTAGGCTTGTTTCGTATCGTACCAGCCCAAACATAACCCATAATATCTTGCCGTGCCGTACCACCCATCATATCCGATCATAAGACCCAGCACAACTATACATGTACCGTGCCATGCTTCGGGTCTTACCGTGTATGCCATGCCACGGCCGATAAAAAACCTGATCTAATTTCCAGCCCTACTCACAACACATACATAGAAGAGAGAAAGAGAGCGGACAAGCTTCTTTTCCAAACGTACGCTTTCTTGGTAGTTCATTCAATGCCAACAACGCACCTGTCACCTGCCTAGCTACCTGCTCGATGTAGTGTCACTCCCAGTAACCCTAATAAATTCGGTCCGCTATTGAGCTGCAGGGTACTGGAGTACCACCTCAGCAGAAGATGCACTGACGCGGTAAATCTCAGGCGCGCAGTGGCATGTGCCCCAGATCCCTCGTTCGCGCCAAATTGTACAAATGCATGCACGTCACAGCGCCATCAATTTTTACTGTGCGCACGCAGTAGCTGCACACACACACACTCGCTCAAACTCTCTCCCCCTGATCACAAACCTACCAGCATTTAATTATCAGAGATCAGACCGACAAATGTTACAATTACACCTCTCTTTCTTCGTATAAGTAGCATGCTTGTGTCAGGCAGATGAGGCAAGCGAGCTGAGCTAGCTAAGCTACTACTCCAGTGGCTATTCACCGGCCATGGCCAAGCTCGTCGTAGCATCGCTCTACCTCATCTTCTTCATGCTGCTAAAGTGCGAAGCTGCCACCGCTGCCGCTGGTACGGGCTGCCATGCTGGCAGAGCTGAGGCGGTGGCGGCAGGGAGGGCGAGGGTGACGGTGAAGGGCGTGTTCGTGTTCGGGAGCTCGCTGGTGGACAACGGCAACAACAACTTCCTCAACAACTCCGCCGTGCGCGCCGACTACCTGCCCTACGGCATCGACTTCCCGCTCGGTCCCTCCGGCCGCTTCTCCAACGGCCGCAACATCATCGACGCACTCGGCGCGCTGCTGCGCCTCCCCGGCGGCGGACTCATCCCGCCCTTCGCCGACCCGGCCACCAGGGGCCGCGCCGCCCTGCACGGCGTCAACTTCGCCTCCGGCGGCTCCGGCATCCTCGACCGCACCGGTCAGGACACTGTAAGTAGCTAATGGTTCTTGACGTCTTGTGCAGCAGCATTCTGTATAGTGTATACTATACCTACGCTTGTGCTGCGAGTTTAGTTAACTAATTAGTTTCGTCTTAATCAAAGTAGATGTATCATCTATATATGAGTCTTTCCTTTGTTTTGCACTGTTACAAAATGCATTGTATTTGTGCTGTGTGTTTTATTACTATCTCCATTTCAAACCAGAACAAGAGATGTCATTTTACCTTAAAAACTTTAGTATATAACTTATACATAAATATTTAAATTAGGCATATGAAAATAGTATTGGCAGATTTATCATAATTTTAACATATTATACTATATTTATGTACTCCCTCTGCTCTTTTCAAGTGATGTTTTTTACTCTTCGTAGTATCATAGATGTGTTTTTGATAACTTTATATTATTATATACTAATAAAATTATTATATTATAAAACTATTTTTAACGATAATTTTAATAATATAGTTTTCATGTAGTCAATTTAAATAGGTTTAAGCATATTAAAGTATCATTGAAGTTTTGTTTTGGAGATGGAATTTGTCTATGTCTAAACGATATGTGTTTTGTTAGTGCACGAGCATTAATTAGCGATGATGACTTTCATGTGTACTTCCGTATTTAGGGCGAGGTATTGAGCCTTAAGCAGCAAATCACCAACTTCGAGGCAGTGACTCTCCCTGGCCTGCGGGCCCAGCTGCAGGGACCCAAGACAGCCACCAGCGGCAGGATGAAGGGCCAGGATTTCTTTGACCGGTGCTACTTGCCCAAGAGCCTATTTGTGATTGGGACAGGTGGCAATGACTACTTGCTCAATTACTTCAACACCAGGAATGGGGACAGTAGGCCCCCCTTGTCAGAGTTCACAAGGTCTCTCACTACCAAGCTCTCAGGCCATCTCCAGGTACCATCTTATAACTCACACACCTGTATCTGTATAATGTGGTTGCTGCAGTGCGTTTCATCATGGACATTTTTGTTCCTGTGTGCCCCTACAGTATCACTGATATATGCATTTTGGCTATTAATTAAAGACATGCATAGAATGGTCAGTTAATTAGTGGTGCTGGCTATAGAGAAGCACCGTCGTCTCGTTCCTTGTACATGTGAAAATAAAGATAGGCAAATGAGCAAGTGGCTACTGTGGACCATATATTGTTGATGTTTTTCTTTATTTTTCTGATTGAATTTCTCCAATTCCATCGACATACACAACAGCACCAGAAATATTTCATGGCACAATTTATGCTTTTTTATTTTTTCTATTTTTAGAGGCTATATGCTCTTGGGGCAAGGAAGTTTGTGGTCTTCTCCATCCAGCCCATAGGGTGCACTCCTGTGGTGAGGGCGCTCCTCAACGTCACCGGCACGGCTTGCATCGAGCCGGTGAACGGCGCGGCGCTCCTGTTCAACTCCGAGCTCAGGCTGCTGGTCGACGACGCAAGGGCTCGCATGCCCGGTGCCAGCTTCGTCTACGTCAACTCCTATAAGATCGTCAGGGACACGTTAGACCACCCTGCGAAACACGGTAGGTATATTACTCCTGTTGTTCTTTTTTAGTGTCGGTTTAGATTGTGTGCGGTTACCGTTTGAAATTTTGTGACATCGATATCTAATATATACAAAATATTTAGATTTGTTATTTAAAAATCATATTACTAGATTTGTCATGAAAGTACTTTAATATCATTATATTTTTAATTTTCTGTTAATATATAAATATAACTTTTTGTTAATATGCAATTAAAAAAGAGTAATAATCAGATGTGTGTATCAATATCGAAAAGGACAAGTAAAAAGGAATGGAGTACGTACTACCGCATGATTTAAGATTCGTCCGGTCTGATCTCGATAGTATATTAATTGCATATATATACTAGCTAGCTGTAGTTAAGGATGCAACTGATATACATATCGTTTTAATTATTTTCTTCTAATCTTTCAGCCATTAGGGAGACGGGCAGAGCCTGCTGCGAGATGTCGAGGGGATCGTCAGGCGTGCTCTGCGAGAAGGAAGGGCGCATCTGCACGGACAGAACCAAGTACGTCTTCTTCGACGGGCTCCACCCGACGGACGTGGTGAATGCGAGGATTGCACGTAAAGCATTCGGCTCCAAGTCGTCTCAAGTAGCCTATCCTATGAACGTGAAGAAGTTGGCTACGTTGTAGTGATCTTTAATTTCTGAATGAATCTAATTAAGGTAGCTAGTGCTATTGTTGTTATAGTAGCGTGGAAAACTGCTAATTAGCTATTTAGCCAGTAAGCTTGCAATGAGACAGTTAGCATGTACTGTACTAGCGTTCTGAGTACTTCTTGTGTAGGGGTGGCAACGGGGCCATTCCCCGCCGGGGAGTGCCTCTCCGTCCCCGTCCCCGTGATCCAAAATTTTTTCCGTCCCCGTCCCGTTCCCGTCTCGAGGAAAAATCCCGTCCCATCCCGTTCGGGTATCGGGGCCCCATCGGGGACCTATCCCACGAAAATTTCACACAAGAGAAGAGCTCTTATAGCCATTTTAACTCTAAAATCATATCAATAGACAAGAAAAAAAAGAATGCATGCATTCATTAAAGATTATGTTGTCCCGTTTATGAAAATGTGAATATGATGGTCTAGAGAATATGTTTGCAATCTAATAACTAAATTTGACTAAATTAAATTTGGATCCCCAACTGGTCCCATGAGAAAAAATTCCCGTCCCGCTCTCGCCATCCCGACGAGAATAATTTCCGTTTCCATCCCATGGGGGACGATTTCTTCCCATACCCATCCCCTAATAGAGGAATTCCCCACCGGGGATCGGAGAACGGGTCCCCATTGCCATCCCTATTCTTGTGGGGTCGCGCATGTATATAGGTATATGGCATATATCTGGCTGATAATAAGGTTTTGTCATAGTTTGAACTCTACCAATATTGTATAAAAAATATCGTCTAAAAATCATGTGCAAATCGATTGTGATGTTTTGACATGATACTAACACCAAGAAACCACTGTCTATTTACGCCTTTACGGAGGTCCATGGTCTCTCAGATCAGCCAAATGATGACTATGCTGGCCCATACTCTTTTTTTTTTTTAAAAAAATAGTTGTTCCGTTCTAAAAAACTGTAAATTTAGCTTCCTACCTACCATGGAAGATACCATTCACGCTCCCCCCCCCCCGACGCACAACACACACTACACCATAACACATTTTCATCAACAGTGTATCTATCGGCAAAAACCACATATTGCGACTTATTATCTGTCGGCAAAAGTTATGCCGAAAAAAATAATGTCGGTAGAAGTCTGTCGTGAAAACATTTGCCGACAGATATATTTTTACCGACAGATGATCGACATTGTTATAAGACTTTTGCCGACGGATATACTTTTTCCGATAGACAGTCTTTTGCCGACAGATAGTCTGACACTACTACAGAACGACACATCACTATCACTGTATCTGTGTCGGTTCTTAAGTTTTTCGAAAAAAACGATTGTTATAAGTAACTTCGGAGGGGTGTTAGTAATAATCACTATCGGTTCTGAGATTAGAAGTAATTGTAATGTAGCACTGGACACATCAGAATCGGTTCTCTACTAAAAAGTGATAGTGATGTGCACGGTCATCACTATCGGTTCTTTTCATAGAAGTGATAGTGATGTAAAGTGATAGTGATGTGCATCGTGATCATCACTATCACTTCTATGAAAAGAACCGATAGTGATGACCTACACATCACTATCACTTTTAAGTAAAGAACCGATTCTCGATGTGCATGGTCATCACTATCGGTTCTTTTTATAAGCGATAGTGATGGCGTGCACATCACTATCGCAGTGAAAAGAACCGATTCGATGTGCTCGTGCTTATGACCGTAGTGATGGCCGTGCACATCACTATCGCTTTGAAAAGAACCGATTCGATGTGCCTCGCTAGGTTATATATACCACTCAGATTGAACTCTTCTCTTTGTTGCTCGGAGGAGATTTCTCCGCCACCACGAGAAAATAGCTCATATTGTGTGGTTGGAAGCAATACTTGGGTGAGAAAATTTGAAGTCCTCATGGGTGGGTATTAAGAGGGCAAAATTGAAACCCTATCTTGAGGAGATTCCCCTGTTTTTGCCCTCTTTTGCGGTTTTCTTCAAAATGTGATCAGCAATTCTTTAAACCCCTTCAATTTTGCACTGGTAATTTCGATATGTCGTCAATAAAGTTTATGTTGCACTGGAATTGTGTACGTGCTTTCAGATTTCACACTCTTTATTTGACAAGCACATATGTATTTAATTTTTGTAGTGTGATCTCCTGTTTATATGGAATTATTATTGCTATCATGTGATAATTGTTATTAGAGTTTAGGCGGCATAACCTAAGTCTCCCGTTCGAGGGTGCTTATTTATAAATATGCTGAACGAAAGAGCATATTTATAAGCGAACAGTCTCGAATTGTCCACGTTTTTTTGACAGTTCGAGGATATATGGTTCGAGCAAGTTCCTAAGCTGTGTTGTACAACTTGAGTAGATTTGAGCGTCTCTCTGGTGTTCTTCGGATACACACCCCTCTTGACTGTTGTCGAGGCGTGTATCCGGAGAACAATGAGATGTCAGCCAAATTTTCTCTCGAGTTGTACAACGGCTTAGAACTTGCCCAACCATATATCCTCGAATGGGATTAGGACCTAACCTATTTAGAGATTAGGAGTCATCGTTGGTACCCTTGTTTTGTTTCGTTGTAGTAGAAAGATTTGCAAGCTCTGCACTAGCTATATAATTAGATTATTTGATATCATTGTTGATGTTAAAATTTATGTCTCTTATGTAGGAATTGGAAGCTTTAAACCGGGAAGAAGCTAGGTATCGATCGGGAGTACATTTATATATCTTGGAACCTGTCCACTATTTTGCAAAGGTAATATTAATTGAAATGATGTCTTAATATTTAAAATAGCTATAGCTAGTTGTCGCTCCAGCTTTTTCCTTAATTTATTGTGCGAAATTTAATTGCGAGATGGACCGTGAGGAATGGATGTATCGAAAAAAGCGTGTGAGTGCTGAATTTCGAGGGGTGTTAAGGAGTTCAAAAAATTGCGTAAGATCGATATGGTGAGGAGGGTGTAAACTTCATATATTGTCCTTGCATTGATTGCACCAATCTGAGGAGATTTAACAACTCATCTCAAATTGAGGACCACCTGATTCGACGTGGCTTCGTGAGGAATTACACATGTTGGATCCATCACGAAAGCGGGTAGTACCCTCGATATGCAACGAAGATATGGTGGAACCGGATGACGAGTTGCAGCCTGATATGTTTGAGGAGGATAATTTGGAGCAAATGTTGCGGGATGTGGAGGGTAATTACACGGAAAGAGAGTTTGAAAAGTTTAAAAGCTTGATAGAAGACGATGCCAAACCGTTGTTCACAAGTTGCAAAGCGGAATACACCAGGTTGGGTTCGGTCCTTGCATTGTTCGAACTGAAGGCAAAACACCGTTGGACAGATACAAGTTTCAATGCACTACTAGTTCTTCTATCGGATCTACTTCCGGAGGGAAACGAGTTGCCAACAAGCATTTATGAAGCGAAGAAGCTACTATGTCCCATGGGAATGGAAATAGAAAGGATACATGCATGTCCGAATGATTGCATCTTGTACCGTAACGCACATCAGGAGCTGCACGTTTGTCCAGTTTGCGGTGTGTCCCGGTACAAACAAAAGGAGAAGCGTAACGACAAGAAGCGTAAGAGCCGGGGCAACGACGGTGAAGAGGTCACTAAAGGTGCACCGCCAAGGTATTGTGGAACTTGCCCATCATTCCTGTGCGAGGCGGTTGTTTGCAAATCCGAGAGAGGCAAAATTGTTGCGTTGGCATTACGAGTCTCGAAAGGAAGATGGCAAGCTGAGACACCCTGCTGATTCGGCTCAATGGAGAAACATCGATTGGAAACATGAGGAGTTTGGTGCCGAAATGAGGAACATAAGATTTGGGTTGAGTATCGACGGAATGAATCCGTTTGGTAACATGTGAGACCCCGTTCCGGAGAACAGGAACCTCCATGTGATTACTGTGCTATTCCCTGGATCAGTAGCTAGCACTCACATGTTTACAACAATTGGAAATCATAACCATACCATATAACAATTAAGCGGAAACGAATATACAAATAATTATTACAACTCAGAGAATAAATGGCAGCAAAGGAAGCAATAACCCGTAGTTTGCCCAACCGACCAAGCAGTAACCCGACTGGCATAACTCCTTAGAAATAATACCACGGCAAAAGGATCCCGCAACCTGCGACGAAAAGAGACTCGAAGCTTCTCTAACTCAACCACCTACAATATAATTAGGCAAGGGTGAGTATTTTACATACTCAGCAAGACTTGAGCAAATCCTACAATACATGCAGGCCATTTCAAAGGAGGCTACTAAAGTTAATTTGCATAAAGCGAATTTGAATTGGTAAATCAAGTTATTTGCAAACGGAAATTATAAGAGCAAGATTTGATTGATAACAAATAAATAAAGCATATGTAACACACACAGTCCTCCATGACGTGAGCGACGAATCATTCACATTCCTGAAATTCCACAACTGTCGGCCCTTCGACAGAAAACATAGTTGCAAAACAAATGATACCAACCCATTTGAGAAACAATAAAACATTTAACATTGGGATGACTTCACCGAGTGCTCATGACCGCGAGCGCGGCTAATTAATTAGATTTAAACTCTGCAGAGGTGTACAACTTTACCCACAAGGAATGATCAACTTTTGCCCGACTCACTTCCTTAGGTGTGTCACAAGAAGACCATACATAACCGTTCATTACCTAGACTTGACTTTGATCCAGCCGGGCCGTTAACCCCGCCAGAGAACTAGAAACACACACCCAAGCCGTGGATCCACTTTCACACACCAACACAACGTTTCTAAACACGGCAGGCGGACACGTTACACCGCCAGTAATTACCCATACGAACTGCATGGAAGCCCCTCACAAGCAATCCGTACCGGAATGCCTCCGCTAACTCCCGCCTACCAATGAGCAAAGCCAAGTCTAAATAACTTAATAAGTTATGGCTAACCCATCCTCACCCTTGTGGTTGCACGAAAATCTCGGATCAATAGCGTCCCATTGCTCGGTCCTTAAACTGACACGGGCGACACTCCACCCTACACTACGTGCAATTCCTTTAGCACATCCGGCTATCGCCAATAATCGCCCGCATCAAAGCATAGTTTCATTTTGGGTTTTTAATCAAAGTACCCGCAACCAACAGTGCTATTCTCAATGTTTTCAGGAAAACAAATACTGATTTGATCATGTACATTGTTGATTCTAAAGCATGGCTAAGGTGTTAAATATGTTCAAGATATACCCAAAATGACATTAGCAATGTCTATCCTCAATCTATGGTTATCACGGTTCACATGTTCACAATCATCAAAGGAGATTCACGAGACAACAGGTATAACTACCAATCCACAAAATAGCAATTTACATAAAGTATACGCATGCATAAAACAATTTGATGCACAAAAGGAATATAAAATAATGGGCTCAATATGGTCAAAGGATGCTTGCCTTGCTTAGTTATGGCTTACGGCGAGGACGAGGGTTGCGGCGACGAAGATGACGATTTAAAATAGCAACGTCGGGTTCTACACGAATAACGGAAATAGCAAATAAAAGACTTCAATAAGAGCAAAAGAGAATAGACAGCAAGACAAATAAACTCTTTACAAAATCTTATTTTACGAATTCAAGATGCAAGGATTGATTAGATTAACCATTAGATGCAAGCTTTCATTGATTTCCTTATGCACAGCGAGCTCCCGCCAACCCTTAACACTTACTTGTTTTGCTCTATTAGGATTCTGATTCAAAGCAAGGTAGATTAAGATTATTTCCTCGAGATAATTGCAGATTATATCTTAAAGATCAGTTCTAGGCGGTTCTTTACTAAGTTCAAATTTAGGTGAATTGCTTTATAGATATATAAAATGCTTAAACGATCATATTAGAGTATGACAGTTTGTTCTTTACCTTTAATTGATCTCGCTTAGAATTAGTTCATGCAAACTAGATTTATTGATTTAGGCCACTAATATCATTTCCAAAATATTTGAGAAGGTTCTGGCGATACAAATAATTAATATACAGATTTCTTCATTTGAATTCAAAGTTCATTCATTCTTACCGATTCATATTACGGTCTAAGGTAATGTGATTATTTAGGGTCATTAAGCTATTAAGATCAATATGCAAATCACAGTGAACCAAGATTATCTTTTCGTATTTGGGTAGGCTATACTTCGAAGAACATTACTAAACCAGTTCCACAAGCTTTAGGATTTTGGGCGAGACTATAATCTTGTTGCTAAAACAGTTCATGCTATACTTAAAGACTACACTATTCAAGATCGGCAAGAAAGGGGATTGACAGATTAACGATTAAGGGTCTTAGGCTATTTGGATTAATATGTAAAACATGATGAGATATGGTTATTTCTTTATACTAAGATGATTTATACTTTGTATAGCTTATCCTAAGTTAATTCCATAAATTTTAGGCTTTTGTCGATACATTATATTCAAGATCTTGAAAAGGCTCAAGTGATATTGTAAAGTTGACGTTATTCGGAATCGGCAGGAAATGAAACTAAAGGCTAATCACTTAAGGGTTTTGATCTAATGAGATTAATAGGCAAACCTTAATGGAATAAGATTCTTTTTACAGATTATGGTAGTATAAACTTTGTACAGTGTTACTAAACTAGTTTCACATATTTTAGTGTTTAGACGAGTTATTTCATCGATGGCTGAAATAGACTAAATGACCACATCTGCGAACCCTAAATCGCCAACTTCATTTTGAGTTTGCGATTACATTATACAAGACCTTTAATTCATTTTTCGGTGTTGGCGGGAATAACCCATGGAGTGTTTTAAAGCTGGTTTTGCATTGTTTTGACTTAACTACAACAGTTTCCTATTTGCTTATTATTGCATTTGACATTTCTTTATGATCAAGGAATTCAAGTTAAACTCTATTCTAAATATTTTCACATATATATGCCTTTACTGCTTTTTAGGACTTATACCAATTACATTATCATTGCTTTGAGCCATCATGCTATTATTTTGCCAATGGCCATAACATGGTTAAATAAATGATTATGAAGTAATTAATTCAAATTGAGTTCAACATGAGATGGTTTTGCATATTTGAGTTTACCATGATTCCAGAGACAGACAAGAATTTACTTTATAGTTTTAAAAGTTATATTTTGCATATATGCAATAATGACCATAATAGGGTGTTTATCCAATTTAACTTTAAATGATTGTTTTGTGATTCCAGGATTGAATATTTTAGTACATTTGAATACATTCCAATCCTAGAATCTCATGAATATTGATTTCACCATTTCATTACTTATTATACACAAATTCTCGTTAAAACTATATTAGCACCATAATTCAAGGTTCAAATTAAACAATTGTACAAATAGCTCAAAAATTAAATGTTTTTACATATTTATATTCTTCGATTTTAAGTGAATATACAAATTTATCTTATCGGGATTGAATTAAAATTACGTAAGATATTAAATGATGAAATCTGCTTCACTTTGAAATGACCGGAAAATGGGAAAGGCGTTTTCTACAGAGGCGCTTCTCGCTTCGTTCTTCTCCCACCTCAGCGCTCGATTCGCAGCCCCAGCCAAGCAGAGGGACAAAACAGGGCACGGCCAGGGGATGAATGGCGACGGACTTCCGGCGACTCTCCGGTGAAGGCGACGGCTTGGGAAGGTGCATCTCGGCAAGGGGAACTCGATGGCGCTACCGATTCGGCCGGAGAAGCAGCAGGGCGGCGCGCAGCCGAGGAGGTGCGGCGGCAGCAATGGCGGCACGGTGGAGTCGAAGACGAGGACAGCTCGGCTTGAATCGGCAGCCTTGGGAGTATCTACGGGTCACCAGGAGTCCATTTCTGCGGTCGCTTCAACGGAAGAATCACCGGGGAGCTCCGCCCACGGCTCGAAATGAGGAAGACAGCGACCGTCAAGTAGCGATTTCGCATGAAAAAGCTCTAATGTTTTTGAGGGTTTCACTCGAGGATGTGTGGTGATGCTCGCTCTAAGGGATTTGGGAATAATTGGTTGAATCACCAGACGGCCATGAAATCTTGGGCTTGGGGCCGGTCATGGCGGATTTGGGCGAGTTCTCCGCTACCGCTTGAGGAGGATGAAGGGGACCAAGGGGTTTGAGAGAGGAGCTCGCTTTGGTGCGGTTTGTAGTCAAGATTTGCAGCAATGAGTGGGATTCGTGGCAACCATTGAGCTTGGCGCAGAGCTTGAGGCTTCGCCTTCTTGAAGGAACGAACGGGGTTGAGGAGGCGATGAGTTCGGTGGCAAGGCTCGGGTCCACTTGTCGCTGATCGCAAGCTTCTCAAATGTGCCAACGGAACGGAAAGACAACGAATGGCCCACACGTCGGCGACTCCGATTGAATTTCGGTTTGAATTCTGATTTTTGATTAAGATCAATCGAAGTCTGCTATTTATGAAATTTTGTTTTTCAAAAGAATTTGGTCTCAGAATGTTTCTCTAAAATTTTCAGCTCCATTTGTGATTCCAATATTTTATGTGAATTCTGACAACATATTATTTTGGATTTAAATGTTGACTTTCCATTTTATCTCTTCATTATTCTATGCATAACATTTCAATTGCTGGCTGAAATAATTTAATTGAATGATCAGAGTTCTCATGGCAATTTTCTAAATTTTACTTTTTATATTTTTTTCCTTTTTCCTCTTTTTCATTCTTTAATTCTATTTGTTGAATTTCCATACCACACAAAAAATCCAATAAAATTCAAATAAGAACCAACAATGCCAAGGAAACTCAAAACATTTATTTTCAATTAAAATATTCATTTTCATTTTATTGAATTTTTAGGATGTTACATAACATGAGCGTTAAATCACAAGACTGCCGCTTCATAGGTATCTACAACCTCCTCCTTGGTCAGGCATGAAGCGGAAGTATATCATGATGTCATTACTAATCTCGGACCCAAACAATGAAATGATATTGATGTGTACCTTGCACCATTGATCGAGGATTTGGTAAAATTGTGGAATGAGGGGTCGTCGTGTGGGATGCGTACAAAGAGAGCATTTCACCCTACTTGCTATGGTATTTTGCACCATAAATGATTTCCGGCCCTTGGTAATTTGGCAGTTACAAGATCTGAAAGGAGCCAAAGCGTGTCCTATTTGTGAAGAGGAGACCGAGAGTCTATGGTCAGCGAATTCCAAGAAAATCGTATATGGGTCAACGAGGTTTCTACCTCGAAGTCATCGATACCGTAAGATGGATGACAAATTTGATGGGAAGAGGGAAGTCCGCTCGCACCGCAGACCTATGAGTGGAAGCCAAGTATATTCACGTGTAGAGGATATCGATGTTCAAGACGGAAAGAGCCAGAATCTGCTTCGTCAGAGGACCATTTGGAAGAAGAGGTCAATATTCGGGACTTACTGCATCGGAAGGAGTTAGATGTCCCGCATTGTATTGATGTCATGCATGTTGAGAAGAATGTCTGCGACAACTTGGTTGGCATCCTGCTGAACATACCGGAAGACCAATGATGGTGTCAATGCTCGTCATGACATGGCCTTCATGGGAATCGTGCCTAGACTTGCAAAGGATAGAGGAGGATGAAAAGGTTCGTACATCCTCGCTTGCATGCTACACCTCGCCCAAGAAGGAGAAAGAAGATCTCGCAAATGTCTCCAAAGTATTAAAGTTCCATCGGCTACTCCGCCAACATTAAGAAGCTTGTGTCTATGGATGATTTGAAGTTGTTGGGCATGAAGTCCCATGATCGCCATGTCTTAATGACCCAAATGATCCAGCTTGTAATCCCAAATATTCTCCCAGAGGATGTCAGTTGGCAATCACAAAGTTGTGTTATTTCTTCAATGTGATCTCCTGCAAAATTATTGACCCCGATGTACTAGACAACTTACAGAGTGAGGTGGTGCAGACTCTGTGACACCTTGAGATGCATTTCCCACCATCATTCTTTGACGTAATGGTCCACCTTGTTGTTCACCTTGTCAGAGAGATTAAGATATGTGGACCCGCTTTCCTACGCTACATGTATCTGCTCGAGAGGTACATGGGTATATTAAAGTCGACGTGAGGAATCGGTCAAGCCTCGAGGGTAATATTGTTGAAGGTTATGGGACCAAGAGGTTATTGAGTTTTGCGTGGACTACCTAGGTAAAAGACAAGCAATCGGTGTTCCTGATCTCGCCATGAGGGCGATTTGTTTGGTAAAGGAACCGCGGTCCAAACTAATGAGTCCGAGGTTTGATATGTATTACAAGGCGATTTCACGCTCTTGCGTAATAGCGCAGGTTCGCCCATACATCGAAAGCAAAGATAAGTTGATATTACGGAAGAGAATCCACAAATGGATGAGATTTCCATCGCACAAGAACAGTAATGATCGATTCCTCACATGGTTCAAAGAAAAGCGGAGGTCTCCTTTAGTGAGAATGTAAAATGGTTGGTCGACGGACCAAGATTTAATGTACGACATGGCAGGGTACGATATTAATGGTTACACCTTTTACATCGAGAGTCAAGATGCCAAGAGTATCGCCCAAAATAGTGGTGTGAGTATAAATGCTTTCTCGATGATCATCACTCAAACAGTCTCCCCAACCACAATGAACTCCTACTATGGGCTGATCAAGAAATTTGAGAGCTCGACACGGAATATACCAAGTTCCATTGTTCCGATGTAAGTGGGTACGACTTCCACATGGAGTGAAGGTCGACAAGAGAGGCTTTACTATTGTGGATCTCAATGAGACTCGCCTACAAAGATGACCCGCTTTGTCCTTGCGAAGCAAGCAACTCAAGTCTTTTACGTGCGCGATCCGCCAATCCGAGGTTGCACGCCGTTCTTCATGGCAAGAGACGGATCGTAGGAGTTGAAGATGTTGTAGATGAAGAAGAGTATAACCAATTCGATGAGATACCTTCATTTGCGAGATGGGGCTTGTCTTAGCGGGGATGATTTACACACATGGAGCCAATTACATGCGAGTAGATCATCATGAAGGGCGATTGTAAATAAATGAACTATTATAATGTATGTAAAATAGTTTGCAACGCTTTCCAAGTAAAAATCCAAGGTGATGAATTGTCGTTTGGAGGCTTCATGGAAATGCATGCAATTTCTCTTTATGCTCGCACTTTGTGCCATAATTTAGAAAGAAAATTCCATTTGACGAAATTATTGTTGGGAAAGCTTGTAAATAGTCGAAAGTTCATTTCGAAATTTTCGACAATTCCAGATTAATTTGAAAAAGTTTTGACTTTTCTACGCTTTACGACAAATCATGTCTACGAAATGAATTTTGGCATATTTCTTGAATGAGGTCGCTTTTTCCAAAAATTATTTTATGAAAAGTTTTACAGTATCCTGAAATATGTTTTTGCAAAATTTCTAATAATTTCAACAATGTATGACAAAGTTATGGCATTTTCTCTTTGTTGAAATGCTGAAAATTCAGAACTTGCGTATGTCCGAAAAGGAATAGTGCAATAAACTACATCGATTGTCGGTTTTATTAAAAAGTGATAATGATGATTACTATCGATGTCGGTTTTATTATAAAAGTGATACTAATGATAAAGCATCAGTGTCGGTTTTCCTTAAAAGAGTGATACTAATGATAAAGCATCAGTATCGGTTTTCTTAAAAGAGTGATACTAATAATAAAGCATCAGTATCGGTTTTCTTAAAAGAGTGATACTAATAATAACTCATCAGTATCGGTTTTCTTAAAAAAGTGATACTAATGATGAAGCATCAGTATCGCTTTTCTTAAAAGAGTGATACTGATGACTAACATCAGTGTCGGTTTTCTTAAAAGAGTGATACTAATGATAAAGCAATCTATCAGTTTTCTTAAAACCCCGGCCCATCTCGCGACCATAGCCATTCGCGCGCGCGCAGCCCTGCTCCACGCTTAACCCTAGCCGCCCCCGACGCCCGGTGCCTCGCCTCGCCCCGTCCGCCGCCTGCCCTTCGCTCTCCTTCCGTTGCCCGCCTCCCGCCTGTCGCCGGTGCCTCGCCTCGCCGCCCGATCCGTCTCGCCGTGCCTGCCTCGCCTCCCGCTCGCCCGTGCCTGCGCCTCGCTGTCCCGTCCCTGATGCCTCGCCTCGCCCCGGCGCCCGCCCGCCTCCCCTGGTGCCTGCCTCGCCTCCCGCCTCGGGTGCCTCGCCTGCGCCCGACGACCCGACGACTCTCACCTCACGCCTGGTGCCTCGTCATCTCCTCCGTCTTCCTCACCTACGGTAAAAGCCTCCTTCAATCCTTGTATGAGCAAGAACATCTATCCGGTCGAGGCTTGCAAAGGGCCACCGATCTGCGGCTTGGGGACCTTGCATGTGGGGGTTGATTGTTCTGTGAGGATTTGGGTTAAGGTTGATAGTTTGACAACAAAATTATCTTTCACCGCTGCAATGCTTGGTTAGATCATTTTGTTGTTGGCTATAACATGTGAATTTGTATTGTATATGATAGATTGCTTATCGTCATTAGGTTTTGATGGTCCGATAGCCTCCTGTCAATATTCAAGATCAATTTGTGCTATTATTTGCCCATACCTTAGTCTCTGTTTCATTGTCCAAGAAGCTATTTTCCATTGGAATCGATTCTCTTATTAAGTCGGTAGTCTAACCGCAATCGATTCTTTTATTGTCGCTGAATCAATGTCCATATATATATCTAGTTCATCGTTATAGAATGACAAATTGATTAAGTTCTAAACCGCCAAGTATTGAATCTATCAATTTGTGGTAAGGTTGTCACAACTTGTCAATATCTTGCCCTAGTGGCGGGACTACCTTTCAAGGCAACCCGACATCTCGAGAACAAGATAAATGATTAATTTGATTTATGCTAGATGTACCGATATTTTGATTTTCATGATCGTATACATGTTCCTACCATTGCTTTTGGTATCCCGTGTAGGACCTTATATTTTGTCATGCTTCAAAGTTTAAGAATGTGTTTTACTAGCTATTCTGTTCCATGGTTAAAGCAAGTGTACTTGAAGAAAATTAAAACCGAAAAATTAACAGGTGTATCATGTGAATTATTCTAATTTCTGGTGAATTTTGAAATTTCTATTTTTATTGATCAGTTTCTATGTATATGTGAGATTTCTATGTATGTGTGAGATTTCTATGTATATGTGAGATTTCTATTTACGTGTAACGTCCCAAAAATTTGAGTTTTGGTATGTTTTAAATCAAAAATGAACCATTCGTATTTTTCTCGAATTAATCAAAGCTTAAATTGAATTTTCTAATAATTAGAAGATTTAAATTGATTAATATATGCATCAAATTAAAGGTTTCCAGTTTTTATTGGGTTCCTTGTGCTTCAAGGAATTTTTCTGTATTTTTGGAGATTTTTCTGAATTTATTTACTATTTACTTGAATTTATTTGCCTTTATTTGAATTTCTGGGATTTTTTCTAAATTCGGAAAAGGTTTTAAATTCTTTTCCTATCCTCGGGCCGAATCTCTCCTAGCCCATCATCGTTCCTTCGCCTGCCCAGCCAAGACAAAAAAAAACCCTAGTCACGGGTGTCCTCACACAAGACGCCGCCTCCTCGCTTCCGAGTTTTCCCGCCTCGAGGCTATTTAAGACGACGCCACGACCGCCCGAGGTTCGCCTCTCCAAGCACTTCCGCCGCCCTACTACTCGCCGTCCAAGACCTCGCGTCGAGGAGAACGAGCTCGTCGGTGCCGCCGCCGTCCAAACTTTTTCGTCGCGGTTTTCTTCGCCGGCGGTCATCCTCCGCCGTGATCGGTTGCACCATCGAACTTCGCCACGCCGAGCTCTTCCGACCCGCTATTTCTTCCGTCCTCTCGGCCGATTTAGCCAAAACCGCGTCGTCTTCTTCATTTCTTAGGTGAGTCGCGCCGCCCCACGCCGCCGAAGTTCCTTCAAGAGCTCTCCACCGTCTGACGCCCTCCGACGTCTCGGATCAAGCGCGCATCCCCGCCATCTTCATCCCATGGCCGTCCGATTCGAGCTAACGCCCCAGATCTTGCCGCGTGGCGAACCTCGCAACCGTCTTGCGTCATCGCTGTGTGTGCCAAGTCGGCGCCCACCTCACCCTAAGCCGCCGTGGCATGCCACGCCGACGCTGATTCGCCAGACGCCCGAAGGTCGCCTCGGTGCTCTCGGTCTACCATGGACCGTGCCACTGACATGCGGGCCCCACCCGTCAGAGGGAATTCTTTTTCCTTTTCTCTGATTTTCCCGAAAATGAGAAATTCCAGCCAATCAAAAGCTGACACGTGTCACCCTTTCCGAAATTTTCTGATTTTCTCTGAATTAAATCTTCCGAAGGCCCATTCTCCTTCGTCCGAACTCCGATTAGAGTGATTCAAATTTCTAAATTTTTGTAAAATTGAGATCTACATTCCAGAGCCATTTATTTTCAATTTTGAGCTTGTTTTCTCCTCTGTTTTGTATTTATTTGGTTTCGTTGCTTTAATTTCCGGTAGACGCGAATCCCGAAGGAGCGAACGGAGACTTCGAAGACCAAGACTCAGCATTTGAACAGCAAGGCAAGTCGTAGACCTTTGATCATATTGAACCCATGTTTGCAAAAGTACTTTGTTTTATACAATTGCATGCTATTTGTGTAACAATGCTAGTTTATGGGAGTAGCTATTTACCTGTTTGAGTATGCCCCTTTGATTATTGGAATGCCATGTATCCATTGTTAACCATAGGTTGGGACATTATTAGTTGGACATAATCATAGTACCAGCATTGGGTTATCGTAGCTATGCTTAGCCATGCTTAGTTGTCCGATGGGATTCATATCACCTGTGAGCTAATGTTAATCTTGACTTAATGAGATATTGAATTGTGGTGTTGACCACTCTGTTGTAAAACTTGTTGAACCATGGCAGGGGATGCCATTGGTTTTGGGTTGAACAAAATGTTTCCCTCGCAATTGATCGTGCAAGAAAGGGGTCTTTGTTTAGCACATTGGGATGTAGTTGTCTTGCTCGAGACAATTTAAGGACTTAATCTTGTGCGCCATTGAACTGGGCCTAACCGTGCAACCACAAGTCCGGTATGGGACTAACCTAGCTGATTAATTTGCAATGTCCAGACTTGAGTATTGCCGCTTGTTGGTGTGAGTTCCAGATGGACGGTAGACTCACTTGGCTCAAGAGGGGCCCCGAGGGCTAAACCTTAGAGGGTAGTAATCTTGGGTTTAGACATGCATTGTAAAGGCTTTGTAGTGATCTCTCTGCCGACACACCAAAGGAAGTGTGTTCTTAGCGCTTGGCACTAAGGGATGATCATGTCTTGTGGGTAAAGCCGCATAACCTCTGCAGAGTGTAAACTATTCAATAGCCGTGTCCGCAGTCATGGACAAGCCCGGGGATTTCACACGGGGTATAGAGTATTTTCTTGAAATGTGGAATGGTTGGGATGTGAACGGGGAGTTCACTGTTGTTTTGTTGTCTCAAGCTATACTGTTGAATTGTGTGGTTGATACTTGTTTCGAATGATGTAGGGTGATGCCTCATCATTCTGTTCATGTTGTCTACCATTAATTTATCATATTATTTATTATTTTTTTATTCAAACTGCCTTCAATCTATTTATTGTATTTAAATTCAAGTTATTGTTTTCTGCAAATGAACCATATACCTATCCTTTGTCAAGCCGCATGAATATATTGCATCATTTCCTCTGCTTGTCGAGTACGCTTTTGTACTCACGGCTTTATGCCCTGTTGTTCGCTTGCCGAGGAAGGACCGTAATGAGTATCAAGAGGAGGAGTACTATGAAGACTACGCCAACTAGGAAGGCGTTTTCCCCGATTTATTGCTCGTGGCATGTCGAATGGCCCAAGTTATTTTATTTCATTTAATGCTTTATTTGTTTCTTAAGCCAAGAGGCATTGGTGTATGAACCTTGACCATAAGGTCGCTTTGTTTTATTCAATAATAATTTGTTTCTTCTTAGTTATTTCGATGCATGGAATGATATGTCATCTATGTTTCCACTGTGTGCACTAGCGTGATCCTGGACTAGTGCGGTATACACAGAGGGTTTCGGATTTGTATATCCGGGTCCCGACACTACGTTAGAGTTCAAAATGCGTAACATACGTCTCCCGTTCGAGAGTACTTGTTTATGAATTCAGTAATGCATAAATCTCATCACTTGTGTGTACGAATATGATTTTTAGTACATGTTCACAGTGAAAATCTTTTATGCCTTGTGTAACATCCCAATTTTTTAGCCTTTTTAATTAATTAATATTATTTTATTGCCATTTATGAATTTTGTGAATTTTCTGAATTTATTTGGATTTTCTGAGATTTATTTGAATTCTTTTGAATTAAAATGCATTATCTTTTGTTAAGGAATAATTATGAAAAGACAATTGCAAAATAAAGTTTTTGTGAAAATATTTTTATTAAGTCCAGAACAACTCGAAATATTTTTGAGATTTTCTTCGGAATTTTTAGAGTATTTCTGTTGCTTTAATTAAATTAAAACGATTTATGGAAATATTTTAAAAGGAAAATCCGAATTAATAAGGTATGAACAGTAACAGGCTGGCCCGGTTACTGTATCAGGAAACCCTAAACGCTAGCCGACCGTCGGATCTTGATCGTCCGGTCCATGCGCATCGTCTCCGTGAAGGACTCGACGCCGCCGCCGACACTTTAACTCCTCCACCGTGTACTTTCCATCCTCGCCACGCCGTCGTCGGTATAAAGGACTCCCCAAGCACCCCGATGATCACCACTTAGCGCCAAGATCTTTCCTCCACGCCGTCACGGAGAGCCACCGTAGCAACCGCAAGGCCGCCGGAGTTTCCAAGCATTGCGCCGAAGTTTACATCGCCACGGATTCTCTTCCAAGATTGAAGCCCGGATTCGAAGTTCTTTATGCCACGCCGCATCCGAGCCGCTGTCTCTTCTTCGCGGAAGCGCCGGAGCGCCGCCGCCGGGTCTTCGTCTTCATCTCCGGTGAACTCGAGCTGCTTGCGCCATCGCTTGGTCGGGAGCTCAGGGTCCTCGATCATCAATCAGGTGACGAGATAGCGCCACGCCGACTCGGGTGAACAGAAACCGTGAGGGTAAGCCTCAACCGCCTATCGCAAGATCAGCGGTCCACGATCAGCCACATCGCGGCCGTACGTTTGACCCGGGAAAAATCTGAATTTCCTTTACAAAAACAAATCGGAAAAATCGGATTTATGAATTTAGAGTATTTTTCCAAGATTTTTCAAACTTCAAAACCTCATAACTTTCGCATACGAACTCCGTTTGAGGTGATTCAAATTCCTAAAAAATTTTAAAAATGATATCTTTCTAATGGTGTCTTTTATTTGAATTTTTGAATTTGTTTGCTCTTTGGTTTTGGTTTTTATTTGCTTTTCTCTCTCGATTCGCGTGAGACGTTGAATTGTCTGAGGCTTCAAGGATTTCACTCAGAGTTATTTCCAGATCAAGACCAGGAACTTAACGAAGGCAAGTTGTGCTTTAATCATGTTGCACCCATAGATTAGATTGCATGCTATTTTGATTTACTTTATTACTTGTTACTTCATCTGTATAAATGATTTCAACTTAACTTTGGGATTAGCTATCATACCCTTTGAATTACACCCTACCTTGATAATTGTATGCCATGATCCATTTGTCACCTTAGGTTGGTTCATTATAGT
Source organism: Guadua angustifolia (assembly GCA_036346375.1). Classification (NCBI taxonomy): domain Eukaryota; kingdom Viridiplantae; phylum Streptophyta; class Magnoliopsida; order Poales; family Poaceae; genus Guadua; species Guadua angustifolia. The sequence continues at coordinate 44,903,801 of CM070510.1, forward strand.
TGGTTAATATTGAAATCAACATGGATGATTAGAACAGAATAGAAATGCTTAGCCATGCTACGTCATCACATGCTCATGGAATATTGCTTAATAACCTTGACTAATGGAATATGGAACAATGATGATAATTTGTGGGTCATGTGTGGTCGCACAAAGAGATTGAGTTGTTGTGACAGCGGAGTCACGCAACGATGTTGATTTGTGAAGAGCACGTGGTGCTTGGTAACCAACCGAGATAATCACTTTAGATTGAAACAAGTGGAAGGGCAGGGTGCGTGGTGGGCCGATGGGCGCAGAAAGGGTATGTGTATGTCTTGCTTTAATCAATCCTAAGGACTTAACCTTGCGAGCCTTTGACTGAGTCAAACTTGCGACCACATCGCCTCATATGGGGCAATTTAGTGACTAATTTGCAAATGCTTAACTTAAGTGCTATCTTGGTGGTGTGAGTCCTGGTATTACGGAGGAAACTCACATGGCGCAAGAGGGGGGCCCTGCTTGCGGGTATTAGCCCTTCAAGTGTTGAAACCTTAGCGGATAGCATCGGGTTAAGAGGATGCATTGTAAAGGCTTTGTTATAATCGTCACTTTGTGTGGTGTATGGTTATATCGTGTGGGTAAAGTGCATAACCTCTGCAGAGTGTACAATCTATTCTGATAGCCGTGCTCACGGTAGATTGAGCAATGCTCGGGAATTACAAATAAGGGGTAGTTAATTAAAACTTGTCAATCGATGGGATGGCGAGGATGCCATGTGGTTAATGGAACTTGATTTAGGATGGAGAACTTGGGTTTGATTTGCAAACAATGGAATCTATTACTTGTTATTATTTGTTTTATGTCTTTTCAATCTATGTATTGTATTATTCTCAAATGTCGCTTCTTCGCTATGAGCCACTTAGCCTTTCCTTTGGAATAAGCCTTGCATATAGCTATGATAGAATTGCATTCTCAGGCACAACTTGTTGAGTACGTGTTGGTGTACTCACCCTTGCCTACAAAAATCATCGGTGTTGAAGGAGTACCATGAAGAGACGAATGTTTAGGTGCGAACCTTGTCGGGCTTACTTCGTGGTATACCGAGGGTTATCTCGTCTTCATTCCGCCGCAGCTCAATTTGTTGTTCACCTTGTGAGGCATTGCTAAGTAAGTTGACCATAAGGTCATACGATCGCTAATATTTAATATATTATGTCTTTATCTTATTTACGTTGTGTATGATTATGATAATCACTAATGTTGAGCCTGTGTGCACTAGCGTGATCCTGGACTAGTGCAGTATACACAGAGGGTCCGGATTTGCATATTCGGGTCCCGACAAAGGTGGTATCAGAGCCATACTGACTGTAGGTCTTGCCCCTAGATAGTTGGTCGTCTCTATAGGTCCTTCAAAATTATTTTCTAAATTAAAAGATCTACACCAGAAGAATAATGTGTTCTTGACTTATCTCATTCTTCTATTTCTGTCCTTACCAAAAATTCTTTCTTTTCCCTTGCTGAAATTTCTTTCTCTTACCTCTGCTGAATTGAGTTAAAATCTTACCTGAGTTATCTAAGTAGAAAACGATATACCACACTTCTGGAGATGGCATCAAGTACCTGCTGCTACCGTAATGATCATGACGGAAGGAATTATCAAGCTCATGGAAGAGTGGATCAATGAAGTGTATCAAGAGTTAGAAGACTCAGTACTTCAAGTAGCAAGTTGAGACTCATGTGTGGGAGTCGCGTTTCCTAAGAAAGGAGAGTCACCCATGTAGACGGTAGTTGTTGCGTGGATAGGTTGAATTGGTTCTTCTTGATTCTTTGAGTGTGCGAGATGTGTTGCAAAGCTTTTAGGCTTATATAAGCAACCATACCAAGTTATTAATATTGATTGCTTAAGTTTTGGGGTTAAGCCTATTTTCCCTATGTTAGATTCTTGCTTCTTACCTATGCTAATTTCTCTCACCTAACCCCTTGAGGTAATCAAGCGAGATGGTTCAGTTTAGAGATAGTAATGGAGCCGATAGGAGTAGAAATTAACTTCGAGAGACTCCAAGGATGAATTAGTTGTTCAACCGTCACTACCGATAGATACGTGAGCTTCAAAGAGTTTTTGGCCGATCGATCCAGCTTGAGGCAAGCAATGATGAATCAAATACGAGAATAGGACTAATCAAGTTAATGCCAAGAAAGCATCTTGAACTATTAATAATAACCCCGTGTTGACTCCGTGTTATTAGAATGTATAAAGACTCGGCCCACCAAAGTAAATATTTCGCCTTTTGAAGCCGAGAATTGGCTCGAGGCTATGGAGAGAAACGCTACCCTGCACCTTGTTCAAATCTAGACATTGTTTTAGGAAGTGTCATCAACCAAACAATTTAGAGAATCGTGCGTGCATTATTTGCGAAAATAGGACATACCGCTAACAAGCATGCGATCAATTGCTCTAGTTGCAAAAGGAAGCCATCGCTAGTTCAATTCCAACTCGTTCCTATCGAAGCCCTAGCGTCAATGCTAAATAAGGAAGTTAGGAGCCATGAGCTTACTTAGCGCAATACCAGTAACCCTACTTGTAAAGTGAGAGATTAGTAATGACTTCCATGTAAAGGTTCCTTGTTGAAAGAAATGAAGCGGAGAAGATTGATACATTGGAATACCTAATATTTGAATGAAAAAGCAATAATGGAAACGATGAGTTAGATGTTTCTCTAAGAGTATTCTTGAGTTTATGGTTCACCTGAAAATGATGCATGAGAAATAGTGGCTAGTTTAGTGACCCAGTGAGAACTTGCTAATTAAAGGGTTTGTCATTATGCTCGGTTGTGCTAGGATCCGCCAGAACGTTAAAGGTTCAATGCTTAGTAAATGAGTTAAGTTCCAAGCAAATCATATTATGTAGATAGTTAGGTTATTCTTGAAATTAGTTAGATACTCAGACATAAGGATATTTTGGTGAAGGATATATCGATTTAAAACCTTGAAAAAAAAATATAGTATCATAAAAAGATTTTCGACAACAGATAGATCTCTTATGCGATCGTTGAAGATAAAAGTTATATGGACGCTAGATTGTGAAAATAGTTTTCGGAAGTTGAAAAAGCGGTTACCATTAACGCGTGTGTTGGTATTACTAGTCATGCGGAGTAGTTCCAATATATAAGGATGATGTTTCTAGACATAATCTTAGAAGTGAACCAACGTTGTTGCATAAACGATGAGGCGCTTGAAATTACCTTACGCATTTACTTGGAGTTAGCCGCTTGTAGTCGTGAAGAAAAATGGTGTCACTATTCCATCGAAAATAGATATGAACCTTAAGAGTCTAAACATATTTACTCACCAAATTTTAATATGGAGAGAAGAAAATGGCTAGAAATGATTAAAGATTCCTGTGTCAGAATCCATAGGCATTCTCATAAAGTCAACGTGGTAGTTAACGTTAGAGTTATAAGGCCACAGTGCGGATATGTTAATAAAAAGCGCTAACCAAAATTATGCAAGGAAATTGAAAGGTCGAAAGCAAATAAATCAAAGCGGAAAAGTTATGTCGATAATCGTGCTGGGAATTGAGTTTCAACCTAATGATTTCAGATATCTCAAAGTAACTCCCTTGAAAGGTGTGAGAAGATTCAAGTTAAAGGAAAATTCGCACCTAGATATGTAGGACCATTTAGGATCTTAAGCCGTCAAGGAGAGGTTGCATATCGATTGGAGATGCCACACATTAGCAGAGTCCATGATGTGTTCTATGTGTCTCGACTTAAGAATCGTTTGAATACCAAGTGAGCAAATACCATTAGAAGCTATTGAGTTGCAGGAGGATCGACTTTTAAAGAGCACCTATTAAGATTTTGGATACAATGGAGCGCAGGACCAGAAATAAATTTACTCGCTTCTGTAGAGTTCAATGGAGCAATTATTCGGAAAATGAAGCAACCTGGGAGAATGAAGATGACTGAAAGCGTAATTCTTAACCTATTCTTTAGTCGACTTTTAAATCTCGGGGTCGAGATTCCGTTAAGGGGGGAGGTTTTTAACATCCCAATTTTTTAGCCTTTTTAATTAATTAATATTATCTTATTGCCATTTATGAATTTTGTGAATTTATTTGGATTTTCTGAGATTTATTTGAATTCTTTTGAATTAAAATGCATTATCTTTGTTAAGGAATAATTATAAAAGACAATTGCAAAATAAAGTTTTTGTGAAAATATTTTTATTAAGTCCGAACAACTCGAAATATTTTTGAGATTTTCTTCGAATTTTTAGAGTATTTACGCTGCTTTAATTAAATTAAAACGATTTATGGAAATATTTTAAAAGGAAAATCCGAATTAATAAGGTATGAACAGTAACGGCTGGCCTTAAGCATCGTATCAGAAAACCCTAAACGCTAGCCGACCGTCGGATCTTGATCGTCCGGTCCATGCGCATCGCTCGTGAAGGACTCGCGACGCCGCCGCCGACACGAACTCCTCCACCGCCGCACTTTCCATCTCGCCACGCCGCGTCGTATAAAGGACTCCCCAAGCACCCCGATGATCACCACTTAGCGCCAAGATCTTTTCTCACGCCGCCGCCGAGAGCCACCGAGAGCGCCGCAAGCGCCGCCGAGTTTCCGGCATTGCGCCGAAGTTTACATCGCCACGGATTCTTTCCAAGATTGAAGCCCGGATTCGAAGTTTTTACACGCCGCATCCGAGCCGCCGTCTCTTCTTCGCGGGAAGCGCCGAGCGCCGTCGCCGGGTCTTCGTCTTCATCTCCGGTGAACTCGAGTCTGTTGTGCCATCGCTCGGTCGGGAGCTCACGTGGTCGCTCGATCATCAATCAAGCGACGAGATAGCGCCACGCCGACTTCGGGTGAACAGAAACCGTGAGGGTAAGCCTCAACCGCCTATCGCAAGATCAGCGGTCCACGATCAGCCACATCGCGGCCGACGCTTGACCCGGAAAATCTGAATTTCTTTACAAAAACAAATCGAAAAATCGGATTTATGAATTTAGAGTATTTTTCCAGGATTTTTCAAACTTCAAAACCTCATAACTTTCGCATACGAACTCCGTTTGAGGTGATTCAAATTCCTAAAAAATTTTAAAAATGATATCTTTCTAATGGTGTCTTTTATTTGAATTTTTGAATTTGTTTGCTCTTTGGTTTTGGTTTTTATTTGCTTTTCTCTCTCGATTCGCGTAGACGTTGAATTGTGCGAGGCTTCTGAAGGGGATTTCTCAGCTCAGGAGTTATTTCCAGACCAAGACCACGAACTTAACGAAGGCAAGTTGTGCTTTGATCATGTTGCACCCATAGATTAGATTGCATGCTATTTTGATTTACTTTATTACTTGTTACTTCATGTGTATAAATGATTTCAACTTAACTTTGGGATTAGCTATCATACCCTTTGAATTACACCCTACCTTGATAATTGTATGCCATGATCCATTTGTCACCTTAGGTTGGTTCATTATAGTTGGTTAATATTGAAATCAACATGGATGATTAGAACGGAATAGAAATGCTTAGCCATGCTACGTCATCACATGCTCATGGAATATTGCTTAATAATCTTGACTAATGGAATATGGAACAATGATGATAATTTGTGGGTCATGTGTGGTCGCACAAAGAGATTGAGTTGTTGTGACAGCGGAGTCACGCAACGATGTTGATTTGTGAAGAGCACGTGGTGCTTGGTAACCAACCGGGAGATAATCACTTTAGATTGAAGCAAGTGGAAAGGGCAGGGGTGCCAGGGTGGGCCCGATGGGCGAGAAAGGGTATGTGTATGTCTTGCTTTAATCAATCCTAAGGACTTAACCTTGCGAGCCTTTGACTGAGTCAAACTTGCGACCACACGCTCATATGGGGCAGACTTAGTGACTAATTTGCAAATGCTTAACTTGAGTGCTATCTTGGTGGTGTGAGTCCGGGTATTACGGAGAAACTCACATGGCGCAAGAGGGGCCTGTTGCGGTGGTTTTAGCCCTTCGTTGTTGAAACCTTAGCGGATAGCATTCGGGTTAAGAGGATGCATTGTAAAGGCTTTGTTATAATCGTTCGCCTGTGTGGTGTATGGTTATATCGTGTGGGTAAAGTGCATAACCTCTGCAGAGTGTACAATCTATTCGGATAGCCGTGCTCACGGTATTGAGCAATGCTCGGGAATTACAGTCAAGGGGTAGTTAATTAAAACTTGTCAACTGATGGGATGGCAGGATGCCATGTGGTTAATGGAACTTGATTTAGGATGGAGAACTTGGGTTTGATTTGCAAACAATGGAATCTATTACTTGTTATTATTTGTTTTACTGTCTTTTCAATCTATGTACTGTATTATTCTCAAATGTCGCCATCGCTTATGAGCCACTTAGCCTTTCCTTTGGAATAAGCCTTGCATATAGCTATGATAGAATTGCATTACATGCACAACTTGTTGAGTACGTGTTGGTGTACTCACCCTTGCCTACAAAAAATTATCGGTGTTGAAGGAGTACCATGAAGAGACGAATGTTTAGGTGCGAACCTTGTCGATTTACTGTGGTATACCGAGGGGTTATCTACGTCTTCATTCCGCTGCAGTTCAATTTGTTGTTCAGCCTTGTGAGGCATTGCTAAGTAAGTTGACCATAAGGTCATACGACTGCTAATATTTAATATATTATGTCTTTATCTTATTTACGTTGTGTATGATTATGATAATCACTAATGTTGAGCCTGTGTGCACTAGCGTGATCCTGGACTAGTGCAGTATACACAGAGGGTCCGGATTTGCATATTCGGGTCCCGACAAAGTGGTATTCGAGCCATACTGACTGTAGGTCTTGCCCCTAGATAGTTGGTCGTCTCTATAGGTCCTTCAAAATTATTTTCTAAATTAAAAGATCTACACCGTAAGAATAATGTGTTCTTGACTTATCTCATTCTTCTATTTCGTCCTTACCAAAAATTCTTTCTTTTCCCTTGCTGAAATTTCTTTCTCTTACCTCTGCTGAATTGAGTTAAAATCTTACCCGAGTTATCTAAGTAGAAAACGATATACCACACTTCGGAGATGGCATCAAGTACTCCTGCTACCGTAATGATCATGACGGAAGGAATTATCAAGCTCATGGAAGAGTGGATCAATGAAGTGTATCAAGAGTTAGAAGACTCAGTACTTCAAGTAGCAAGTTGAGACTCATGTGTGGGAGTCGCGTTTCCTAAGAAAGGAGAGTCACCCATGTAGACGGTAGTTGTTGCGTGGATAGGTTGAATTGGTTCTTCTTGATTGCTGAGTGTGCAGTATGTGTTGCAAAGCTTTTAGGCTTATATAAGCAACCATACCAAGTTATTAATATTGATTGCTTAAGTTTTGGGGTTAAGCCTATTTTCCCTATGTTAGGATTCTTGCTTCTTACCTATGCTAATTTCTCTCACCTAACCCCCTTGAGGTAATCAAGCAGATGGTTCAGTTTAGAGATAGTAATGGAGCCGATAGGAGTAGAAATTAACTCGGTAGAGACTCCAAGGATGAATTAGTTGTTCAACCGTCACTACCGATAGATACGTAGAGCTTCAAAGAGTTTTTGGCCGATCAGATCCAGTTGAGGCAAGCAATGATGAATCAAATACGAATAGGACTAATCAAGTTAATGCCAAAGAAAGCATCTCGAACTATTAATAATAACCCCGTGTTGACTCCAGGTTATTAGAATGTATAAAGACTCGCCCACCAAAGTAAATATTTCGCCTTTTGAAGCCGAGAATTGGCTCGAGGCTATGGAGAGAAACGCTACCCTGCACCTTGTTCAAATCTAGACATTGTTTTAGGAAGTGTCACAACCAAACAATTTAGAGAATCGTAAGTGCATTCGGTCATGGAAAATAGGACATACCGCTAACAAGCATGCGATCAATTGCTCTAGTTGCAAAAGGAAGCCATCGCTAGTTCAATTCCAACTCGTTCCTATCGAAGCCCTAGCGCCAATGCTAAATAAGGAAGTTAGGAGCCATGAGCTTACTTAGCGCAATACCGTAACCCTACTTGTAAAGTGAGAGATTAGTAATGACTTCCATGTAAAGGTTCCTTGTTGAAAGAAATGAAGGGAGAAGATTGATACATTGGAATACCGAATATTTGAATGAAAAAGCAATAATGGAAACGATGAGTTAGATGTTTCTCTAAGAGTATTCTTGAGTTTATGGTTCACCTGAAAATGATGCATGAGAAATAGTGGCTAGTTTAGTGACCCAGTGAGAACTTGCTAATTAAAGGGTTTGTCATTAAGTGCTCAGTTGTGCTAGGATCCGCCAGAACGTTAAAGGTTCAATGCTTAGTAAATGAGTTAAGTTCCAAGCAAATCATATTATGTAGATAATTAGGTTATTCTTGAAATTAGTTAGATACTCGTATACATAAGGATATTTTGGTGAAGGATATATCGATTTAAAACCTTGAAAAAAATATATAGTATCATAAAAAGATTTTCGACAACAGATAGATCTCTTATGCGATTGTTGAAGATAAAAGTTATATGGACGCTAGATTGTGAAAATAGTTTTCGAAGTTGAAGAAGCGGTTACCATTAACGCGTGTGTTGGTATTACTAGTCGTGCTTTAGTAGTTCCAATATATAAGGATGATGTTTCTAGACATAATCGAGAAGTGAACCAACGTTGTTGCATAAACGATGAGGCGCTTGAAATTACCTTACGCACGACTTGGAGTTAGCCGCTAGAAAAGCGCGAAGAAAATGGTGTCACTATTCCATCGAAAATAGATATGAACCTTAAGAGTCTAAACATATTTACTCACCAAATTTTAATATGGAGAGAAGAAAATGGCTAGAAATGATTAAAGATTCCGTGTCGTAATCCATAGGCATTCTCATAAAGTCAACGTGGTAGTTAACGTTAGAGTTATAAGGCCACGGTGCGGATATGTTAATAAAAAGCAGTTAACCAAAATTATGCAAGGAAATTGAAAGGCTGAAAGCAGCGAAATCAAGGCGGAAAAGTTATGCTGATAATCGTCGTCGGGAATTGAGTTTCGAACCTAATGATTTCATATATCTCAAAGTAACTCCCTTGAAAGGTGTGAGAAGATTCAGCGTTAAAGGAAAATTCGCACCTAGATATGTAGGACCATTTAGGATCTTAAGCCACAAGGAGAGGTTGCATATCGATTGGAGATGCCACAGTCATTAGCAGGAGTCCATGATGTGTTCTATGTGTCTCAGCTTAAGAATCGTTTCGGAATACCAGCAGAGCAAATACCATTAGAAGCTATTGAGTTGCAGGAGGATCTGACTTTTAAAGAGCAGCCTATTAAGATTTTGGATACAATGGAGCGCAGGACCGTAAATAAATTTACTCGCTCAGAGAGTTCAATGGAGCAATTATTCTAAAATGAAGCAACCAGGAGAATGAAGATGACCCAAAGCGAAATTCTTTAACCTATTCTTTAGTCAGCATTAAATCTCGGGGTCGAGATTCCGTTAAGGGGGGAGGTTTGTAACATCCCAATTTTCTAGCCTTTTTAATTAATTAATATTATTTTATTACCATTTATGAATTTTGTGAATTTTCTGAATTTATTTGGATATTCGAGATTTATTTGAATTATTTTGAATTAAAATGCATTATCTTTTGTTAAGGAATAATTATAAAAGACAATTGCAAAATACAGTTTTTGTGAAAATATTTTTATTAAGTCCGAAACAACTCGAAATATTTTTGAGATTTTCTTCGAATTTTTAGAGTATTTCATTGCTTTAATTAAATTAAAACGATTTATGGAAATATTTTAAAAGGAAAATCCGAATTAATAAGGTATGAACAGAGAACGGCTGGCCTTACATTTTATCAGAAACCCTAACGCTAGCCGACCGTCGGATCTTGATCGTCCGGGTCCATGCGCATCGCTCGCGTGAAGGACTCGCGACGCCGCCGATACCTAACTCTCCACCACCGTACTTTCCATCTCGCCACGCCGCGTCGGTATAAAAGGACTCCCAAGCACCCCGATGATCACCACTTAGCGCCAGATCTTTCCCTCACGCGCTGTCGCGGAGAGCCACCGTGAGCGCCGCGCCGCCGCCGGAGTTTCCAAGCATTGCGCCGAAGTTTACATCGCCGGGATTCTCTCCCGAAGATTCAAGCCCGATTCGAAGTTTTGCGCCACGCCGCATCCGAGCCGCCGCTCTTCTTCGCCGGGAAGCGCCAGCGCCGTCGCCGGGTCTTCGCTTCATCTCCGGTGAACTCGAAGCCGCTTGCGCCATCGCTTGGTCGGGAGCTCAGGGCCGCTCGATCATCAACGGCGAGACGAGTAGCGCCACATCGACTTCGGGTGAACAGAAACCGTAGGGGTAAGCCTCAACCGTCTATCGCAAGATCAGCGGTCCACGATCAGCCACATCGCGGCCGTACGCTTGACCCGGAAAAATCTGAATTTCCTTTACAAAAACAAATCGGAAAAATCGGATTTATGAATTTAGAGTATTTTTCCAAGATTTTTCAAACTTCAAAACCTCATAACTTTCGCATACGAACTCCGTTTGAGGTGATTCAAATTCCTAAAAAATTTTAAAAATGATATCTTTCTAATGGTGTCTTTTATTTGAATTTTTGAATTTGTTTGCTCTTTGGTTTTGGTTTTTATTTGCTTTTCTCTCTCGATTCGCGTAGACGTTGAATTGTGCGAGGCTTCTGAAGGGGATTTCTCAGCTCAGGAGTTATTTCCAGATCAAGACCAGGAACTTAACGAAGGCAAGTTGTGCTTTAATCATGTTGCACCCATAGATTAGATTGCATGCTATTTTGATTTACTTTATTACTTGTTACTTCATCTGTATAAATGATTTCAACTTAACTTTGGGATTAGCTATCATACCCTTTGAATTACACCCTACCTTGATAATTGTATGCCATGATCCATTTGTCACCTTAGGTTGGTTCATTATAGTTGGTTAATATTGAAATCAACATGGATGATTAGAACAGAATAGAAATGCTTAGCCATGCTACGTCATCACATGCTCATGGAATATTGCTTAATAATCTTGACTAATGGAATATGGAACAATGATGATAATTTGTGGGTCATGTGTGGTCGCACAAAGAGATTGAGTTGTTGTGACAGCGGAGTCACGCAACGATGTTGATTTGTGAAGAGCACGTGGTGCTTGGTAACCAACCGAGATAATCACTTTAGATTGAAGCAAGTGGAAAGGGCAGGGTGCGTGGTGGGCCGATGGGCGAGAAAGGGTATGTGTATGTCTTGCTTTAATCAATCCTAAGGACTTAACCTTGCGAGCCTTTGACTGAGTCAAACTTGCGACCACATCGCTCATATGGGCAATTTTAGTGACTAATTTGCAAATGCTTAACTTGAGTGCTATCTTGGTGGTGTGAGTCCCGTATTACGGAGAAACTCACATGGCGCAAGAGGGGGCCCTGTTGCGGTGGTTTTAGCCCTTCAGTTGTTGAAACCTTAGCGGATAGCATCGGGTTAAGAGGATGCATTGTAAAGGCTTTGTTATAATCGTCACTTTGTGTGGTGTATGGTTATATCGTGGGTAAAGTGCATAACCTCTGCAGAGTGTACAATCTATTCTGGATAGCCGTGCTCACGTTATTGAGCAATGCTCGGGAATTACAAATCAAGGGTAGTTAATTAAAACTTGTCAACTGATGGGATGGCAGGATGCCATGTGGTTAATGGAACTTGATTTAGGATGGAGAACTTGGGTTTGATTTGCAAACAATGGAATCTATTACTTGTTATTATTTGTTTTACTGTCTTTTCAATCTATGTACTGTATTATTCTCAAATGCTGCTTTACTGCTTATGAGCCACTTAGCCTTTCCTTTGGAATAAGCCTTGCATATAGCTATGATAGAATTGCATTCTGTGCATAACTTGTTGAGTACGTGTTGGTGTACTCACCCTTGCCTACAAAAATCATCAGTGTTGAAGGAGTACCATGAAGAGACGAATGTTTAGGGTGCGAACCTTGTCAGTTGCCTGTAGTATACTGAGGGGTTATCTACGTCTTCATTCATTGCAGCTCAATTTGTTGTTCACCTTGTGAGGCATTGCTAAGTAAGTTGACCATAAGGTCATAATGATCGCTAATATTTAATATATTATGTCTTTATCTTATTTACGTTGTGTATGATTATGATAATCACTAATGTTGAGCCTGTGTGCACTAGCGTGATCCTGGACTAGTGCAGTATACACAGAGGGTCCGGATTTGCATATTCGGGTCCCGACACCTTGGCTTACTATCAAATGTATATTCATGTGATTCCAGAAGTGCCAAATAATTGGATCCTATTTGGTTGGAAATAAAAACATGGTTAATGTGATTCTAGAAACTTTGAAATAAAAACATGTTTAATTTTTTTAGACTTCTCATATTCGGTTGGAAATATAAAATGTTGGAGCTAAGTCACGCATGTAAGTCACAGAAAGTGAATTTACTTCGTGGTTTACTATTTGATGTAAAGTTGTATTTCCGGTGATTGAATGCCAATTGTGAGCCTTGCATATTACTTTTGTTTTTATCTCAGCATATGTTAGAGTTTAGGTTGCGTAACCTACGTCTCCCGTTCGAGAGTGCTTATTTATAAATATGCTGGAATAGCATATTCATAAGCAAGTAGTCTCGAATTGTCCACATTTTTGATAGTTGAGATATGTGGTTCGCAAGTTCTGAGCTATGTTGTACAACTCAGAGTTGATTTGGTAGCGTTTCTCGGTGTTCTCCGGATACACCCTCTTGACCTGTTGTCGAGACGTGTATCCGGAGAACAGCGAGATGTCAAAATTTTCTCCGGTTGTACAACGGCTTAGGAACTTGCTCAAACCACATATCCTCGAATGGGATTAGGACCAAACCTATTTAGAGATTAGGGGTTATCGTTGGTACGTATTTAGTTGGTCAACAGATATTGCATGTTATGTCGCTTACTAACTTGACCTTCTTGTGTTGCTATTCTTGCAAGTATCGAAAACCAGCCTATTGTTCCCATTGTCTTGCAAGTATTATTGCCATTGCATTAGTACATTAATGCTCAAATTCTCTGTTGATGTTGTGAAATCTGAAACTTGTTGGTATTTCCAAACATCTGCTAGTGCTAAATTCACTTGTCATATGGAATGGGCTTTTGTTTTTTTATCTGAGCATAGGTTAGAGTTTAAGTTGCGTAACCCACATGTATCCGTTCAAATTTAGAGATTAGGAGTTATTATTCGAACTTATTTAGTTGGTCAATAGATAGACTTTTGTTCGGAACAATTGCATACTGTGAATTATCTGTTGATCCTTTACAAGATTTATTGAGTTCACGAGGATGAAGGGTACGCTTGAGGTCGCAAATTTGAGAGAGAGGAACACCGCTGTCCGTAGGCATAACACGCACCGCACCACCTCGGTGCAGTGGCTATGAGGGAAGAAGGCGAGGGGCGCGACTAGCCGAGGGGTGCACTCACTCCGGGACGGTGATGCCTTACTCCCACATATCGAGGAGCGGCACGCAAGCGGGTATTAGCGAGGACAAAGAAAACTCGACGGGCAGCTTGTAGTTGCAAACCACGCTACCGCTCAAGTCGTCTCTACCATCATAAGACATCTAACTTAGTACAACACAATTGACCCAACTTGTTGTATTTCAAATCTAATTCGTGACTCGCTATTACGGGAAGAGGTAAGCCAAATGAAAAGAACAGGGACCTTCTGAGCCAAGGGTCGAAGGACATCTTGTCGTCTGCGATCGGAAGTCCGACCATAAGGGGCGGGTGCTTGCCGTAGGGGCGGGACACACGAAGAAGTCCTACTTTCAAGATGACGCTTCCGTATCAAGGTCATGGTAGGCACGTGAGGAGCGCCTCAAGGACACACTAAGGGAGCAAATGAGGAGGAGATTAAGGAGGAGATGAGGGGAGATGATGGCACGTGAGGAGGAGATAAGAGGGAGATGATGGCACGTGAGGATCGCCTGAGGGCGAGATGATGGTGATGATTTCCCAGTCGAGCGGATGCCCTCGACTCTCATAGAGAAGTCGTGCCCGACCTAGCAAACATGGTTCCAAAAATGATAAGACCGGTCCCCACCGAAGGTAATAATTAATTTTTCCTGAGTTAAAGCTACGAGTGTAACTCCGCAATGTTTTTCCTCGTTGTACACTTCTTGCAGTGCTGCATGGCGCCGCCACCATCATGACGGAGGATGGATTTCCCTCAAGGTCTGCACGCGGGTTGCATTTCCATGCAACGAGACCGACATCAGGCATGGTCACTGTGGGGAAGGGCTACATGAGGGTGCAGTGGACTACGCCCACGAAGACTTTTATCACATTTCCCCCAACGAAGATATCACCACTCTCGCAAGCACGCATGTCGTTCATCAAGTGGCCCACGACGGTGTCGACTTGGTCAAGGTAAAAAGTCCCTCCACGCCTTCTCTACCATTCCAAGACTACTGCAGTAAGTTAAATATATGCGTTTCAGAGGTTCCTCCTGCGCTGCTTTGCTCCTGCCTCTGCTTTGCTCCTGCGCTTTGCTCCCCCTTACTGCCGCCCCTGCCCCTGCGCTCACTGCTCCTGCGCCTACTCCCGCCTCCGCCTCTGCCTCCCTCGCCTCCCGCCTCGCCCGCCTCCCGCCTCCTGCGCCCGCCTGCCTCTGCCGCCTCCTGCGCTTACTCCTGCCTCCTGCTCCTCCCGCCTCCTGCCCTCAGGCTCGCTCTGCTCCTGCTCCTGCTTCGCTCCAACCACAGTGATGACACAGAGTGCGAGTTGACATGTAAAAGGACAAACACGACACCCGTAGAACCACAGGAGGCCTCCGAGACTCCTTCCGCCAAGAGGGCAAAGCCGACAGAGCCCACAGCCCTTAAAGGTACTGAAAAAGCCCACGCCCGACCTCAAGACTCTTCGCCCAGAAGAAAAGTCAAGATAGGCCACCTCAGATGATTATAAGGCCTACGAGAATGGAAAGCCCCGATTGCATCGCATTTAACCTAATCATCTAGGCGGTGGACTCGCATGCTCCATGGATGGTACCTTGATAAGGTGAAGGCGAAGAGCGTCGAGTCGACTTCAACGTGAAGTATAAAATAGTACATTTTCACCGTGACGAGGATGGAACATTCCCGCCGCTTTTGAGGATCTATTCCGTGTACCAAATGAAAGCCGTCGATATTTCTACTTTACGATCATGGACGCTGTGAGTATCACACCATATAGCTTGCGCCATGACTTTTATAGGATTTTGCATTATGTTTTCTCACATTCAACACGAGTTGCGTGATAATGAGACAACGAGCCGTGACGATCTACACGGTTGGGTTTGTCGACCCGAGTTTGTGTTCTGCGACCTTGGCTAGGCTTCAACCGGTGTTCGTTGCTAGCTACATCAAGGGGTATTGCATCTTTGAGTCGAAAAGGACTTCATTGTATTGCCGCACTAATGAGGAGTAAGTAGTACTTTTCGATTCAATTACTTGTACGCACTTAAAACCGTATGTGAACTTATTTCCTTGCACTACATTTTATTTAATAAGCAACCATTGGGTTCTACTCGTCCTCGTTCCGAGTGAAAACACAGTCTACACATTTAACTCGGTCGAGAAGAGACCGATGGCATACGCGATCAAGCCTCCTTTGCAGAAGTAAGCACATTATTGTAACCTAACACATCTGAGGAATTTAACTACGTTTATTTTTTTTGACTCAATGGTGCTCTCCAATGTATGCAGGGGTTTCTCAGACTATGTCGATGAAGGAGGGCCGCACGACGACAAAAAGGGCAAGACACTGCAGTATAAGCGATTTAAGGTACAAGTGCCTAGCATATATATGATTAATTTTTTTGACATCTAATCTTCGTGGGCTGAATTTCTTTTTCTCTCTTCACAGTGCCATCAACAGGGCAGCGGTGACCATTGCGGCTTCTATGTCATGCAGTACATGCTCATCGTGGTCGGCAACTCACAACTTTTCCCTAAGGTATATGTACGTGCATAATAATATACTTAGCCTTTTACATAGAAATTTTGAAACTGAAATTAATACAGTCATTTCTGTTTTCCAGAAGATCAATATCCCCCAGAAGATTTTAGACAGCAAAGCACTCAACAATTTACGAGACCACTTATGCCAGTGGTACTGGTTAGAAGTTATATCAGAGGATGGCAGGTTTAGAGATCCTGAAGCATCCTACTAGTCCATATGTAAACAATATTAATAATATATGTCAATGTGATATGTATCAGAGTAAGTCCATGTACTGATTGTCAAGCATGTTTGTGTTGTATATTGTGAACGACTATGATATATATGTGTTGTAATTAAAGCATTTCTGTTCTGTGAATGTGATATATGCATCCCGTGTTCTCAGACAAGTAATGTGATGATATATATTGTGCATACTATTTTAACTCGGCTTTTTTCGAGAATTTGCAAAATGGCACACCCCAATGGGTCATCTGAATTGGTTCTTTAAGGAAGTGATTCGATGACCCCTTATCAATTGGTTTTTAAGGAAGTGATTCGATGACCCTAATCAGAATCGGTTCTTTAAGCGATTCGATGACACCATCATCGAATTGGTTCCACAAAAGAACCGATTCTCGATGAGGGTGTCATCAATCACTTTCTTAAAGAACCGATTCGATGAGGGGGTCATCAGAATCACTTCCCTTAAAGAACCGATTCTGATGAGGGGGTCATCATAATCACTTCCCTTAAAGAACCGATTCTGATGATGTTTTATCATGATCGGGTCAAAACCGATTCTGATAGCCCCACCTCATCACTATCTAAGGACATTGTATCGCCACTAGAACCGATTCTAATGCTAAAAAAGAACCAATTCTGATGTGCCGTTCTGTAGTAGTGTGAGGGTAAGACTTTTGCCGACAAAAAAGAGAAATGCCGACAGATAGTCTGAGGGTAAACCGCATAAACATCATTGTATAGAATATTATAGATCTAACTAATAATTAATTCATATGTACACCACATTGCAATAGAAAATGATTGAATTAATGCATCCGTTCAACATGATTCAACTTCATTCAACTAGAACACACAAATTTTGTCCATTAAGTAATACATCCATTCATCACAATTCAAATTCATTCAAATAGATTAATATACAAATTTGTCCAAAAGTGTCATGGTTCGTATAGTTAACCATCTATCATTTACAAAAGAGAACCTGCTAGATCTTCAAAGCTAAGGTGACATTCTCAAGTGTCATGGTTCGTATGCTTAATCTGACATTCTCAAGTAGTCTTGCCATGGGCTTCACCGCCTCTGGGTTGAAGAACATGGCTGATCTGAAACATACACAAGATGGAACGAAGAATAACATAAGCTACCTCAATTACTGAATATCACAAGGATCAAGAGAAAACATTCATTGTCTGATCGTTTGTGATATCCTCGTATCATTTTCCTTGTTGTTTTTTTGGATGGTTAGATTACTTTATTATTATAATACCATGCAAGTATGCAGATACAAATTAATTGATAAACTAAAAGTGTGATCAATATTTAAATTAAATTTGATCTTCATGTGATAATACTGTACATGAAAGTTGGAACTATACCGAGTAACATTGGTGCGATCTAAACAATCGATACGCTTTGTTTTGATCGTGCGATACCGCTCATCAATTTTCTCGCCTTTATCATTTAAAAGGAAGTACCTATACGATAACATTATTAAGAAGACCATGAGGAAGAAATATACCATCAAACACTGTAAGAGTCTTCGATAGCAAAGTATGATGGAACATAGTATATAGATGTACAGAAAATCTTAGATCTGGAACATTTTTTCTACCCTTTTAAGAGAGGGGATCCGAATGATTACAATATAACTAACACAAGTGACTAAATGCAATTCACTTTTCCTACCCTCGCTAGGAACTCAGAGACCGTAAAAAAAAACATATACAAAGTAGCTCTTTAATACATCTGTAAAAACCAATGCTCAAGCACCATAAATTGACCACATTAGTTTCAAAGAGTGGCATCGAGTCGATCAACAACTAGCAAGAGGCTAGAAAGTACATAAAAATAGAACATATATTTAAGCAATTGCGTAAGAAGAAAAGAAACATATGCAATGGAAGAAAAGTAAAATCAAAATACATGTATAAAAATGATTAAAAGTATGCTGGAACACACTATATTATATCTTCTAGCAACATACCTATGTTTCTTCAGATAATCCTCAATTTGATCATACAGCTTGAGAAAGGCGCTCAAAGTGAATATGACCACAAATTCGATGGAAATCAAAATGAACATATCTACAAACTGGTATTATTAGGAAAGAAGATGCACATGCATGCTCTATCTGCAAGGCAAATCTTTCAGTAATCATTTCAACACTTTTTGAACAAAATCACTAAGGGGCTGTTTGGTTTGTAGCCATGAAAAGCCATGCCAAATATTTGGTCATGGCCAACTCATGGCATGACCAAATATTTGGCAAAATGAGGCTGTTTGGATTGTATCTAATAATTGGCATGGCAACAAAAAATGGTGTTTGGTTCACAGCCCTAGAAAGTAACCAATTGTTGGCATGGCATATTGGCAATGTTTGGTTTGATGCCAAATATTTAAATGAGCATGAATAAATTTCATTAAGGATCTCATAACGAACCAATAAAATGATAGTTGACAATAATATTAAACATGACGGCACATATACATATCATCATTCCAAACAAATAGACAATACCATATAGCATAAGTATGCAATATTTTTTAATTGAAACATCAGAGAGCAGAATTCTAATTTCCAAACAGTTTAGTTTCAATCCCATGGTCTGCAATTTTAAAATGTCACATCAGTTTAGTTATCCAATCTCAGAAGAATTCACTACTACACTGCATACCAAAGAGGCAAATACAACATACGACGCACAAGAGATGCATCTCAGCAAGCACGAAATGCATCAAATTAGTTATGGATGACCAGGCCTTCTTTGCTGCACCTCTTTTGCTTGATTCCTTCCTCCCTTTCTTTTCGTTTTGCTGTTGTTCTGCATTCTCAGTTTCCATGGCTGCAAAAGTGCGACATCATCAGCTTAGACATTTTGAAACGGTATAGCCAGAGAAGAATACTTTTTGTGCTGCTGGTTTCGCAATTGCATGGTTGCAAAAGTGCGACATCATCAGATTATGAGGTTTGCTTAAGGATCCAACCTTCTTAGCTGGTTTCTTGTTTTGTGCTGCTGGTTTCGCAATTGCGGCTCCATAATCTTCATCATCACTCCCGGTCGAATTCGCCTTAAAAAGCTCGATTATTTTATCAGTAAAGAGTAAGGATTAATAGGTTGTCCATCTTCTAGCAATTCATAGAATTTGATACGCCTAGTGAGATAGTTCATGGTTGCTTTGTGAAATCAATATCAAGTTAAAAGCTATAGACATAAGGAAAACTATAATCTGGGATGACAGTTTTAATGCTTCATATATAAAGGGCAATAAGGAAACTGGAAAGGATTATGAAATTTGTCTAGAGCAGATTCAATTTTAGAATAGTACATAGATAACCAAACTGATGCCTACTTCATCATTATTCATTCATTCTAGATAAGAAAATGGAAACCAATTAGCCACTCGTGCTTGTAAATAAAAAGTATCCTTGCACCAAAAACAGAAAAATATCAAACCTTCAAGCGGCTCTTAGTTTCCTCCTATACTCTAAGGTGCTACTTAAGGCATAGCAGCCAAGAAGAAATTCCCAAACTTCTGATCGAATAGAGGGATCCATGCCCTGCACATCAATAATAAATGGAGGTAAAAATTGTTGTTAAAGCCAGAAGACCAGTGTGTTGTTCTTTCATTATTCATAGTTGTAGGAAATTCATTTGGATAATGAAAAAAAATCCGCTACATAGAGAAATGGTGTACAGCAACTAACAGCACTAATCCAAGAAAATAGTTAGATGCATTTGGCTTAGGGTGCAAAAATTAACAATCATCCAGACCAATCAAGATCAACATAGTTAGTTTAAAATTTGGAAAATTGCTAAAGTGCCTCTTATCCAGATATCAAACTCAATTGAGCTTCTGATAAGGAGATGAATGATGCACCTAATTTGAAGTATCAGAAAACTTTTCTGTTGTTGACAGGATTCTCTAAGGTCAGATCAATGTGTCAAGTAGTTAACTGATAGTCTGATATTTCCTGGGTTCTGATAAAGACAACAGAAAACTGCACATATAATTATCTTAAAGCATATTAACAGATTACAATCCAATTCTCATCATGCTGGAAAAAAAACTCTTAAAGGTGATGCTTGAAGGCTGAAAAACACAAAAGCACCCTTCCACAGCTACAAGAATATGAAAGGCAAGTTTTGAAGCATGAAATAAATAGATAACTCACCCTAACACAATGAATTTAAGGGCTTTACAGAAACCTATGACCTTTCTGTCACTGTCAAAACATGAGTGCCATTTTTCTGGTCTGAGCATTTTGCTCCTCAGATAATTGCAGATTAAAAAAGAGAGAGAAAGTGTCAAGAGTACGTAAAAAAGTCAATATCAAGTAAGTTATATATAGTTGATAATCTCATATACTCGGTAACAAATGGATATTATAAGCAAAAAATCAATCTTTTATTACAGTGTGTAAAATTCACAAAGTTGCAATTTATCTGAATGGATGATAGTGTATAACATGCCATCATCTTTCTGATGCCAAATTACTAACTGCATTAAGGATGAGTCCTTCTTGAAAATTGGAATAGTAACCATATTAAGGAAAGTTAGGGAGATTATCTGACAGACAATGTTTCCCTAACAGCCTCTATTTTGAGCTACAGATGAACAAGAGAACATTTACAACGGCCTAAGTAGCAGTAAGCAGTAAGGAAATGGTTACGACTGTCTATTGATTATGATGTTTTGACATGATACTAACACTAAGAAACCACTGTCTATTTATGCCTTTACGGAGGTCCATGGTCTCTGAGATCAGCCAAATGATGACTATGCTGGCCCATACTCTTTTTTTTTCAAAAATAGTTCCGTTCTAAAAAACTGTAAATTTAGCTTCCTACCTACCATGGAAGATACCATTCATGCTCCCCCCCCCCGGCGCACAACACACCTGCTCCCGTTCACGCTACGTTGCTCTCGCACCTTGGCTCCACGGCCACGCATGCTTCTGCACCACCCAAGCACGATAGCAGCCGTCTTGGCCACTTGTGCTCTAGTGGCACAGTAGCCAATAGATGTCGCCTATCGCACCTTTCGCAATGGAAGAGTGGGCTAGATTTGCAAAATTTATTAGGAGGGAGCTATTTTTGCAAAAAAAATAAAATAAAAAAAGA
Organism: Guadua angustifolia; assembly: GCA_036346375.1. Classification (NCBI taxonomy): domain Eukaryota; kingdom Viridiplantae; phylum Streptophyta; class Magnoliopsida; order Poales; family Poaceae; genus Guadua; species Guadua angustifolia. The sequence goes on from CM070510.1 coordinate 44,925,135, forward strand.
GGGAGAGGTTAGAATAGTGAGCACTTCCATGTGAGCAATGGCTAGACTCTACGTTTTTTAAAAGACTAGTAGGACGTTCATACATTACAACGGAATTCTTAAAACAGGTAATACATAAATATAAGTTGGGGTCATAAACTTTAAAATAAATATCAATTTTCTGTCACACACATATCAAGTAAAATATATCTTTGTAAGCTAGTAAATAAATCAAATTGTTTGAATTGAGTTTTCTTTTACAAACAAAGGTTAAAAAAGCAATAGCATTATTTTTTGTGGCAAAGAAGATTGTATTTCAATAATTAGCAATCTAATATAGTTTTCAGTCAACAGTGTCCGATCAGCATTGTTAGAAAAGCTTTAATCATTAACAAATGTGTCCATCTTCACTGTTCAAAAGAAAAGGCAGGAAGGGAGAAGTCTCAAGAGTCACACTGAAGATTGTCCAATAATAATATTTTAAAACTTACAAAAAAATGCACATGCTAGTTTGTAAAATAAGAACAATGAACTTGTTTGATCAGCAATATCAAGGTGAGCCCGCTAAATTGATTACTTAAAATATTGATTATCTGTTAGTTTGTTCTTCCTGCATCAATTGAAGTCCCATTATAATTTCTATATTGACAACATGTTTGCAAAAGAATAAATAAAGTTGCCAGAATTGATTTAAGTATTAGCATTAGTACTTAATACAACGACTAAAAGTAAGAGTTACATACATTAGCTACTTCTGATTAGCAGGACTGTTAGGAAGGCTTCTATTATGAAAAGGATTATAAGCGAACGAGCGCGTAGCTCGTTTGGTTGCGTCGCTCGGCGAGCGTGTAGCCCGCCCGCGTTCAAGCGTTGCTCGGCGCGGGCACACGTAGGGGTGAGTGCATGCACGTGAGTGCGTGTGTGGGGAGTGCACGCACGTCACGTAATTACTGATATTTCTTCTCCTATATCAATGCCGAGTTCCTAGCCAAAATTAAAAAAAAAGAAAAGGATTATAAAAACATCCCTGGAGTGTTTATAAAAAATTCAAAAGAGTTAGGCATGTTTAAGATTGGGCTACACTGCACAAAAGGATACGTGGGACCCTCCTTTGTGGCTTGGAATACCAAGAAAGGTTCCAAGTGCATACAGTACTAGCCTTATAATCAGTGGTTAGTACGCACAATTACAATATTAATAGCACATCCATACACAATATTATACATATAATAGTAGTAGTTAATTATACAATAAAGTCATACAATCCAAAATATACTACAGTAAAAATTCAAAAGTCTTGTAGTATGCCCATACAACTCTCAGGCAATTGACAAGGAGCAAACCCTAGAAAAACTCATCAGTATATTCCCCATAACCTACCTCAAAGAATGCATCATTTGGGATTTCGCTCCCTTCATCCACTGAATCAACAATTTAAGTAAGGTTGAGTACTTTTGTACTCAGCAAGACTTTGTAGTGTATCATAAATGTATAGCAAATGCAAGCTATGTCGATAGAAATGCTACTAAAATTATTTTGAATAAAGAGAAATTGAACATGAATATCAAGTAATAATTTACAAACGGAATTTGTAAGAGCAAGTTTGATGGATATGTAAATATCAAGTAAGAACATCACAAATCACTAGCACAGCGAGGCTTATACCAGACGCACGATCACAGTCGGTTTTGAAAAACCGTCTGTAATATGGAACATCACAGACGGTTATGTACTCAAACCGTCAAGTGGATATCACAGATCGCTTTTATATTACAGCCGCTCGTGATGTAAGAAATATCACAGATGGTTTCTAAATATAACCGCTCGTGATGGCTAAGATATTCATTACGATTTGTTTGTAAAACCGTCAGGATTTCACAGACGGTTATGTAAAACAACCGCTCGTAATATCTACAGAGTCATTACAGACGGTTATATTTAGAAACCGCTCTGTCTATTTTTGCATCACGACGCCGTAATATAAAACCGCTCGTGATAAAACCGCTCCGTAAAAACAGAGCCTCGATCCATCCAATTCGCTTATAGGGTTTCGTTTCTATCCTAAGTGGTGGTCAGGAAGTGAGGCGATTTTTGAAAGAAAGCCATTGATTTCAAGGGTGATATTAGATTCATTTGATTTTGGTGATCTAAGGTTAGTAATGAGTTCTCTAATGGTTAGGAGAGAATTAATTTAAAGATTGTTTGTTTAGATCTAGCTTAATTGTAGCTGGATCCATATGTTGTTTGTGATATTTAGTTAGTAATGTGTTTTAATTGCATTATATTCAACATCTATCTTCATAAGGAAGGAATTTGATGATTTTTTTTAGATCTAGCTTGTAGAACCATGTGTTGGTTGTTTGATCTATAAGGTTAGCTAGTAATGGTTCTATTTGCATAATATAATATTCGATCATGATGTAGCTAGCTAGCTTGTTAAGGATAGAATTTAAAAATTGTTTAGATCTAGCTTATAGACCAATTCAAGTCTTTTGGTGATCTAAGGTTAGTAATGGGTTCTAATTTCATTATTATATTGAAGATTAATTTGAATTGTGTTAATTATTTCTTTGTGATGTAATTAAGGTATGTAATTGCATAATTAGTTTAAGAATGTGTGCATACGCACTACACCTGGTGCACTTAATATTTAACACTAAGTGTTACATGTGTAGCTTAGATGGATCGAAGTCGGATGTACCGAGAACCGCATTTAGTGTTGAGTACCTTAATGGCGCTCCACTTTCAAAAGAGCTGCAGAGGAGGATATGTTTAATAAGGGGTGCAATTCATGTCATGTCCGTGCATTGATTATGTAAAATCAAGATGTTTCAAACTCAACAGCAGATCGGCTAACGCTTGATTCAAGGGGTTTCAAAAGGGCTATACATGTTGAACCACCATGGCGAAGAGCATAATATACGTGAAGCAACAAGTAGTGTTAATATCGCCGATTTAAGTCAATGATATGTCGGATGATCATATCAATTGTGCTTCCGATGAGGATAGGTTGCACGATGACAATTTGGATCAGATGCTACGCGATGCAGAAGGAAACCTTGATGACAGGGAATATAGAAAGTTCCAGGGCTTAATGGAGGACTCGGAGAAACCTTTGTTCGCAGGGTGCAAGTTGAAATACACAAGGTTATCATCCATGCTTCAACTACTCAAATTGAAGGCAAGCAACGGTTGGTCCAACAAGAGTTTCACAATATTATTCGCCTATTGGCGGACATGCTTCCAGAGGGAAACGAGTTGCCGACAACCACCTACAAAGCCAAGAAGGTTCTTTGTCCCTTGGGAATGGAAGTAGAAAGAATACATGCATGTCCAAACGATCAGATCCTCGTATCGCAAAGAGTACACAAACTTGCATATATGTCCGTGTGCAACGATCCCTAAGACAAGCGTAAGAGTAATTCAAATGATGATGGCGAGGGCATTGAGGTGAAAAAGGTCCTCTCGCTAAGGTGGCATGGTATCTCATCAGAATTCCCCGCTTGAAGCGTTTGTTTGCGAACCCAAAGGAGGCAAAACTGTTGCTGGCACTTTGAGGAGCGTAAGAATGATGGAATGCTAAGGCACCCTGCCGATTCCATCCAAAGGAGAAACATCGACAGGAGCTTTCAAGAATTTGGTGCGGATCCGAGAAATATAAGGTTTGGATTGAGTATGATGGAATGAATCCTTTCGGTAACATGAGCAATGCAAGATAGCACTTGGCCCAGAATCTCTATATCTACAACCTTCCTCCTTGGTTGTGTATGAAGCGGAAGTACATTTTGTTGTCTCAGGCTTATCCAAGGACCGAAACAACTCGGGAACGATATTGATGTGTACCTAGCTCCATTGGTGGAAGATCTAAAACACCGTGGGTTACCGGGTACACGATGGGATGCGCATAAACGAGAGAACTTTACTTTGCAATCGCTTGTTGTTCTCGCACCATAAATGATTACCCCGCCTTGCTAACTCGCTGTGCCGAGTACAAAAGGAACCAAAGCTCACACTCACCGCTTAGATGATACCGAGAGTTTATGGTCAATCACTCCCGCAAAACCGTACATGCGCCATCAGAGGTTCCTTCGAGAAATCACCCATATCGCAAGATGAAGCAACTTTTCACGGAAGGAACGAAATGGTTCAGCTCCAAGGCGCTTGAGCGGAGAGATGTTCATGACATTCTTAAGGATTTGATGTTGCGTATGGAAAGGGACGAAATCAAGTACCCGTGAAAAGAGCATGTGGAAGAAGAGATCAATATTCGGGACCTACCTTACAGGAGCACCTAGAAGTTCGCCATCGCATCGATGTCATGCACGAGAGAAGAATGTCTATGACAAATGATTGGTCTCTTACTCAACATTAAGGGTTAAACAAAGGATGGTATCAACGCACGGCTTGACTTGGTCGATATGGGCATAAGACCCGAGTTAGCACCAAAGAGACCGATAAAGGCCGACGCATTTGGAACCCGCTTGTTATACTCACAAAGGCCGAAGAACTGAATCGCGCTGCTTGCATGGTGTGAAAGTTCCGTCCTACTCCTCCAACATGAAGAGACTTGTTTCGTTGGAAGATTTGAAATTAACCGCATGAAGTTTCATGATTGTCATGTGCCGATGACACGATACTCCCGTCGCAATTAGAAGTATTTTGCCGGCCAAGGTCCGAGAGACAATCACTAGGTCAGGTTATTTCTTTAACACAATCGCCGAAAGGTCATCGATCCACAAGGACTAGATGATCTCGCAAGTCGAGGTGGTGATGACTCTATGTAATCTTGAGATGTATTTCCTCCATCATTTTTCGATATCATGGTCCATCTCATTGTTCACCTTGTGACGAGATAAAGATATGCGGCCGGTGTTCTTACGTAGCATGTACCCATTCGAGAGGTACATGGAATTCTCAAGTCTTACGTCGGAATCGATCTCGTCCGAAGGGTAGCATTGTCGGGGTTATGCAACGTAAGAGGCCGCCGAGTTCTGCGTCGATTACATGGCCCGTGTCGAACCGATAGGTGTGCCTCGATCTCGCCATGAGGGAGGCTCCAGGTATCGGGACCATCGGAAGGAAAGCAATAACGCTCGATTCGGCTATGTATGCTCGAGCCCATTTCACGGTTTTGCAACACATGGCTGTAGTGTCCGCCTATATCGCCGAAAGCACAAGCAATGGCTAAGGCAAGAGAATCCAAAGACGACAGAGTTTTGGATCACGAGACAAAGATAACCTTCGCTCAACAAATGGTTGAAGGAGCGACCTATCACTGGAGCTCGCCGATGACACGACATGGTTGGCAAAAGGATCAACTTTACAGCTTGTCACATGGAAAGGATAAGACTTAAATGGGTACACATTTTACACGAGAGATCAAGATATGAAGAGCACAAACCGTAACAGCGGTGTCCGTGATAGATGCATTCAATAATACCATGGTTGACGAGGAGCTCCTACTATGGGTTCATAGAGGAGATATGGGAGCTCGACTACGCACTTTTCAAGATTCCCTATTTCGGTGCCGTTGGGTCCACTTCAAAGACGTGAAGGTTGACAAGAATGGCATCACTCTCAGGACCTCGAACGGTTCGATACCAAGATGAACCATTCATACTGCTAACCAAGTTGTTCAAGTCTTCTATGTAACCGATTCGGCCCAACAAGAAGCGCCACGTAGTTCTTCAGTGGAAAAGGAGAATTGTCGGAGTTGAGAATGTTGTAGATGAGGAAGAGTACAATCAATTTGATGAGTTGCCACCTATCGGAAATGACATCCTCGTCCCGTAAGAACAACATGAGGAAGCAAGCTACACACGCCGATCATAATGAAGGGCTAATTTTCATACAAAAGAATAAGCATGTGGTATGAAGTTATGAGAAGGGTGCATTGTCATCATGCTTACTAATTTTCATGTGTAATAATATTACATTAATGCTATTGTAAAGATGATACGACCCATCATGCTTTGTACATATGATTGTGATGATCTTTGTAAGTAGCTTCAGAAGCATCTGAATTATGTATATAGGATTGTGATGATCTTTGTAAGTAGCTTGTGAAGCATCTGGATTGATGGAAAAGATGCAAGTATAAGAGCAAGTATTTATTCCTTAATATCAATATGATTCTAAATACATGATTCAAAGATGGCCATTCGCATATAATTGATGACAAGAAATAAATTATGTAGACTATGGCAAACAAGAATGTAATCATGTCTACTTTGGCAATATGGAAATAGTTGTATGTGATTGCTCTCAGATTTTTAGGGTTTGAATTGAGGATTAGAATTCCACTTCAACCACAAGATAGCCTATATTCTGTTAAAGACAACTTTCCCGTAAGATACAACAAAGTGGCATGCATAAGAGTCGATCGAATCAACCGATAAGTGAATGTCAAGGAATAAGATATATCATGATTTGTTCTTTAACATAACAACAGGATGTTATTTGTCACTGCACGGTTATGTTACCTAACCGCTCGCGATATCTCAACATCACGCACGGTTCTATTATATAACCGCCCATGATATTCAACATCACGCATCGCTTCTATTATATAACCGTCTGTGATATTCAACATCACGCACGGTTCTATTATATAACCGCTCAGGATATTCAATATCACGCATCGCTCTATTATAGAACCGTCAGGATAATACATCACGCATCGCTATATTTTAGAACCGCTCGTGATGTGTTCTCTCTATATATCTCCAAGCAGGCTCATTCACAAGGCCAAACCCTAACCCTTTGAGACGTTTTGTCTCCGCGGCGCTCCCCTCGGATACGTGCTTCCTCGGCGCCCTCCCCTTGGCATCCTCCCTTCGGCGTCCTCCCTGCATCGACGTGCTCCCCATCGTCGTCCTCCTCAGAGCGGCGCGCGTTCTCTGCCGTGTTCTTGTGCATCTCGGCTTCAACCGTGATTCTCGCGCTTTGCCTCGGCTTTGTTGGCTCGGATCCAACGCTACGTAAGCAAATACGGTGCCCTCTCTCAGGATCTAAGGATCGCTGAACCGATTGAGTATTTCGGGGACTAGCCATCGAGCTAGAGGTCGCTTCTCGATCCGGAGGCACCGCCGCCATTTGCTCTATTTTTCGGTGTTGCTCGCTAGTTAGTGAGTTCTCGGGATACTTTCGTGATTATTCTCGGTCTTGCAAAGGGCCACCGATCTGCGGCTTGGGGACCTTGCGTGTGGGCTTAATGTTCAAGTGATGATTTAGGGATGGAATAGACTAATTGTGACAACAAATCTTAGCAAATAATTTCACTTTCATATATATATATATATATTTGATTAGCTCTATTGCAAACCTGTCTTTATATGCTTAGTTAGTGAATATTTCGCCATCGCTATTGTCATCTATCTTATGGCTGTTCTCGTAACATTTCACTATCTTGTTTCCTTAGCATTGCTTCTAGCATATTATTTATCATCCAAAGAAGCTTGCTTTGAATGATTCACTATTCTTGTGCATATAAGATAAGCAATTGAGTAGATTTATACTTAACATGTCAAGTATTAAATATGTTATTGAGATAAAGTTGTCACAATCTAGTCTATTACTTGTCCATTGTGGCGAGGAGGGCCTTTTAAGGCAACCCGACATCTCGAGAACATTCAAACAATCAATATGAGCTTTATGCTAATTGCTTTATTCGTAATACTGCATATGTTCATATGTGAGATCCCGAGCTTCGTTCTATTATTCTCGTTAATCACAAAGTTCAATCCATATGTATTCTTCTCGCTTGTCCGCCGTGTGGATGTCCTAGTTTTAGGGAGGTGTTGCCGAAATTTTTATTAAGTTCGACAACCTCCTAGTTCGCTTCTTTTGCTAAAAGGCTAATAACAAGCCATTTAGGCTAGTTCTTTTAAAAGGCTAATAACAAGCCATGGTATCCACAAACTCATTCACTCTAATGTGATTTTATTTGTTCTTCTCTTTTAGTTCACCTGAAACTATTTTAATTTGTAAAGAAGATGTCATCCTCTAATCCATCGTCTGAAGGACATGATGTGCCCTCAAAAGAAGAATCGACCCACGCTGCAAGAGGACCAAACAAAAGGCCAACAGACCGATATACCATTACAAAGATCGATCCAAAGGATGGGGCCCCTAGAAAGCCAAAAAAGGCAGCGAATGCATTTCGGAGTATGTGCGGGATAGTAGCACGGGAACGGGTTCCGATCATGCTATCTTCCTGGAGGTTGGTGACTATTGAGGCTCGCAATGCCTTGCTGACGGAAATTCTTTCATCGTTCAACATTCCAGAAGAATCCGCCCCCTAGTGCGATGGTATGCACCGCTAGCGCAGAAAGGCATGGAAGACCTTCAAGCATACGCCAGAGACTACGCCAAGAAGGATCTGTTCCATACTCTAAGTATGGGTTCATTGATGAGGACACGGGGCGCTTTGTTGGGATGAAGACGACGCATTTAATTCGCAAGGCCAAAGTGAAGCAAACAAGGCCTTGCGCATAAGGAACACTCACCCCCATAGACTCGCACCGCTGGTTACGCGGGAAGAGAGCGCAATGGGACAGGAGGACGAGGAGGGTATCGCGCCATTTCCATCGATCGAGATCAACGTGCGAGATCGCTAAGAGCGAGGTCACCGCCACGCCCTCCGCAACTGCCTCCTTTGTAAACCCAACGAGGAAGTCTCGCCAACGCCGGTAATATATAAATCGAACTACCAATTTTACGTAATTAGTCCATGACTTCATAAGTGAAATAACTTGTCCGGATCTTGCGGTAGTGTTGAGTACACAATCGGCGATGGCTCTTTTTTCCAGACAGGAGAAAGATGCACCGCCCATAGCCTTGGGAAACAAGGAACACCTCGTCGTATAAAAGGCAAAGGGTTTTTGTTCCATGGAAAACTGGATTCCTGCATTTACTTCCACAAATACCAGAGTAAGAAGAGAACTAAAGCCGAGCGAGTCAAATCTTATAAAGAATTTGGAGGACAAGTTGAGAGGAGAGTTGAGAGAAGAGTTGAGGGAGAACAGAGAAGAATTTTATGAAAGGATACGAATCCTCGAGGAAAGGCTCACCAATCAAGAAAGAAATCTGTACAAGCCCCGTAGTATGTCCGCAAGTCAGCCCCACCGCCTGAAGAGCAACTGTGCATCCGCTCCTCCAAGTGATATAGATGAACATAGCGGACTTATCCTCAGATGTGACATTAAGGTGGCACGCTGCAATCTCCAAGTGAGAATTAGCAATGGCACCGCTCCTCCGACGGCCGCTTGGGGCATGGCGATCCATCCACTAAGGGACCATGGTGCACGGTACCATGATAGCGCCGGTTTCACCAAGGTCAATGTGGACGGGTATTTGATATTTTCAAAATTGTCGATCTACGAAGCCGCCAAACGACGAGATCGTGAAACTTGGGGATGCCATTGGCACATTCATCCAATGGCCTAGCAAATGACATCTCCTCGGTCGCCCTTCATCATGCAACAACCGCGACGATCCGATTCGCTTAGTGTATCGTCTCGATCGGTTGGCTACCAAATCAGCAATCGAGAGCAACTCCACTTGATGTACATAATGTTGACCTCTTTCCTGCCCATTCCTCTCCGTGAAGGGTTCATACAAAACAAAGAAAGGCAAGGACAAATGAAGAAAGAAAGCAAGAACAAGTCGACTATCCATCTCGCCGAGTTGGCTAAAAAATACAAGCTAGAGAGCCGCATTAACGAAAGGCAGCGAACTTCACTTAGTATAGCTTGCCAACAATTGCATAATTGGTACACCCAACAAGCTGGAAAGCCGAGCGTGAACGCATAACAAGTATCGCCGTTAATTTCAAGTATGAACATCTATTCAACGACTCACGGGGCTTCTTCGGTCAATTTTCCGACTTGTTCCATCTCTACAACCTCGACGCCCTCGCCAAGACTCATAAGATGCGGACCTTGTAAGTGTGTGCTATCACACTACATTCGCCTAATAGTGATAAATGTCCTCCAATATATATATAATTCGCCTTTGTATATATAGATACATGCAACTTGAAGCTTACACGCAGAAACTATCGATCGGTTTCCTAATCCACATATAGTCTCAAAGCAAACAATGGATGAGGATATAAACATGGTCGAGAAATACGTGATAGAGGCATTGCTAGCACAAAAGATAAAGAATTCATACTTATACCCCATAACCTGTGGTAAGTGCTACCACATGCTATATTTTGGTCTCAGATCAGGCACACAACTCGCTTTCGTTCATTGTCCATTGTGATATACCCGTAGGTTTCACTGGTTCTAATTGTAATTGAACCACCACAAACCGGTTAAGTACCTTGATTCCTGACGTATGAAACCACGACTTGACACCTATCGCAAAATTACTCACCGTAATCACGCTTCCTACGCATATGGTCGTAAGTTGTTCCGTGTTTATATTGCTATTGGAATGGCTTAGGCTAACCTTTTGTAATCTTGTAGAGCGCTCAAACATGTGAAAGATTGGACTAAACTACAAGATGATTTGAACTTTCCGGTATCCGCTATACACAACAATTCTATATCAAACCCCGTAATAGTGACTCTAGAACTAACCGTAGGTTTTATTTGCAATGCTACCAAAGAAGGTCGTGAAATAACCTATGTGGATTTTATGTTTGCTACAACATGCAAACCATCGCCGCTAAAAAAATAGCAATACGGTTAAAATCTGCGTTGGATCGAGGCCCATTTGAGCAACATTAGAGGGAGAGTTTGTTACTTCCTCGCCACCGAAGTAATACATAAAAAGGCGCTGCTCCACGCAGCCTCGATAACTTCGAGTTGTACAATTGTCAAATGGAATTCATTAATTCGAAAATATGTCAAAACTTGCGGTTATTCTTGTTTGTACGATTCATTGTATTATCACATGATATTATCCTTAATACATATTTGCTCATCTTGAATGCAACAACTTAACAATGTCTTGCTTGTTGAACTAGATGTTTTCCTACACCCTCGCCAGAACCTCCATTATTTATGGTTTGTTGTTCAAATTTCCATCTACTTAGGTATTCTCGCATCAATATTTACGAGACACGGCCAGCTATAGATGTTGTAATTGAATATCCGCACTTCCTATATGCATTGAGGCAACATTGTCCAATCAGATAGACTTAAAATATAAACATTTGTAGTGCTTTTCTCCTTCTTATGATAATGTTGATGGAACTCGACTAATAAATCAACCAAGACCCGCATCGCACATGGCGAGGTGACGGCAACCATAGAGTGCTTGATCGGACACAGGAGTGACACATTTGCTTCATGCCATATGAAGTGGCCTTGCGAGTCACCGTCGTTGCACGGTACGAGTACCGAGCACTCTTGCTTGCGTCACGTTGCAAGGGAGAACATGGTACTTTGAAAAATTTGTAGATGTATTTCATAGATTACTCTAGTTAGGCTAATTAAAGATTGAACAAATGTGATTGCAAGTCGGGTCTTCCATTGACATGGAAGACCCGACTTGCAATCACATTTGTTCAATCTTTAATTACCCTACCTAGAGTAATTTATCAAGTACATCTACAAATTTTTTCAAAGTACCATTTTCTCCCACCGTGGCACGACGGTGACGCTGTGTAAGAGTATGTCGTCCGGGTACTCTGCACCGTGGCACGACGGTGACTCTGCGCAAGGTCACTTCATATGGCATGAAGCAAATCACACACTCCAGTGTGTCAGGGTCCATGGAAGACCCGACTTACAATCACATTTGTTCAATCTTTAATTACCCTACCTAGAGTAATCTATCAAGTACATCTACAAATTTTTTCAAAGTACCATTTTCTCCCACCGCGGCACGACGGTGACGCCAAGAAGAACCCGCCGTCTGAGTACTGCACCGTGGCACGACGGTGACTTCAAAGAAGGCCACTTCATATGGCATGAAGCAAATCATACACTCCAAAGGTGTCGTTCGATCAAGCACACTATGGTTGCCGAGACCTCGCCATGTCAGCCTGTGGGTCTTGGTTGATTTATTAGTCGAGTTCCATCAACATTATCATAAGAAGGAGAAAAGCGCTACAAATGTTTATATTTTAAGTCTATCCCGACGGACAAACTGCTGCCACAATGCATATAGGAAGTGCAGATATTCAATTACAATATCTATAACTGGTTGTGCCTTGTAAATATCGTTGTAGAAATATTGATGGAAATTTTAACAACACCATAAATAATGGAGGTTCTGGGGGTGTGGGAAAAAGGTCATCACAGCACGGTTCTTATTTGAAACCGCTCGTGATAAGTTCGTGATCACGAGAGGTTATGATTTGAAACCGCTCATGTGATATTTAGTTATCACAGACGGTTTCAAATGAGAACCATCTGTGATAATTAAATCTCACAGACGGTTTATTAATAGAACCGCTCGGATATATATTTTCTCGCACGGTGGAAAACCGTCTCTGATGATCTCCTTCATCACAGACTTATTGTTACTGACGGTTCACAAAATCGTCTCTGATGACGTTTACGAACCGTCTGCGTGATGATGATTTCTGTAGTAGTGAATGTAATATCTCAGCGTCCTTCATGATTGTGAGTATCAAATCATCCTTTGCCAATCTCTGATATCAAATCTGAAATAAAGACATTCCAACCAATATTTCCAATTCATCTCTTTTTGAAAATATCAAAACTTCTAACTAGTGTCAGCACACTAAGTCTCCAATAACCGCGAGGATGCCTTTTCGAAAAGTTTTACACTCTGTAGAGGTGTACAGTTTTACCCACAAAATATGACCAACTCTTTTTGCCAAGCTATTAACACATTTCCTTTGGTGTGCAGTAGAGAGATCATACCATAACTGTTACATTACCTAGACTTAACTTTGAACAAGCCGGTGATGACAAACCCATATTGTGATAGTGGAAGATATTTGTACAATTACTATACAACTAATAGTTCTACACCTTATTATCCCACTTCTCCCATAGTAAGGCGTAAATTGTTGTATTGGCAGGTATTATTTCCAATATCTTGGTGAGGAAATCACTTTGAGCAATCCATCCCAGAAAGCCCGTACTACTACAACCTTCCAATATGCAAAGTTAAATCAAAGTAACTTAATAGATTAAGGCTATCCTATAATAGCACTTGTGATTGTACTGATATTTTTCGATTATACAACACTACATTTGGTTCTTAATCCGACCCAGATGAGAACACTCCTCCTACACTACGTGCAAGTCCCATGCACATCCGGTTATTGCCATATCTCACCCATATCAAATTATAGTTTTATTTTCATTTTTCGCAAAATCTCAACAACCTTTAATTATATTTAACATTTTCAGTTACAAAGAACAACATGCCTGATTTTCTATGATCCTAATTCTAAGCATGACTTAGCATGTGCATATATATTCGAGTATACCCTTTTTGACATTATTAATCTTTTAAAGACAACCTAGGTTTACCAAGATTGTCATGTCAATAGCTATTAAGGAAATTCCATAAAATGAGCCTTATTTCTACTAATACCACAATATATCATGTTTACCAAAAATAACGCATGCATGCAAAGATTTGACAAAACAATATAAGTTAATTGAAATACTAGGGCCAACATGATCAAAGAGGGTGCTTGTCTTGCTCAGTGAATTTTGGAATAGAGTCGTGGTTGACAGTAGGGATGAAAACGGATATCCGAATTTTTGAACAAATTCGACATTTTTAAATAGATATATAACGATTTTGGTTTTCATTTTTAACACTTTAGCAAGCTCATTATAAAAATAAGATTATAAAATTAGATATAAAAATTACGCATTATTTGCTTCCCATAAATAAAAAGGTGAAAAATATCCTAATCCGTATCCGATTGATATCCTAATTTTGTTTCTATCATTTAAATAAATATATAATGAATTTGAGGTTCATTTTTATGAATTTGAATAAGCTCAACACCACAAACAAGAATATGAATTCGGATAGAAAATTCTATATCCTATTTGTTTCCCATTGAAGAACAAAGACAAAAAAATTGATATCCGAATTACTATCCGTTTTCATCCCTAGTTGACAGTGGCGGGTTTGGAAACGTCAGTATCTACACGTGATTAATGTAAAATAGCAATAAGAAGCAATATAAAACAAATAATACCAAATTAAAATAAGAGTTAAAATAGAATGTTCTAGTGATAAAAAGATTTTATGTACTAGTTTTTCAATATTTAATCTTATTTGCTTACGTTATGAATTCAAGAATGTAAATTTTTAGAAGGAATTAACTGCAAAACATGTCCAAATATAATTATCTTTACAATAAAAAGGATCCTAACCTCAGAAATATTTTAAGCTGGTCTCACATGTTTTAACTTTTATTTGTGAAAGTTAATTATATTGAAATCTTATGTGCATAGGAGGTGGAGTTGTTCATGTATGCAGTTCAAACCTAGTCCACTTTTGAATGTCTTTGCAGATCTAGAGTGCTTAAGGTCCTAAAAATGTTTAGAAATTTATTTCACAAGTTTTGGAGTTAGTATAATAATTTTGAATAGTGACTATACTAGGTTTATTCAAATTTTAAATTAAAAAATTCTGAACCAATGTTCAAAATTAAATATTTTTTAATATTCCAAAAGCCCATAATTTTAGATGAATTTAAAATTTTATTTGGATTAATTTGGAGATAGAATGCAAAAGTTATTAACATTTTAATGGGCTTGGTTTTGAAAATCGCAGAAAAATAGAAAATACGCTTTCAAAAGAAGAAAACATCTATCGACGATCGGGATCGCCGGACCGCAGAAATGAAAGGGGGGTTGATCGTGTATACGGGACCCTGGATCGACTTCACTCACCGAAGGGTCGGTCCTACTCTAATGGTCGGAGGTAAAGACAAAGAACAGGACACCAAGAGTTATACTAGTTCGAGCCTGCATGGCGATAATAGCTCTACTCCGCCTTGTCCGGCTAGGTGAATCTCACTATGTTTGAGTACAAGAAGGTCTTTTCTAGCTCGAGCTTTCGTAGCCTGAGCTCTTGTGCATGTGTATGTATGTTGCAATGTGTCCTTTAGTACGTTCGTCCCAGGGGGTTATATATCCCTCTTAGCCGTTACTGCCCGGAGAGATTCTCAGGAGAGTGGCTTCGTGCGCAATGAAGGTGGGCCGTAACCGTTCCGAATTTGCTGCCCACGCCTGGCTTAACTCCACTACTTAAGGGCCTTCGTAACGCTGGTTGAATGCACGATTCGTATCCCGAGCTTGACCCTCTGAGTGGAAGTCGACTCCTTGCCCCCCTAGCTCGAGGTCGTAAGAGAGCCGCACGGTCCACGTCTTGGTCAAAGATCCCACGGCTCGAGCTCGAGCTAGGGGTTTTGTTGACCATCTGTTGACCAGGCAAAGATTTCTCAGTCCCTGACAATATCATTCTCTATTTTTTAGATTTTCACAAACTCGTACCAGTGGGTGTTGGGACCCAAATATACAAATTTGAAACCTCTATGAATCATGTACTAATCCAGAATCATGCTAGTGCACACAGTCAATTTGTCATAAGAAATTGATAAGGTTTGCACCCTAAATGCTCATCTCATCTTGGAACTCCTCCAACGCAAGCATAGATTCTTCCTCAACCGGTGATTTGGTTGTTTGCAAGGGGTGAGTATATAAAGCACTCAATAAGTTGCGCACAGAATACAAGTCTATTATACTACATGTAAGGCTATTCCAAAAGAATGGCTAACATGATTATTTTGCACAAAGTAGTATTTTCCAATTGAATACAAAAAGCAGAATGAAAAATCAGTAAAATAAATAACAATAATAATAATTTCTCGGTTGTTTCTCAAAGTAAACTCGCACACGACCCTAAATCAATTTCCGTTACTTTCATCAGCACACTGCCTCCATTCCCAAGTTTTTAATTAAAATCTAACCCTTAACTGTAATTCCCGAATATTGTCCAATACCGTAGACATGGTTATTCGAATAGGTTTGACACACTCTGTAGAGGTTATATATTTTTACCCACAAGATATGATCATCTCTTATTGCCAAGTTATTAACACACTTCTTTTGGTGTGCAGCAGAGAGATCATGACAAAGTCTTTATAATGTTTTGTCTAAACATAGTACTGCCCTTTGAGGTTTCACCACTGCAAGGACTGGTTACCACTCATAGGGGCTCCCCTCTTGCGCCATATGAATCTACCCAAACACCCAGAACCCACACCACCATGGCAGTACCAAAATATAGATATTGTAAAATAATTAGTTAGGTCTGTCCCATACCAGATATGTGGTTGTGTGTTTGGCCTAGTTCAAAGGCTTGTAAGGTTAAGACCTAAATTGACTAAGGAAAAACTTTCAAAAAAATTCATAATAACCGCTATCACAAATCATCACTTCCATTCCCATACTCATCGAAATAAAATCACAACCGCCCAATGCCACACTGACCCACTATAATTTACAACTATTGTCACTTGCCTCAGTCTAAATCATTTTACCATCGTAGTTGATTATTGTGCAACCGTTTGTGATATTGAATCATCTCAGAAGGTTGTAGCTAAGAACCGTTTATGATGATAGTTTGTATTGTTGAAGTTTTTTAATTTTATTGGTTAGCCTCAGGAAATGTTAGCCATGCCCTTTGAAATAAAATAGATTACAGAGTTTACATCATAAGCATATTATTATAACATATATTTCAGAAATCAACTGAGATTACATATTACACACTACGATGCAGGTATCTTTGTTAGAAATTAACTTAGATATATTAACCAATTGAATCTATAACTATAACTCACAAATTCATAGCACAAGGTTAATAGCCTTTGGCTACTAGTGGCACTGCTAAAAAATAATTAATTAGTTCTGGAGGTATTATTATGGAGTGTTAATGATTATTGCGTACTAACAGATATCAAAAACTTATGAATGTGCTTCAGCTATGATGAGCACTTATGTGGCCCTCCACAAGCTCTAAGCTTTATATAATCGCGCCTGTCGTACTCTGTTGAATTGGAATGAGATAGGAGAGTGTTTGGCGTTTGGATCTGATATTCTTAAGAAAGTCAAAGAGCAAATTGCTATGATCAAAGAGAGGTTGAAAGTGGCTCAGTTGAGACAGAATAGCTATGCTGATAATCGTTGTTGAGAATTGAGCTTTAAGCTAGATGATTTTGTGTATCTCAGAGTTACCCCTCTAAAAGAAGTTAAAAAGTTTCACGCTAAAGGAAAACTTGTGCCAAGATATGTTCATCCATTCAAAATCTCAAGTTGTCGAGGAGAGGTTGCTTATTAGTTAGAGCTGCCACAATCGTTGGTAGGAGTGCAAGATGTGTTCCATGTGTCATAGCTTAAGAAGTGTCTTAGGGTGCCAACAGAGCAGACCCCGTTATAAGCAATTGAGCAATGGGAAGATTTGACCTATAAAGAGAAGCCGATCAAGATTTTGAATGTAATGGAGCATAAGACTAGAAACAAGTCAACTCGCTTTTGCAGAGTTCAATAGAGTAACTATTTAGAAAGTGAAGCTACTCAGGAGCATGAAGAAGATTTGAAGTCAAAATTTCCTAACCTATTTTTTAGTCAGCCCAAAATCTCGGGTCGAGATTCTGTTAAGGGAAGGATGTTTGTAACAACCCAATTTTTAGCTTTATTTGAATTTAATATGCATTTTATTATTTTTCTAAATTTATTGGATTTTTATAATTTATTTAATATTATTTAATATGGCCTTTTATGAAAACTATTAAAATATTGAGAAAGTTCAAATAAAGTTTTGCCAAAATATTTTATTTGAGTTTCTAAAGTCTTAGAATATTTTCCGAATTTTTTAGTATTTTAGCTATTTTATTTGACTTTGTTTATTTTCTAGAATTATTTTAAATAAGAAATGTTTGAAAATAGTTGTGAATAGTTTTTGGGCTGAATCCATTGGCTTGGCCCATTTCTTTCTTTCAACCAGCCCGGTAATGTTGGTTGCCCCCATTCACTGTAGCCCATCTCTTTTCGAAGCCTAGGATGCATGGCCGATGGATCAAGATCGTGCGGTTGAGGTGGATTCAAGTATGTAAGGGGCATGAGCGTCCGTCAGATCTTGATTAAAGGGCTAAGGATTAATTGGGGTTTAGTAGGACTCTTGGAGTCTTGGCCGTTGGATGTAACCATATGAGCGTTGGATGTGTCGCGTCTTGAGTCGTTGCTAGCCGTTGATCTCAACACGTGGACGGTTCCCCGTTATCATCCTTATGTGGCTATCATGGACTCTGTTCCTAGCCATCCTCGGTGTCACCACACTACTACGTAAACCATTTGTACAGCAGGTGGTAACCCATCTTCACAGGAGTTTTTGCACCATCAGAATCAAGGTCTGTAAATCGGATATTTGCACAGCATTTCTAAATCATCATGTAAATGCATTTGTACAAAGTGTCGTTGAGCCATCCGCTTCAGATAAAATGCTTATTTGTACAAAGGTTTCTTAAGTAGACCGCCTGTATAAATGGTATTTCTACAAGCGGGTGGCTTAAGCACCACCGCACAAATAGAATTTTCACAAAGGGCTTAAGCCGTCACCGCACAAACTACATATGTTCATTCGGCTGTTTAAGCGAACCGCTCAGATAAATAGTTGTACCACATGCACCTAAGGTGAACCGCCAGTCTGAGATCCAGAGAATCTTTTTAATAATATTAAGATAATTATATTATAATATTAATAAATGCGCACATTATATCAATCGATCATTGCTCAAAGACAAATCTATACATAACAATGACAAGGTTATATATACAAAGCACATATAAATCATAATTACATTACGATATATACAAGGTTATATATACATCAGTGTTTACGGCCCGTCTATCCTCGTCTCCCAATTACAAAGTCTAGGATGCTTCGCCACTTCACCTCCCTAGTAAAAGAAACTACCTCTCTCATGGATGATTTCACGACGAATGAATTGGCACATGTCCTTTTGCACATTGCGAAGGTCATCATCAGTGAGTGCCAAAGTGGCCTTTTCAATCTTCACCTGCAATAATAAAGTTGGCAAAATAAAGAGGTTAAACAATAGTGAAATCGAGAATCGCATAATAAATAATCTTGAATCACCAATTTGTATAGGCTTACGCCCCGGGGTTGCTTCAGACCTCCCGCTGATCCCGAGGAACTCACACGTAGTATCCACAAAGAACACTACCTGGAGGTTGCTTGTGGTACTTCAAATCAAATAATAATGTATGGAATTAGTACAGTTGGTAATACCCTTCCTTACTAGTGCAATTATGTTGAAGCATTACAAGGGTCTTCTTACCCATGGGTGGACAGAGTAAAGCATCTTATTTGATCCCTTCACAAGATCATGTTGTCTCCCTTATTTGGTCGCGTAATCTTGAAAGCCCTACTCGAATGTCAACAACAACAAGTAACTATCATATCATAAAACAAATTACGTTATGTATATTTGTGTATGTATTTTTCTTACGTATTTAAGACGCGGGTGAATTCATCATAAGATTCCGGTGGGGTTCTGGATGAGTCAAGGACCATATATCTGCTCTGCTTCGGGTATAGCATGAAACAAATGAAGTGATCGCTGTAACAAAAACTTATGTAAGTTTTACGAGTAATCATGGTGCAAACTAAACTTTTAGCAACGATTGACGAATGAGAAGATTACTTAAAATTGTAGGGAGCCATTATGACATCCTTGTCTTGCATCTGGAGCATTGCTTTTAATAAGTATAGCCCCATATCTATTTGGCATTCCCGGGTCAGGGTCTGTCGCCTTTCTTCTATCTCCGTTTCCATCATCCCCTTATCCTTCAACTCCTTGTCATTGAGTACAGCTCTTAAGTTCGGCTGGCTAATCCGTGCGGGGTCAAGGAACCCGACACATTTTCCCATCTTTTTAGCATCGTTATATTGCATTCTACACACAAGACAATGGTCAATGCGCCACTTTATATACTGAATGTTGGGAAACATGACATTTTGGCAAATATCAGCTGTTCCGACTTTGTATGCTGAAAATGTATAGAAGTTGAGTGCCAAGTGCCATGGGAGGTGAGAGGCATTCTTAAGGCTGAACAGTTTCTCATTATAATAAAGGCTTGTTATATAGATCGTTCATAAATTGCCAGAATCCATATAATTTGCAGTAAATCCTACGTTAGCCGATGTTAGTGGTTTTTCCTTTGATAAGTGAACACTCAAGCTATCTATTGATGTACTTTTAGATAAAGTTAACTTCGGCGTTATCTATCGAAAAAGATAAAGTTAACCTGGATGACGTACAAAAAGTATATGATTGGTGATTTTAGAACTTAATGAAACTCTTTTCGTGATCATGCATGTGTAGCCAATAATGATCTGTGATACAATTCTTTCATGTCGGCTGAAATTTCTCTATCCTGTGACTACTACTCCAACAATCTTAATAGAGATGAAGTTGCTAGAGAAAATTTAAAAAAATAGGCACTCGCTTTTGCACCTGCAAGCAAGACAAGTTTTGAACATAAAGGTATACAGGAAAATATGTGGGATTGAGCTCTAAAACTATAATAATTCACCAGTTCATAACAGGTAACCATATACATAGCAAATACGACATACTGAGTGTCTCCAAATGTTATTTGCATTGTCGAGAAACAAAAATGCATCTTGTTCGACAGATTTGGCAGAAGTTAACTTTATTTAAAAGGAAAAAACCACAAAATCGGCCAACTTACGATTTAGTGAAAATTATATAGATTCTGCCAATTTTTGAATGATCTAATAAGCCTTTACTATAAAGAGGAACTCAACTTGGCACTCAACTGCCATACATTTGGGGTTTTCTTTATTATGCTATCAGAATGCAATATAACGATATGTTGTCATAATTTGTTATATCAGCACTTACTACTGCAAGAACAAGATGAACAATGTAGGGGTAGGTCAATGGCCAACTTACAGGCACCACACGCTGATCAAGTTGATGTCGAGTTTTCCAAAACGGAACATCTGTTGCAAGTCACCAAAATCGATTCAGATGTAGCGAGTATCCTCGTGTTTGTAGACATCTGAAGGGACGGCTGCTTGAATACCCTTCACCCCAAGATGAGATGCCCTCAAGTACCAGTCATAGAGTCTCTTCAACTCCCATGGTCCTTCATTGATCTCGCTCCATGGTGAGAAATGGCTTGCCATGCTCATAAGTCTCTAGTGAAGGCATGGTCAAGACTGAGTGGAGTTGGCACTCCTCTTTGACTTGGTGGTACTCCGCTGATTGCAATCTACTTTTTGTTTTTTTTGCAACCAACAACATCGCCAAGATGAGGTGCGCGCAGATGGTTGGGGCAACTTAGGTGATGCATGCGGTGCGATGCCATGATTAAGATGCGACTGTGGTGAAGGCGCCAAAGGAGAAGATGCGGTTTGTGGTGTAGGCAATTTTGGAAGAGGTAGGACATCTTGACTTCTTCATGGCGTCTCGACCTCTCTTGTATCAATGCAATATCTTCCTTCGCCATACAATAAATGACCCAATCTGCATCTTGGATGGTCTCTACGCCATCGTGGGTATTGAATGGTAGCTTCCACAAGCCAAGGCACCCGGAACAAGCGCGATGTTCACTTGCATCTTTGCATGGCCAATCGACAGTTGGTTGTGTATCACAAGGTGCGGATATGCCACGCCTCTCATAAACTCGACGCACCAAGCCCCTTGCTCCGTGATGTGCACACGCTTGCATTTGGTTGCCTCGTGATATCATCCACAGGATATCGAGGCGTTGGGACTGGCGTGGACCCGATGCTACTCTGGATGCGGGCCGGGCTCGGGTTGTCATCCGACCGCGCTTGTAACGCCCTTTCCGCCTCCTTCTCTTCCCATAGTCTTAAAAACTCTTATTGGGCCAACTGTCTTATTATATCAGCCATGGTCCTCTTATATCTTTGACGCGACTTGTATTGGTCTTGATATTCCGGGAACCCATACTTGAAGCTGAAAGACCATGTGGAGGTCTATCCTTGTGTGTGATGAGTAATTGACAAGATTTGGGATTGGATTGATTTGAAATTGAGTTTGATTTGAATTGGATCTTCAAATTGAAGCAATTTGAGTGTTGGTTGCTTTTCCTAGTGCTACCGCCTAGGGCGAGCACCGATCATTTAGTGTAATTATGATTGATTAATGATTTTGTTTGATGCAATGCACTCATGTGAGTGGTTGCATGGATTGACTTTGAGTCAAGTCGTGGACTTGTGCTCGGATGCGTTGTTTGTTTATTCGCAGTGCGGGTGTTGCTCGAGGCTTAACGTGGTCGATGACGGACCGAACTAGGTTCATGGAGGAACCGAGGTTCGGACTAGGTTCGTGGAGGAATCGAGGTCCCGTGGTCGAGGATGTCATGCGGGACGCTCGCTAGAGAACGGTGCACATGAAGGCTGGTTAGTCACGTGAGTGCGGCAGCGGCCGACGTCTGCGTGCATGTGTGAATTTTGGGTTGTATGCATATATTGGGCCATGTGTTATTGGGCCAAGTGGATATGCATACATGTGTTAGGTTTTGAGTTGTATAAAACCCACGAAACCTAATCAATGATATTGTGGCTTTTTTGCGCTACCGTGTAGCCGTTTTTCAAGATTGTTTCATGCGTTGCTTTTTGGTTCTTATGCGGCTAGAGATTTTGTGGTGGCATGCAATTCTAGCGACAGAGTTTTTTTTCCCGCGGCTGTGGTTCTGGCCGAATTATTCCTGGCGTCTCGGTCCCAAAACGGCGTTCTCGTGAATTCCTTGGCGACTGGAAAGGAGAGTTTCTTGCTTTGGTGGCTTTGGCCGGCGGCTGGAAAGAAAAAGTATTATGCTGGTTTTTGTCTCTTGGCGATTCATGCATAGGGACGGCGTTTCGATTTCTAGCGGTCAGAGGTTGCATGCATGTGCTCGAAGGCTCTCCCGGCGATTTTGAAACATTGTTCCAAGGCTGTGCGTGGCGGCTGTGACCGCATGCATGCATGAGTATTTTCTGGCGACGCGAGTTCTCGAAGGCCCAGCGTAGCTTGGAAATTGTTTGGTCCATGATCAACGTTTTTCCATCGGTTCAACATTGAAGATCAATTTTCGTCCGAAATTCAATCTACTGCAAAAGCGTCATCTTGCGAAGGTAATATCTCAAGATCCATACTTCCGATCAAGCTGATTTTTCTTGTGTTATTTTCGGAATTAAGTCTATTATCTTCAGTTAAAATTGCACATAGATCCAACAGTTAGATCTTTGGAAAGTATTATTTTAGTGAACGTGTGTCAATTTTGATCGGGTGTCTGTTTCAGCAAAATGGCGAAGAAAATAACTTTAGATCCGTAGCTCTGATCTAACTGATTTTTGTTGGGTTAGCTTGAAAAGTGAGTCTAGTTTATACAGTTAAAATTTTACATCAATCCGACGGTTGGATCTTCGGTAATTACAGTTTTAGTAAACATCTGTTAATCTGTTTTTATTGAAACCGAGAGCAATATTTCATAATTAATTTAGGGTTTTGTGAATCAAGAAAATTTTGATTTTATCTTCCGCTCAATCATTCACCCCCTCTGATTGTCGCCATCCGATCCTACAAGTGGTATCGAGCCGGTTTTGCTCTTCTATAGATCTTGACGGTCTCGAGAGCCATGGCGATGCATAAGTATTCCACCAAGCCTCCAATTTTTGTGGTGTTGATTTTCCTTTTGGAAATCCCTGATGGAGTCATACATCACGCCTGTGGCTTCTCGATATGGCGAAGGTGAAGCTCCCATATGAGGTTCTCGCCGATGAGAACGCCACGGCCGCAATATGGCCGACGTTGAGGCAAATGCTAAGGCGAGGAACATTCTCATCTGGGACTCACCAAGATGAGTATGATCGATCTTCACCGCGATCCGCCACGAGATTTGGGTAACCCTCGATGCTTACCATGAGGGCACTACTCAAATCAAGACCGTGAGGCAGATCAGCCTCAAGCGTGAGTACAACAAATTTGAACAACGCTACGGTGAGAGTCTCGATGAGTGCTTTGGTCGGTTTACCAAGATTTTGAGCGACCTCCGAGCGATGGTTGTATATACCCCGACTTCGGACAATGCTCGCATTTCTTGACCAAGACTCGACCTTCGGGTTTGGGAGATGAAGGTGACCACCATCAAGGACACCATCGATTTGTCGACTCGACTCTTGACGGGCTTTATTCCCGCCTCAAGACTCATGAGATTGATGTCGCCTCCTGAAGACGAAATCTCACCGATGGCTTTGGTCACCGATCCCATTGGGTCCTCTTCTCGATTTTCTCTTGACTTTGCTTTCGGTTTTTCTCTCCGCTCTTTGCGACGTAGCGATGAAATTCTGGAACAATTTTCAGAAAATGAGCTTGCTCTTGTCGCTCGAAAATTTTCCAATATTTACAAGAGAGTGAGAGAGAGGAAGAGAGGTGGCATGATCACCTGCTTCGAATGTGGCGGCCCCAACCACATTCGAGCGAATTGTCCTAAACAGGAGAAGGGCAAGAACGACTCCGGCGGTTCCGCAAGAAGAACGACTACACCGACAAGAACCGCAACAAGAAGCCTCCATTCATGAGCCACAAGACGAGAAGAAGTACCGCAACTTCAAGAACAAGAAGCTTTTCCACCGCTCCTCGCCGCCTCGACGACATCAGCCTCTCCGACATGGAGACATGGAGCGGCGGAAGAGGATGATCCGCAAGAGAAGAAAGGCGGCGACGATTTCTCCCAGCATGTGCTTCATGGCAAACACCAACGACATCACGACTCGAAGCTCTACAAATGACTCGGACGAGGTACCTTCCTATGACCAGCTCAATGAAGCTTTTTGCAAATTAGAAAAATTTCATGCTAGAGCTAGAGCTAGGGTTACTGAGTTAGAGAAGGAAGTAGATACCTTGTCTCGAGATTAGCTTCACTTAAATCATGTTCCTCCCGAGACTCTGATAATTGTACTCTCTGTGATGCTTTGCTTGTGGAGTTGGAGAACCTAAGAATCTTGCATGATAGTGTGGTTTCTGATCTTGAGACTCTTAGGTCGAAGGATGCTAGCACATGTTCTATTGATCCTATTCCTATTGATGCTAGTTTTCTTCATACTCACACAACTGCATCTTGTGAAAATTGCCCTAAGCTACTTGTTGAAATTGATGCCATGAGTTGTCACCTTAGAAAGCTTTTACGCTAGAAATGATGAACTTGAATTGCATGCTTCTAAGGACCCAACAAACTCATGTGAGGGTCAGAAGCAACTAAAACTTGACAATGATGCTTTGAATGTCAAGTGTGATCAACTTGCTAAGGATTTACTAGTTAAATCACAAACTGTTGCTTGTCGTGGTGTTGGGGTTAATGATGATGTGGATAAGGTCCACGCAGAGTTTAGGAAGAAATTAAAAGAACAAGTCCATAGGATTAGAGAAGCATCGTGCGCTTTCTTGTGAGTCCCTCAAGCTTGAGGCAACCATGCTAAGGGAGAAAAATAGACGGCTTTGGTATCTCTTCTTCTCTTTCTCGGTTCTTCTTCTTCCTCTCACCCTCGTTTCTTCATCGCCTCACTTTTCCGAGAGTGTCAAGATCTTATGAGCACTCTTGAGAAATTTGTTGGAGGCAAGAAGAAACTCAATCTCATTCTAGACCAGTCCAAAATTAGTAGATTCAATCAAGGTCTAGGATTTGATTACTTGAGCACGCACAGGCGCATCCGCCTTCGGTTGTAATGTGCCTCCAAGAGTGGAGAGATAGTGGTAGCTCCTGGGTGAGTACCACTGTGTTTAGGTCTCGCTGGGGTTGTCCATGGGACTTCTCGAGCGTAAGGGTGCTTCTCCCTCACTCCCCCCTAGCAAGGCGAAGTATTCATGCACCTTCAGAAGAAGGATGGTCACCTAGTAGATTGCTTTTTAGACGCGCCAAGATCACCGAAGCGTGAGCGTGTTGCTGCTCTTAGAGGTATTCGAGGTCATCCCGGACTCGAAAGTGCTCCTAAGCGCCTGCTCGCTACTAGACAGTCGAGAGTCACTGTTTTTGGGCAACGCCCGGACTCGGTTTTCATGTTTGTTCATCGAGTTTTAGTCCCGAGTTGCTCGTGGTCGATATTTCCACCGTCCTCTTGATATTCCTCGTTTTTCCCATCGAGGTAGATATCGGCGTGAGGTGTTTTCGGTAGGAGATTTAGGCGACCTCGTTGGGATGGTCCGGCCTTTGCACCACTGGCAGCCAAACCAAAGGATGTGACTCCTACATTTTCTACTAGAGTTGATTCTTTTGATCTTGTGAGAGTCGAGCCTTCTTCCTCTGTGGGTCGGTTCTTTGAGGCGTCGTGATTCAAGATTGGGTTCCCAAGTCCTCAATTTATCCCAAGATCGAGTCTTCTTTTTGACTTGATCGTTCGTTTGGATGGGGAAGGGAGATGTTTGGATTGTTGACTCCGGTTGTTCTCGCCATATGACCGGAGACTCTCGTTGGTTCTCTTCCCTAGTCCGAGCCCCTGGTGATGAGTTGATCACTTTTGGGGATGCTTCTTCAGGTAGAGTCATTGCTAAAGGTACCGTCTGCATTAATGAAAATTTTATTCTTAAGGACGTTGCCTTAGTGAGTAAGCTGCAATATAATTTGCTTTTCGCTTCTCGACTTATCGATGACTCTTTCGAGGTAAGCTTTAAGAGCAATGCTTGTAGAATCCTCGATTCATCAGGAGAGTTAGTTTGCGGGATTTCTAGATTTGGGAGGGTCTTTCGTGCTGATTTTTCTGTTTCTTTTGGAGACTCTCTTCGTTGTTTGATTGCTTCTGAGTCCCGTGATCTCTTCTTCTGGCATAGGAGACTTGGTCACATTGGCTCTCTCTTGTATCTTACTGCCTCGCGGCCGGACATACACTTTGCTGTGTGTATGTGCGCTCGCTTTCAGGCTTCTCCTCGCGTCTCTCATCGCCAGACGGTGAAGCGCATCTTCAGGTACCTTCGAGCTACCATTGACTATGGTATTTGGTACTCTTCTTCCTCTTGTCTATCCCTTAGAGCCTTTTCCGATGCTGACTTTGCTTTGGGCTGAGGATAGATAGGAAGAGCACTTCTGGCACTTGCCAATTCATTGGCACTTCTCTTGTTTCTTGGTCATCTAAGAAGCGGTCAGAGTCGCATGATCCACCACGAGCCGAGTATGTTGTTTAGCAGCCGATTCTTGTCAGAGCTGTGCTCTGGATGAGATCGACCTTGCGGGACTTTGGATTGAGATAGAGAGTGTTCCACTTTTACGTGATAACACTTCGCTATTTGCATTGCCAAGAACCCAAGCAAGACTCCGGACCAAGCACATTGATATTAGATATCACTTCCTTAGAGACCATGTGGAGAAAGGAGACATAGTGCTTGATTTGTGAGAGTGACCACCAGTTGGCGATATCTTTACCAAGCCTTTGGATAGCTCTAGGTTTGTTGCCTTGAGGAGTGAGCTTGGAGTTGTGTGCCCTTACGACTTACGTGAGGGGGAGCTGATCTGTAGATATTATGTATTATATTTTATTTCAGTTTTTCCTTTTGTATTGCTCTGGGTGCTTATGGGTTTTATTCCTTAGAGTTATGAGTTCACTTCACTTAGACTTGGCATGTTTTGCATGGACCTCTCATCTTGTGCTTTAGGTTGCTATCATGCTTAATTAGCATTCTCTCTTCTCTCTAGGTTGAGTTCCCTCACAGCCTTATAAGTCTAGCAGTGTTGGGCCCCTGGTAGACAGGTCTATGTGCACTCCTTAGTTTGGGATCTAGAGGCAGCTTTCCTATGTTAATCATTGTGAAAATGAGAGCGAGTCTGAGCCATAGTGTTCTCTACCATCTTTTCTATACTCTATAGCCACCCGTTCATAGCTTGACTTTTTCCTCCTTTACGTGTTTACGGCTTTAATTGAGTTCTTTTCGATCTTTCTTGAGCTTAATCTTGCTAATAACTCAATTTGAACCAAATTTGTGCTTAAAATGAAATCACATGTTGAGGGGAGTTTAAAATCTGTCTCATGCATTGCATATAGACTTGACTTTTCATTTTGTGAGCTTTGTCTATTATGCACATGATCCATGTTTCATTTTATACACCATGCTATATTATGAAGAGAATTACTTGCTTAGATATGTCCAAGTTCATTTATCTTGCTAAGCTTACAAAAATTGAAAAATGAGCGTTAAAAGAAAAACTTGATAAAACATGTTGCATTTACTTGCTAAGTTTCTTCTCTAGGTGTATTTGCCATGATTTGTGAAATTTCGAATTCTTTAGAGTCCCTATAGCAACTTGGGTGAATCTTGTTTGATCCATACTTGAGTCCTTCACTAGCTTAACATGAAAATGCTAAAATGAAAGTGAAGCAAAATTGACTCTTTTTGTGCGATTAGACTCAACACTTCATATTCACAAGACGGCTTCTCATTGCACTTGAGATGAACTTGGAATGTGTTGTGTATGACCAAGATCATTCTCTTAAGAGTCCCTCTTGAGATGATCGATTATGGCTTGAGTAAATTGCTTTAAAAATGAAAAAAAACATATGTGGGTAAAGAATGCAAATAATTTCAAACATTTGCACCCCGCTATGTCTTTCAAAGATTCAAAGAAACATTTGCATACAATGAAAAAGAAAAGGCTAGAAGGACCTTGTGTGCACTTCTAGATTCCCCAAAGTGTTGAGTAGGTTGAACTCTAGGTTTTCCATTTGATCCTTTGAATGGCTTTACTTCTAGTTTTGAAACTAATGACAAGTGTTGCTCATGTTTAATCATGCTAAAAATGACATGGTTTTAATTTAATCTTGCTAGCAAAATGATTATTTGCACTTGGACATGCCTTTGCTTAGTCTATTTTTGCCATAACTTAGCTTGGTGTCATAACTTGTCTTGTTGGTCACATGGATAATCTTCAAAGCTCCCTTAGGCTGCATTACTTGCATAAAAACAACAAAAAAAAGGGGGAGAAAAGAAAATATCACCTTGATGCCTATATTGCCAAAAGGGGGAGAAATCGTAGAAAAGGCATCATTTTGCACTTGATTCTTCTTTCTTATGATCTTTGTTAATCTTGCTATCGTTCATAGATCATAAGCTGCCAATTTGGTCATGTTCTTCATTTCTATTTCTTTGATCAAGTTTGGCTTTGCATTCAAATTGCTTTCTTCTCTTTATTCAAACTCAATACTTATGCCTTTTCATGTGTTTGTCAATATACTCATCAAGGGGGAGATTGAAAGACCATGTGGAGGTCTATCCTTGTGTGTGATGAGTAATTGACAAGATTTGAGATTGGATTGATTTGAAATTGAGTTTGATTTGAATTGGATCTTCAAATTGAAGCAATTTGAGTGTTGGTTGCTTTTCCTAGTGCTACCGCCTAGGGCGAGTATGCCGGATCATTTAGTGTAATTATGATTGATTAATGATTTTGTTTGATGCAATGCACTCATGTGAGTGGTTGCATGGATTGACTTTGAGTCAAGTCGTGGACTTGTGCTCGGATCGTTGTTTGTTTATTCGTGTGCGTGTGTTGCTCGAGGGCTTAACGTGGTCGATGACGGACCGAACTAGGTTCATGGAGGAACCGAGGTTCGGACTAGGTTCAGGGAGGAATCGAGGTCCCGTGGTCGAGGATGTCATGCGGGACGCTCGGGCTAGAGAACGGTGCACATGAAGGCTGGTTAGTCACGTGAGTCGATGGCAGCGGCCGTCTGGCGCTGCATGTGTGATTTTGGGTTGTATGCATATATTGGGCCATGTGTTATTGGGCCAAGTGGATATGCATACATGTGTTAGGGTTTTGAGTTGTATAAAACCCCGAAACCTAATCAATGATATTGTGGCTTTTTATGCTATGTGTAGCCGTTTTTCACAAGATTGTTTCATGCGTTGCTTTTTGGTTCTTGCGGCGGCTAGAGATTTTTGTGGTGGCATGCAATTCTAGCGACAGAGTTTTTTTTCTCCGGCGGCTGTGGTTCTGGCCGAATTATTCCTGGCGTCTCGGTCCCAAAACGGCGTTCTCGTGAATTCCTTGGCGACTGGAAAGGAGAGTTTCTTGCTTTGGTGGCTTTGGCCGGCGGCTGGAAAGAAAAAGTATTGCGGCTGGTTTTTGGTCCTGCGGCGCATTCATGCATAGGGACGGCGTTTCGATTTCTAGCGGTCAGAGGTTGCATGCATGTGCTCGAAGGCTCTCCCGGCGATTTTGAAACATTGTTCCAAGGCTGTGCGTGGCGGCTGTGACCGCATGCATGCATGAGTATTTTCTGGCGACGCGAGTTCTCGAAGGCCCAGCGTAGCTTGGAAATTGTTTGGTCCATGATCAACGTTTTTCCATCGGTTCAACATTGAAGATCAATTTTCGTCCGAAATTCAATCTACTGCAAAAGCGTCATCTTGCGAAGGTAATATCTCAAGATCCATACTTCCGATCAAGCTGATTTTTCTTGTGTTATTTTCGGAATTAAGTCTATTATCTTCAGTTAAAATTGCACATAGATCCAACAGTTAGATCTTTGGAAAGTATTATTTTAGTGAACGTGTGTCAATTTTGATCGGGTGTCTGTTTCAGCAAAATGGCGAAGAAAATAACTTTAGATCCGTAGCTCTGATCTAACTGATTTTTGTTGGGTTAGCTTGAAAAGTGAGTCTAGTTTATACAGTTAAAATTTTACATCAATCCGACGGTTGGATCTTCGGTAATTACAGTTTTAGTAAACATCTGTTAATCTGTTTTTATTGAAACCGAGAGCAATATTTCATAATTAATTTAGGGGGTTTTTGTGAATCAAGAAAATTTTGATTTTATCTTCCGCTCAATCATTCACCCCCCCTCTGATTGTCGCCATCCGATCCTACAGAAGCCCACTCGACTTTCAACGCCATGAGTGTGACCTGGGTGTTCCTTGGTTCCCAACGCCGTCGTTAGGTCGTCATTCTCCCTGTCTAGCACGAAAGATCCCTCCACTTGCTCATGCGAGATCTTCTGCAGCTTGGCCGAAACTTCCAGAACCGCTGGGTCCACCGTGCTTTTGCGACCCTTCTTACTGCTGGGTTGGCGAGCTAGGACCCAATTTCTACCTCGCTCACTACAGCTCGTCAATGGGTTCTCTATCCCAGCACGGGCTTCCTCTTCTTCTTTACTCCTCCACTCAACAATCTTAGGGGCATACCCATCTGTGCCTAAGTGATGGGGGTACTTGTTCTTCTTCGCGAGGGCACTGTGACACCTCGCTCAATGCTACGGCTTCGCTAGGTTTCTGTTTGGACAAACTCCGCCCATTCACCCACGGTGATTTTTCCATATTTCTGGAATGGTGTCCGCTCCGTCTTCACAAAGTACATGTTTAGCTCATACCTCCTGTTCCGGAAGCTCTTCCCCATCACGTCCAAGGCATTCTTCTTAGCGATGGCCTCATACTCTGGGGGGAACCTTATGATTTTCTGCAGCTCGGTCCAAAGGTATGCCTTTGTCACGTCGGCCACCTTTGTCCAGTTATCAATCGTGATGGAGACATTGTCCTTGACAAGATAGCCGCAACTATTTCGGAACTTGGATAGTGCCTCACGAGGTGCTAGGGGCTCTCCTAAAGGACCGACCTCCATGATATACCAAGTGCCTTCCGGTAACTTGTTCCCACTTCGTTCCCCCCATTTTCGTTTATGCGAGGTCGTGCTTGTTGCAGCAGAGGAATCCACGGGAACATGCCCGGAGGTATCTTCAATTACCTCTAGAACTGAAGCTAGTCGGAGTGATCGTCTTTCCGGCCTCTTCATAGAAATAAACACGAAGAATACGCAAACATAAGGAAATGCAATTATGTCCATGCCAAGCTACAAATAAAACAAGCTCACTCTTCTTAATACCTCTTCATTGGGATCGTGAGTCTGAGTCGATTTCCCTCGCCACCGTTTCCGTCGTGGGCATGGAACTGGCTTGGGCACTTGTACGATGATCGAGGAACCATCACGCCAAGGACAACGATGGGCTCGGTGTTCTTTCCATCCGCGTGGTTGTATCATCCTTCTCGCCAAGTCTTCTTGCATTCCTAATCGCCCTCCTCTTGCAAAGAACAGATACCACCGAGCTCTACAAGCAGGCTCCTCTTAAGCACATTCTTGGTGAGTAATTCTTTTTCTCCCATCTTACTACAAAACATATTGCAATGACATCAATTTGAGCCTATTAAAATTTACAGTGGGAATTCATTACGGTTTTATTAGCACGTCAAACTCTTTGGTTAAAATTCTATCCGAATCAATCACTGACATTCGATTTCTATAGATGAGCGGAATGCTTTCTATATCGAAGGAAACAAGAAATATCGACGGTTGATTCGAAGGAAACAATTAAGAAACAAGAAACCTCTTTAGTGAGATACAAGGGTGGTCAGATGCACTTGCCTTGCTAGGCCGAGCGAGGCGGCGAGGCGGCGACGGCAGGGGAATTTTTACCTTGGTCTTGGGCTTTGCTTGGCGTCGGTGAGGCGTCCGCGTCGGCGAGGGTGAGGCTTCGGCAATTGACAGCCTGGCGGAAAGTTCGTTGCAGGAGCGAGGCCGTGGAAAGGTCACCGAGCGAGGCAACGTGGAGGCATCGGCGTCGACGAGGGTCAGGCTGCGGCCACCGACGACGCGGCGAAATGGTCGTAGGAGGCGTGAGCCAGCGGAGAGGTCACCAAGCGCGGCGGAATGGTTGTCGGAGGCGCGAGCTCGAGGGGATGTCACCGAGGGCGGCGGCGTGGAGGCATTGACGGGGGAAATTTGGCTTTGCCGCTTTGGATGAGGGGAGCACTCGATCTCCCGCCTGTTGATTTTAGGAGTTAGGGATTTCCACAAGCGGTGCACAAGATTTCCACAGGCGGTCCCAATGATTTCTTCAGGCGGCGTCAGTAGAGACCAGGCGAGCATCTCCCAACGATTATCCGGTCTGTGTAAATTTTTGTACACCGAATAATCGGTTCGACAAAAAGCCTTTGAAGTTATCTTGCTTGCCCGATAACCTCAGATTGTACAGACAGGACGATCCGTCAGGTGTTTAGGATAAAATACCGGACCGTCCTCTCTACGTAGAACTTCTGTCGTCATCCGCAACAAAACTACTAACAAAGGATGATCCAGTTCTTGTAATATGTGTAGACCAGACCATTGTCCTGGCAAAAACCATTACTGATTCTAACACACAATGCAATGCAGATAACATTACTGATTCTAACACACAAAAAGCATTACTGATTCTAACACACAATGCGAAAAGCATTACTGATCCGATCCATGGGAACAATGCAATGCAGATAACATTAACATTTTCAAAACAGATAGATTACTGATTCTAACACACAAAATGTAAATGTTCAATCACTGTTTAGTACATCCAAAAGGGGCGCCAGTAGTACATCGGAATTATGCGCCAACTAGATACCTAGCTAAACTACTCTATCTACATCCAGAAATCGTCATCGTCATCGTCGTCTTCATCCGACGAGAACAAGATGTTGGCGGAGGAGGAGCCGGAGGAGGAGGAGGTGTCCAAGCAGTAGAGGACAGGGTCATAGTCGCCGACATCCTCGTCGCTAACGCCGTCGTCATCGCTCCCCACCCACATCGATCCCTCCTCCTCCTCCTCCTCCTCGTCACCCGGCTCCTCCGGCTTCTCCTCCTCCTCGTCGCTCTCATCGGCTGGTATCTGCAGTACCGCCCTTCTTCTTTACTACCGCCGCCTCATGGATGGCCTCCTCCACCCGAGGTAGCAGGAGTTCCTCCTCCTCGGGTGCTCCCAGTAACTGGGGGTCCCAGTTGACGGACGCAAACGAAGGGAGCGATGGCGACCGGAGTCAAGCCCGCTTAATGGTGGGCTCAATCTCCGTCGAGATTCCCGTGGAGGATGAGGACAAGGACGACGACATGGTTGGTTGTGGGGAGGGAGAGAACGGGAGAATTTGTGAACCGCCGGTGGAAACATGGTTAATATAACCACCGGGAAGCGAAACGTCACCTCGGCAGGGGAGCCGATTACATGGATCGGACGATCCGTCTCACTGTTAGGATAACATACCGGATCATCCTCGGCAGGGGAGCCGATTACACAGACCGGACGATCCGTCTCACTGTTAGGATAACACTGAAAAGAACAACTACGAGTGGCGCAACATTCAGATAACTCGTCCTTACATGAAGATCCGACAAGAGTTAACACCACTAAAATCAACTCAGCACTACGTGTCCGTGACGTTCTCAGTTGGAATGCCTAAAGATCGGAGCCGTGGATCACCTCGCGCTCGCAACAGAGTCACCAAGAGGCTCGTGGAGGTCATGATATTGAAATGGTCTACTCTCGTCACCATCGGATGATGGGCTAGCGGTGATGTCATAGGAGCAAAGCTATGGGTCATGGGCTTGGGGTCTCTGGAGTTGTCTCGCCAAGACTAACAGGTCCACCCTCGGACCCTAAAACCCATAGTAGCCTTATTCTCTGTGATCATAGCAATCACAAAGAATAAGTGATTGGCCGGGAGACCAAAGCTCTACACATGTTGTCTAGCTAGGTGCTCTCCTTAGCAGGAGAGCCGATTCAACTCACAGGACGATCCGACAGTGTTTAGGATAACACACCAGATCATCCTCTATGCGTAGAACTTTCGCCGTGGGCTACAATGGAACTACAAATCAGGATGATCCGGTCTATGTAAATATATGTATACCGGACCATCGGACCGACAAAAAGCCTTCGAAGTTATCTTGCGAGCCCGAACTCCACAAGCGAAAGAGTGCAACCTAAAATGGCCATACCGTTCGGTACAGATTTAGTGTTGAAGTAATTAATCACCCGCACGGTCCAAACTATTCACATCGTTCGCGGGAGACGCTACATTTCACATGGATCGATCGATTACACCGAAAGGTACAACTACGAGTGGCGCAACCTTCAGATAACTCGTCCTTACATGAAGATCCGACAAGAGCTAACACCACTAAAATCAACTCAAGACTACATATGCGTGACGTTCTCTGCCGGAATGCCTCAGTGAGGAACCGATTCAACTGACAGGACGATCCGACAGTGGTTAGGATAACATACCGGATCAACTTTCGCCGTGAGGTACAATAGAACTACAAATCAGGATGATCTGGTCTGTGTAAATATATGTATACCGGACCATCAGACTAACAAAAAACCTTCGAAGTTATCTTGCTTGTGCGAACTCCACATGTGAAAGAGTACAAAGTTAAATAAAATTGTCATGAAATGCATCGTTCCAATCTAGGCGAACACAGCGAAATCAAAATACGACATATCAAGCAAGTTAGAGTACATAACAACCGAAAAGACAAGTGGCGCAATAAGCAAAGAACTACTCGTCCGTGCTTGGACTAGTACCAAAAAGATCGGAGCCAGAGCTGGAGTCTTCCCTATCAGCCTCGCGCTCAACACCGTCGGCGTCGAGGCTCGTCGAGGTTCTCCTCCGGGACTTTGTAGCTTTAGTGTCCTCATCAGGGCCCGTGAACTCAGTTGGTGAAGGGTCGAGCAATCACGTGGTCACCGGCAAGAAGGGCGATGGACTGTCATGCGCCGCACTATCAAGTTCGGAGGTCGATCCACAACACTCAGATAGCAATATTCTCGTGATTTGAGTAATCACAGCAAGGTGTGTTGAGTCCGAGATCGATGTTACATACATGTTGGCACAAATGTTATCCTCATCGGGGCCTCGGGGCTATAGGTGAACTCACAAGAGCACACTCGGAGGCAATGACCGATCGTCGTCAACTTGAGGAGTCAAGACCGCATCGATAGGTGCAGAACTCAACGATACTACACTCTGGCGGCCATCTCATCACCATGTTAGCATGCATGACGTATGTTCGGTCTCAATCGAGCACGGGGCGTATGGTCGGCGTGGGTGCATCCGCTAAAGTAGGTGGAGTAGTGGACAACGGAGGATGCCTTATCACCGGCTGGTTTGGAGAACATCCTCACAAGACCGTAGGTCTTTGGTGGAAACGTGACACGGGTGGGCGAAGCCCCCAGCGAAGCAAGTGGGGCAGCAATGCAGAAGCGGAGGTGGAATCGAGCCGGCAGCCAGGTGTGCAAGACCAATCTGCATTGTACAACCGACCAAAGCAACTGAGAAGAAAGTGAACATCCGAGCCATTTGCATCGATCATGTAGCAAAGTCGCTGGGTCGTCTCACGATGCAACCTCATCTCCTCTAGTAATTGGGTCTTTGTCTCCATTGTTGGGCAATTGAAGCCGCCTGAGACTTCGCAACTCAATAATTGAAGCAAGTACGTGAGTAAGCTTGGAGGGCTGAGAAACAGAAGCCGCAGTCACTGGTGTCACGTCAGGAGCTGGCGACGGTCTGTGAGTCGCCTCAATCCTCAGGTACAGAGCCTGATCCACCCGCCGTGGTCGTGGGCTTGGGTAGTGGAAAGTACTCGGTCTTCCTCCTCCTCGTCGTCATCATCCTAGTCAATATCAATGATCCGCGCCAACCCAGCATGCTCCTCAGCCTCTGCTAGTGCCTGGTCCTCCCCTTGAGCGGTCTCTCTCAGTTCCTTAGGTATCCGCTCCTCATAGAACACTGGGCTCTACGTCTGTCATCAAGAGATGGAGGCATGTACTAACGAAGACGAACTCGCGCTTCCAGGTACTCCTCACGATGCTCGTTGGGAGCGAAGGTACTGCATATGTAAGAAATTATATGCGCAAATGGTTGTTGTCTGGCCAAACTCATAGCATCTGCAATAGCATCTTCAATCTCACAAATGATAAAGTCGAGAATGTCGAACGGCTCATGAGATAGGATCGAATAAAGTAGCCACTGCTGCAAACTAGTGATCGTCTCGGCATTCCCAATCCTCGGCAATAGTGACTTCCTCAAAGCCATGTGGACCGCCTTTGCCTCGAGGTGAGACGGTCGGATGGCAAAGGATCCAACGGGAACGATAGGAATTTAGCGAATCGGTTATCCGTCGGGAAACACCCTCTGACCTTAGCATGACGAGGCAGTGTGCTGTCTGCATACACCACCTGATGCAAAGTTTGGGCCTCCTCCTCAAAACTAAACAACTCAAGCAAAGTGGACCTGTACACCCTCTGGGGTTCTCCATCATGCATGAACTGAATGTATCTGTGCTCTGGGTCGATCCAAACGTGGCATAGAAGTCTCTGACCCACTTTTCCACTACCGTGTCAAACTCTGTCAACAGACTTGTACTGAAGGTCCAACAAGAGACCTAGCATGCTTTCATAGATATTCTTTATGACATGCATGGCATCGATGCTATGGCGAATTTCCAAGTCCTTCCAGTAGGGCAAATACTTGTAGAAAATTGACATCTTTTTGAACAGGACAACAGGCGAAGGAACCTCCTCATCGGTATTCTTCCTCTTTCGACCCCTCTTTTGGCCTGCAGACCTTCTTCCCGAAAACCACCTTGATGTTCGGATCATTTCAAACACTTTTTTCCCACTCTGACAGCTTTGGAGCCACACCTTCCTCAACCGTATTGTCAAAATACTTGCCCATCTTATGTATTTGTGAGCTTTCAAGAAGCAATGATCTGCCGCATGTACACTAACTTCGTGAGTACGGAAGGAACGCTCATACGCTTTCATCCATACATACTACACAAGATGTCTTCCTTTAATCGACGAGATAGGGCTAGTAGGGCGGGGTAATCACTATTGGTAACAAAAATAATGGCTTTTAGTGTGAAGTACTGTCATTGGAACTGATCCCACACCTGGACCCCATCATGCCACAACATGGCCATATCTTCCATCAGTGGTTCGAGAAACACATCAATATCTACTCTAGGCTGTCTCGGACCTTAGATAAGAATGGACAACATTAGGTACCTTCTCTTCATACATAGCCATGGAGGAAGGTTGTAGATGGACAGGACTACTAGCCAAGTGCTATGTGTGGCGTTCCATTCACCGAAAGGATTCATACCATCGGTACTCAGCGCGAACCTTACATTCCTGGGTTTGTTGCCGAAATCTGGATACATGCGATCAAAATTTCTCCATTGTCTACCATCGGCGGGGTGTCAAATCTTTCCATCTTTTCTGCGCTTGTCGGAATGCCAACCCATTAGTTCGGAGTCCCTCTCATTCGAGTGCAAATGTTTCAGGTGGCCAATAACTGGCAAGTACCACATCACCAATGCAGGGATTCTTTTCTTCTTGTCCGTGCCTAAAGAAGTGTCTTCTTCGTTATTACCAGTAGTACTATTCTTGTTCTTCTTATTCTTCGTAGTGTTGGCTGAAGAATCATCATCGCCGTGGGAGTCATCATTCTTCTTATACCGGCTCGCCTTGCACACCGGGTATTGATCCAAGTCCGCGTAATCTTTACGGAAGAGGATACAGTGATTCGGACATGCGTGTATCTTTTGCACATCCAATGACATCGGGTGATAAGCTTCTTCGCGAAATAAGTGCTCGCGGCAAGGTGGGCAATCCATTAGCCTTCGAGTATTTACGCCAAGAGCCTCAACAGATCGATGAAACTCTTGTCCGACCATCCATTGCTAGCCTTCAACCGTAGAAGCATCAGCACCGTATGCAACACCGTAAACTCTAGAGTACAACCCTTGGATTCCTCATATAATAGATCATTCGCTGCTTTGTGTAACGCATCGACATTATCTAAGCCTGTCATCTCCTTTAAAACCTGTGGTTCGGCATGACGCAACATTTCCTCTACATCAGTGATATGACCATCATCTAGCAAACGAGCATGCACATGAGCGTCATCTCCCAAACCATCAGTGTCGCCTTCGGCACTTCGATCATCCACGAGATCGGGATCAATGTCATCGGTTGTTTGCGATGTACGTTGCTCGCCATGTTTGGACCAACATGTGTAATCCTCTATAAAACCTCTCATGATCAGGTGTGTTCTGATTACACTTAAATCTCCCTACCCTACATTGTTCTTACGGTCATTGCATGGACAAAATATTTTCATTTCCTTCTTAGTCCAAGCGTTCTTCCGAGCGGCTTTAATAAAAGTTTCAAGCTCTTTGAGGAATACACCCTTATTTCTTGGGGCATTGTACATCCATGCCCTTTCCATCTTGAACACAAATGTAAAATCGATCGAAATGTCAATTATTTAGATAGAACTTTAACAAGAGAACCCTAAGTTAAATACTATAAAATGATTTTATTAAAGTCATGAAAGAATATAAGGTCCTCTCCCTCTAGAGAGGGGAGGCCAGGTTCTCTCCCTCTAGATCTAGAGAGCGGATCGTTCTCTCCCTCTAGAGAGAGGGAGGGATACAAGATTTTTCTATAGATCTAGAAGGTGAGGGCTTCAACCCCTCTCCCATGCACATTCTATCTACACTACAACTTCCTCTCCACTAGATATAAACTGAAATTACACAATTTAAACAAGTATGAAACCTCTACAAATGTCAAGAATGAGATGCTCTTACCTTAGAGAGTTAACTATTCCAAGGATTTCAAGTTTAGAACCTCCCCCCTTGTTTTCACAATTTTAGGGCTGCCTGGAACTGCCGTAGAGAACGATCTATTTAGAACTTTAAAGCAAAGTTTCCACAGGCGGCTCCCTAAGACAACGGCCTACAGAAAAATAATAACGATCAAGCAAAACAGACTATGGGATGATCCATCAACGGACAAAAACCATACAGAGTATTTTCTCGACGTTGATTTCTATGTAGTGCATTTATTGCAACACAACGGATGATCCGGTACGTCAATAAAAACTCATACCAGAGTAAGTATTGTCTAGACGTTGGATTTCTGTGTTTTGCAAGTATTGTAGAACAAAGGATGATCCGGTACGTACACAAAAACGCATACCGGCATCTCCTTCATCACAAAATTTGCAAACAAGCATTTACAAAATTTGGACAGGTGGTTTGTTTAAGAACTACACCTTGCTTAACGTACCGCCTGTGGAAACTGCGATTTCCGCATGCGGCTTCGTAAGAAAGCCTCCTGTGTAAAGATCGCAATTTCCCCAAGCGGTTCCTTAAGAGAGCCGCCTGTGAAGAGCATAGTTTCCACATGCGACATCTAAAGGGCAACGCCTGTGAAACGATCAATATTTGCACAGGTTGTTTCTTAAGAGAGCCGCCTGTGAAGATACCTTTACACAGGCGGTTCTTAACCCCAAGGACCGCCCACAGTCATTTGAGGCGGCTCTCCTTTTAATCCGCCTATAGAAAGAAATCCTTGGTGTCTAGGAAAATCATTTCTGTAGTAGTGCCATGAACTCGAAGCTGCACCATGTGAAGCTAGGACTCTTAGGCCTTTATAGGGCATGCATCGTGACCGCAGAGCTACCAACAAACAGAGCCCCAGATCAATTGCTTAGGTTAAGGACACCATTTCACTAATTTCATGATTTACCTGAGCATCACCGCCATAGTTTTCTGTTAGATTCATCATTGTCTAGGAAGCCTAGAGCTCAAGGCCGGGTCCATTGTGTTCGCCGAGATCGGATCTCTTCGGTGCGCACATTGGTTTTGATGGAGAAGCATCGGAGTATGTTGTTGACGAATACTTATACCAGAGGTACCCCACAGCAAGGCCTCGATCGGGTCATGAGGGACCCTTCACCGGCCACGGTCTCTGGCAAGTCCCGACCGTGCCACGGGTCAGACTCCTCACGGCCCATAGCCGGGTTTCGAGTCGGGGCTCCCGAACGCTCCAACCCGACCACAGAGCGGAAGCGCAAGCATCCTCCGACCCAGTCGCTGGTCGGGGCCCCGGCAAAGTCCCGTCTCAGCGACTTCGGCCACGTCATCGATCGACCTCGAGGTTGGACAACCCCCGTCTAAACGAGACGACCGAGCAGGGATAGGCGTTCCTTCCCAAAGCAACGCCAGAGGCACCGCCCACGCTACGCCTACCTCTGACAAGCGCACAGAGGACAGGAACATGCCTTCCCGATGAAGCACTGCCAGCTAACCCTACCGACGAGGCATAGCTGGCTGGACCCGCCAGACCCATCATGACATATGCAGGGACCTGTCAACTCCGAAGATCGCAAACCGGATCACCAAGGGATAATGTGCCCCAGCCGCTCCTCTCTCCCGAGCCTCGTGTAACCTGCTCTCTCCGCCTATATAAGGAGAGGCGGGATCTTTAGGGGAGGGCGGCGCGGCGGGGCGGGGCACTCACTCTCTCTCTTTCTCTCTCTCTCTCTCACTCCCTTTTTGACGAGCAAGAACTTCCTCCGCCCACCTAGCATCTCGCTCGCTCCCCCGATCCAAGCGATCGGTCGAGGCTCCCGAGCTCCCCGCACAGATGAGCGCCAAGGGGCTGTCCTTGCTCCTCCCATGTAATCCGCCATACCCTGATCAACGAGATCCTAAGCCACAAATTGGAAGTAGGGACGTTCAGCCCGAACCAGTATACATCTGAGACTCCTCAGCCCGATCATCCGTGTGTTCGAGACTCCATGAGTCAACCACCAAGGAGAGGGGGCGCGCGGCCCCTTAACCTACAAATACGTCTGCCGGTTTACGAAACGCCGACAGTTGGCGCGCCAGGTAGGGGGCTCGCGCGTCATCATCTTCGTCTCCGGATCCCCCATCATCTCCTTGGTGGCCTCTTCTGCTTGCGGCGGCGCGTTCTTGATCCGGAGCCGGACCGGGATCTTCTGGAAATGCATGCAAAGCGGGCCGAAGGAGGCGGCTCCCGTTCACCACCCAAAGGGGTGTCCGCAGCCGCCACGCCACTCAAAGGATCCCCGTGGGGAGGACCCTTCACCGCTATGAAGGTTCCCCAACTCGGCACCGTTCGACCTGAAGATCCAAATGGTGACATTGCACCCGGCACATGGAGTTTGGAAGGGATTAGCGCTGGGACCTACGCTCTGGCCGCCCCCGCGGCTCCTAAAGGCTATGGTGATTCAGCGGGTGTTACTCATGAAGGAAAGAGGCAAGATATTAAGAAAGATGTCCAAAAAACATCGCACCACATAAAAACAAAAGAAAGCGGAGGCGCCAGGAGGTTCCTTAGCCGGAGGCGTCATCACCATCTGTGGGGACCCGAATATGCAAATCCGGACCCTCTGTGTATACCGCACTAGTCCAGGATCACGCTAGTGCACACAGGCTCAACATTAGTGAATATCACAATCATACATAACGTAAATAGATAAAAGACATAATATATTAAATATTACCAGTTGTATGACCTTATGATCAACTTACTTAACAATGCCTTACAAAGCTGAACATCAAATTGAACTGCAGCGGAATTGAAGACGTAGATAACCCCTCAGTATACCACAGGCAACTGACAAGGCTCACACCCTAAACACTCGTCTCTTCATGGTACTCCTTCTTCAGCACTGATGATTTTTGTAGGCAAGGGTGAGTACACCAACACGTACTCAACAAGTTGTGCACAGAATGCAATTCTATCATAGCTATATGCAAGGCTTATTTCAAAGGAATGGCTAAGTGGCTCATAAGCAGTAAAGCAGCATTTAAGATTAAATACAGTACATAAATTGAAAAGACAGTAAAACAAATAATAACAAGTAAATAGATTCAATGATTCTCAAATAAACTCAAGTGTTCATCCTAAGTCAAGTTCCATCATTCACATGGCATCCTGCCATCCCATCCAGTTGACAAGTTTTAATTAACTACCCCTTGACTGTAATTCCCGAGCATTGCTCAATACCGTGAGCATGGCTATCCGAATAGTTTCTACACTCTGCAGAGGTTATGCACTTTACCCACACGATACAACCATGCACCACACAGGTGAACGATTATAACAAAGCCTTTACAATGCATCCTCTTAACCCAGTGCTACCCGCTAAGGTTTCAACACTGAAGGAACATCCTGTTCCAGCAGGGCCCCCCTCTTGCGCCATGTGAGTTTCATCCGTGCACCCGGACTCACACCACCAAGATAGCACTCAAGCTAAGCATTTGCAAATTAGTCAGCTAGGCTGCCCCATAACAGACATGTGGTTGCATGATAGACTCAGGTCAAAGGCTCGCAAGGTTAAGTCCTTAGTTTTGACCGAGGCAAGACTAACCAAGTGTGATCTCAAATATCCAAAACCAATAAAAACCAAATACGACCGCCCAATTGCCACTCTTGGCCCACCAGAAACAATCTTGCCACTTGCCCCAGTCTAAATGAAGTTTCCATCCCAGTTGATTACCAAGCATCACATGCTATACACAATTCAACCTCGTTGTGTGACCTCCTCGCCACCACAACTCAATCTCATCGTGTGACCACACATGACACACAAGTTAACATCATTGTTCCATATTCCATTAAGCGAGATTAATAGTCACATTCCATAAACATGTGATGTCGTAGCATGGCTAAGCAATTCTATTACGATCTAACCATCCATGTTGATTTTCTATTAACCAACTATAATTAACCAACCTATGGTGACAATGAAGCATGGTATACAAATAACAAGGTAGGGTATAATTCAATGGGTATGTTAGCTAATCCCAAATTTATGTTGAAAACATTTATACTCATGAAATAACAAGTGATAGGGTAAATCAAAATAGCATGCAATCTAGTTTATGGGTGCAACATGATCAAAGCACAACTTGCCTTGGTTAAGCTCCTAGTATTGTTCTGAAGATTGCTCTTGAGTTGTCAATTCCTCCTTTGAAACCTCGCTCAACTCAACGTCTACGCGAATCGAGAAGAAACAGGAAATAAACACCAAAACCAAAGAACAAATGAACTCAAAAATTCAAATGAAATCCACTATTGGAAAGATCTCAATTTTACAAATATTTCAGAATTTGAATTACCCAAATCGGAGTTCATATGTAAAAGTTATAACATTCGGAAGTTTAGTTAATTCTAAAATTAGAATTTCTTATTTTCCCGAATTATTTCTGTAAAGGAAAATACGGATTTTCTCGCCCCGGCTTGTACGGACAAACGTGGTGAAATCTAGACTGATGAACTTAATCTAACGGTTACGGGTAAATCTACCACGTGGCCTAATAACAACTGTCCGACCTAAATCCAACGATTGATATTTAATCGGAGACGCTTACCGATTCCGCGGTAACGTGGACGAACCCCGCGCGACTTGATTACGATCCGGCGGTGGTGAAATTCGATCGGCGATGAAGCAACCACGCGCGAAACTCGTCGAACACCTGAAGAAGACGACGATCCCGACGACGATCCCTTCCCGCAATGTTCCGGAACTA
Organism: Guadua angustifolia; assembly: GCA_036346375.1. Classification (NCBI taxonomy): domain Eukaryota; kingdom Viridiplantae; phylum Streptophyta; class Magnoliopsida; order Poales; family Poaceae; genus Guadua; species Guadua angustifolia. The sequence continues at coordinate 44,969,338 of CM070510.1, forward strand.
CGGCAGACGGATGCTTCTTTGCAACTTCGGCCTCTTCGCAATTTCGAGAACAATGGCGCGATTTGCTCGAAAATTTCTGCGCCGCTTTGTTTCCCTCGACGGCGCTACCGATTTTCTGTTGATCGATCCTTCGGCGACGCCAAAGACTTTCTTCACAATTTCTTTTTCTCGCTCGGTCGCTTGGTTCGGCGGCGCTTCATACCGCTTAAATACCCACCGTGCTGTCTCGCTCGCCGCACGATTCCACTTTCCTTGCCGACTCGAAGTTTCCATATTTGCGTTGGCGCCAACGATGCGAATTGAGTCGGCCACGTTGGCGCTGCTTTTTGCGTAGCGTTGACGGTGGCTCGAGTCCTCCTATCGAATTCGGCGCCACGTCCAGCCTCGCTGACTCGCCACGCCTTGCGCTCTTGCGAACGGAGGCCCTAACTTATGATGAACTCAAGTCGGTCACGATTCTCCGCCCGATGGAAAGACTTCACGTCCTTATTGCACTCGGCGCTAGCGCGTGGTCGAATCGACTCACGGAGGATTCTTCGCTTTGGCCTCTTTCCGCGCAGAAGGAGTCCGTGCCCTCGGCGAGTTAAATTTCTTTGGCGTGGGCATTTGGATCGGTCGGTGTGGCTTCTCCGCATGGAAGGACTTCCGAGTCCCACCAAAGTTGGTGCCAAGGATAGCAAGTTTACTCGACCCGCGTCTTGAGAAACGAAGGAGTTCTCGTGATATCGCGAACGTTCTTTCCAAATCGTCTGTCAACAATCTAGTCCTAATCCTGCCCATCAATCCGATTCCTTTTCCGATTTAAACCCGAAAGAAAAAGAAACTTCCCAAAAATATTTCGAGTCCTTCTATACTTAATAAAATATTCTTGAATGCACTTTATTTTAAATTTCCTTTTTATAGATATTTCTTAACAAAAGCTATATATACCAATTCGAAACGATTTAAATAAATCTCAGAAAATCCAATAAATCCAGAAAATTCACAAAAATCATAAAATTCATAATTAGCAATAAAATAATATTTAATAATTGAAAATCCAAAAATCGGGATGTTACAAACCTCCCCCCTTAACGGAATCTCGACCCCGAGATTTTAGGGCTAACTAGAGAATAGATTTGGGAATTCTGCCTTCAGATCTCCTTCACGCTCCCGGGTTGCTTCATGTAACTTATTCTAACCCTCGAGAAAAATTGGATACCTCTATCGGACATAATCTCCTTAGGCACCTACGCAGTTATTAATTCCCTGACAGATTTGCCAATGATCTTTTGAATACGTAGTCTTTAGTGATATGAAATGAGTAATTTTGGTTAATTTAATCAATAATGATTCCTTCGAATTCATACCTTTTAGGGTCCATTTACACTAGGGATCATTTTAATGATTTGCCTCCTATAGGAATCTATAATGATTTGCAACGAACCTTTAGATCTCTAATGCATTGCCTTTATTTTTTTTTCACATCACATTGAGTATCATAACCAATAGTTTAGCTCTTCAGCTTTAGACCACCAATACTTTTTCTTTATATCTCATTACATCTTGGCACTTTTCGGATGAATCGAATACCTAGAATCATGGGTTTTCTCAATTATCATTTGCTTAGGATCTTTCTATCCAAAGACATTGGTTCAAAGATAAATCCTTATGGTATCCTAATCACTCAAATTTCTACTTTTTTAGCTACGCCTTCTTTCTTTCTTTAACTTGATTTTGTACTTCATCTACCTTGAACTTCTTATGTTCGATCTTCTAATGTTGGTTCTATTTCCAAGCGACTATGAAACCTTGTGGGGCGACTTTTTTAATTTCAACTTCTTAGATTCTTTACATACCCGATTAATCGCTTATTATCAACATATTACCTCGTAACTCAAACATCGACTACCACCTTAGCCTTACTGAAATGCCTATGGATTCTGACACTAGACTCTTTGATCCTTTCCAACCATTATCTTCGTCCTATATTAAGGTTGGACCGAGTAAATATATTTAGATTCTTAAGGCTCATATTTATTTTCGATGAGATAGTGACACCATTTTTCTGCGCAAGACTAGCGACTAACTCCAAGTCATACGTAGGGTAATTTCAACTGCCTCATCGTTTATGCAACAACGTTGGTTTACTTCCTAGATTATGTCTAGAAGTATCATCCTTATATATTGAAACTACTCCGCACAGCTAGTAATACTAACACATGCGTTAATGGTAACTGCTCTTCCAACTTCCGAAATTCTCACTGGTTGAACTTAGCATATGACTACTACTCTTGCAATCTTTCTAAATCAATCTAACATGTTCTGCATGATCTTCTCTTGTCTTAGGGTATACTAGATTGTCATCAACCATGAATTTATCAATTACTCCATAAATATCTTACTTATCATGTTCATTAGATATGCGGGGCATCGGTCAATTCAGGAGATTTAGCCAAAACTTATATCGTTTATGTAGAGAGCGCAATCTTAGAAACATCCTTCCCATGTCCCCTAAGTTTATGATAGCCTAAGCGAAACTTTGTCCTAAAGAAATTCCAATTCTATTCTCAACTGTCCGATCATGTAGTCGATCCTGATATTGGATACTTGTTCTCGATATTTTATTTATTTAGAGCACGATTTAGTGCACCCTCCTTAATCTTTCATTTGCATTTTAATGAACAAGAATTTCCATGGTGATATACTAAGTTTTCAAAACTTTTCCTAGTAACTCTTCGATATGCTTCTCTATTTCCCACTAATTCCTGGGTAGACGTTGACATGGTCTTTTCTCGATTGGGCTATACCAGCGCTAATTTACTCACGAACCCGACCTTCGATATGACATACCGAGCAAATTCTTGAAAATATATCAAAGTATTTTCGACATTTGGCGCATCTTCTAATTGGCAAATTCCACACTATTATCCATCGGTTGGCTAATCTGAACTATCATTACTTGAATTTTCCTTCTTCTTCTTTTCGTGGTTTTAAATCGATATACTCTTCACCAAAATATCCTTATGTCTGAGTATCTAACTAATTTCAAGCATAACCTAATTATCTACATAATATGATTTGCTTGGAACTTAACTCATTTACTAAGCACTGAACCCTTAACGTTCTGGCGGATCCTAGCACAACTGAGCACTTAATGACAAATCCTCTAATTAACAAGTTCTCACTGGGTCACTAAACTAGCCACTATTTCTCCTGCATCATTTTCAGGTGAACCATAAACTCAAGAATACTCTTAGAAAAACATCTAACTCATCGTTTCCATTATTGCTTTTTCATTCTAATATTCGGTATACTAATGCATCAACTAATTCTGCTTTATTTCATTTGGGCAAGGAAACCTTACACGGAATTCATCACTAATCTCTTTGCTTTACAAGTAGGGTTATGGTATTGCGCTAAGTAAGCTCATGACTCCCGACTTCCTTGATTTAGCATTGACGCTAGGGCTTGACAGGGATGGAGTTAGGATTGACTTGAACTAACGCGATTGCTTTCCTTGCGATTCATTACTTCCTGATCCGCAACACCTCCCCTAGTAAAACGATCTTCTTCACCATACAAGGGACCTCATCAGGTGATAGCCACTTATTGGTTTCTGATTAAGGTCAATAGGTATGGTGCGCACTGTGAGGTTGCTCATAGGATATTTTTTTTCCAGTTGGATGACTTCCTTTGCAACTAAAGCAATTGATTGCATGCTCGTCAGCGGTTTGTCCTATTTTCCATAGCGAATGCACGCACGATCCTCTAAGTTATTTGGTTGGATGTGATTCTTAGAACAAGGTATAGCTCTAGAACAAAGCTGCAGGTAGCGTTTCTCTCAAAGTCTCGAGCCAATTCTCGGCTTCTAAAGGCGAAATATTTACTTAAACGTTGGTGGACGAGTCTTTATGAATTCTAATAACCTTGAGTTAGTACAGGGATCACTAATAACAGTTTGAGACGCTTTTACTGACATTAGCTTGATTAGCCCTATTCTGTACTTGCATCAACTGGGTTTGAGCGGCTAAAAACTTTTTTTTTGAAACTCTGCCTATCTATCAGTAGTGACGGTTGAAAAACTAATTCATCCTTGGAATTTATCCTGAGTTGATTTCCACTCCCACTAGCTCTATTTCTATCATTATTCTGAACCATCTGCTTGATTACCTCAAAGGTTAGGGAAACGAAATTAGCATAGATAAGGAGCAAGAATCCTAATACAGGGGAGATAGGTTTTAACCCAATAACTTGAACAACCAATATTAATAACTTGGTATGGCTGCTTATATAAGCCTAAAAGCTTTGCAACACATAATGCACACTCAAGAAGAAGAACCAATTCAACCTAAACACACAAAACTACCATCTACCTGGGCGACACTCCTATCTTAAGGAACGCGACTCCCACACATGAGTCTCAACTGGCTACTTGAAGTACCGAGTCTTCTAACTCTTGATACACTTCATTGATCCACTCTTCCATGAGCTTGATGATTCCTTCCGTCATGATCATTATGGTAGTAACAGGCACTCGATGCCTTCTCCTAAGGTGTGGTATATCGTCTTCTACTCAAGGTAACTCAAGTAAGATTTCAGTTCAATTCAGCAGAGGTAAGGGAAAGGAATTTCAGCAAGGAAAAGATAGAATTTTGGTAAGGACAGAAATAGAAGAATGAGATAAGTCAAGAACACATTATTCTTCTAGGTTAGGTCTTTTACTTAAGAAAATAATTTTGAACGACCTAAAGAGACGACTAACTATCTAGGGGCAAGGCCTACAGTCAGTATGGCTCTGATACCACCTCTGTGGGGACCCAAATATGCAAATCCGGACCCTCTGTGTATACCGCACTAGTCCAGGATCACGCTAGTGCACACAGGCTCAACATTAGTGAATATCACAATCATACATAACGTAAATAGATAAAAGACATAATATATTAAATATTACCAGTTGTATGACCTTATGATCAACTTACTTAACAATGCCTTACAAAGCTGAACATCAAATTGAACTGCAGCGAAATTGAAGACGTAGATAACCCTCAAGATACCACAGTAACCGACAAGGCTCACACCCTAAACACTCGTCTCTTCATGGTACTCCTTCTTCAAGACCGATGATTTTTGTAGGCAAGGGTGAGTACACCAACACGCACTCAACAAGTTGTGCATGTAATGCAATTCTATCATAGCTATATGCAAGGCTTATTTCAAAGGAATGGCTAAGTGGCTCATAAGCGATGCAAGCATTTAAGATTAAATCTGATACATAAATTGAAAAGACAAGAAAACAAATAATAACAAGTAAATAGATTCAATGATTCTCAAATAAACTCAAGTGTTCATCCTAAGTCAAGTTCCATCATTCACATGGCATCCTGCCATCCCATCCAGTTGACAAGTTTTAATTAACTACCCCTTGACTGTAATTCCCGAGCATTGCTCAATACCGTGAGCATGGCTATCCGAATAGTTTCTACACTCTGCAGAGGTTATGCACTTTACCCACACGATACAACCATGCACCACACAGGTGAACGATTATAACAAAGCCTTTACAATGCATCCTCTTAACCCAAGCTACCCGCTAAGGTTTCAACATCAAGGAACATCCTGTTCAGCGAGGCCCCCTCTCTGCGCCATGTGAGTTTCATCCGTGCCCCGGACTCACACCACCAAGATAGCACTCAAGCTAAGCATTTGCAAATTAGTCACTAAATTTGCCCCATAACGAACATGTGGTTGCATGATAGACTCAGTCAAAGGCTCGCAAGGTTAAGTCCTTAGTTTTGACCGAGGCAAGACTAACCAAGTGTGATCTCAAATATCCAAAACCAATAAAACCAAATCGACCGCCTAATTGCCACTCTTGGCCCACGTAAACAATCTTGCCACTTGCCCCAGTCTAAATGAAGTTTCCATCGATTGATTACCAAGCATCACATGCTATACACAATTCAACCTCGTTGTGTGACCTCCTCGCCACCACAACTCAATCTCATCGTGTGACCACACATGACACACAAGTTAACATCATTGTTCCATATTCCATTAAGCGAGATTAATAGTCACATTCCATAAACATGTGATGTCGTAGCATGGCTAAGCAATTCTATTACGATCTAACCATCCATGTTGATTTTCTATTAACCAACTATAATTAACCAACCTATGGTGACAATGAAGCATGGTATACAAATAACAAGGTAGAATATAATTCAATGGGTATGTTAGCTAATCCCAAATTTATGTTGAAAACATTTATACTCATGAAATAACAAGTGATAGGGTAAATCAAAATAGCATGCAATCTAGTTTATGGGTGCAACATGATCAAAGCACAAGTTGCCTTGGTTAAGCTCCTAGTATTGTTCTAAAGATTGCTCTTGAGTTGTCAATTCCTCCTTTAAAACCTCGCTCAACTCAACGTCTACGCGAATCGAGAAGAAACAGGAAATAAACACCAAAACCAAAGAACAAATGAACTCAAAAATTCAAATAAAATCCACTATTGGAAAGATCTCAATTTTACAAATATTTTGAATTACCCAAATCGGAGTTCATATGTAAAAGTTATAACATTCGGAAGTTTAGTTAATTCTAAAATTAGAATTTCTTATTTTCCTGAATTATTTCTGTAAAGGAAAATACGGATTTTCTCGCCGCTTGTGCGGACAAGCGTGGTGAAATCTAGACGATGAACTTAATCTAGCGGTTACGGGTAAATCTACCACGTGGCCTAATAACAACTGTCCGACCTAAATCCAACGATTGATATTTAATCGGAGACGCTTACGATTCAGCGATAGCGTGGGCGAACCCAGCGACTTGATTACGATCCGACGGCTGGTGAAATTCCCGATCGGCGATGAAGCAACCATGTGCGAAACTCGCCGAACCTGAAGAAGACGACGATCCCGATGACGATCCCCTTCCCGGGCAATGTTCCGGCGGAACTACGGTGCACGGGATGCTTCTCGGCTGCAACTCGGCAGTCCTTCGCAATTTCCCGAGCAATGGCGCGATTTGCTCGAAAATTTCCTGGCGCTGCTGTTTCCCTCGAACGACGGCGCTACCGATTTTCCTGTTGATCGATCCTTCTGGCGATGCCAGCACTTTCTTCGCAATTCTCTTTTTCCTCGCTCGGTCGCTTGGGTTCTGGCGACGCCCTCGCGCTGCTTAAATACCCAGCCGAGTGCCTGTCTCCTGCTCGCACACGATTCCACTTTCCTTGCCGACTCGAGTTTCCTTATTTGCGTTGGCGCCAACGACAGAATTGAGTCGGCCACGTTGGGGCGCTGCTTTTTCCCGCGCGTTGACAGCCGGCTCGAGTCCTCCTACCGAATTCGGCGCCACGTCCAGCCCGTTGACTCGGCCACGCCTTGCGCTCTTGCCGAACGGAGGCCCCAACTTGCGATGAACTCAAGTCGGTCACGTACTTCTCCCGCCCGATGGAAAGACTTCGCGTCCTTGTTGCACTCGGCGCTAGCGCGTGAATTCGAATCGGCTACGGAGGATTCCTTCGCGCCTTGGCCTCTTTCCCGCGCAGAAAGGAGTCCGTGCCCTCGACGAGTTCGGCTGCTGGCGTGGGCATTTGGATCGGTCAGGTGTGGCTTCTCTGCATGGAAGGACTTCCGAGTCCCAGCCAAAGTTGGCGCCAAGGATAGCAAGTTTACTCGGCCACGTGCCGGAGAAACGAAAGGAGTTCCCGCATACTGCGAACGTTCTTTCCAAATCGTCCTGTCAACAATCTAGTCCTAATCCGGTTCCATCAATCCGATTCCTTTTCCGATTTAAACCGGAAAGAAAAAAACTTCCAAAAATATTTGAGTCCTTCTATACTTAATAAAATATTCTTGAACAGACTTTATTTTAAATTTCCTTTTTATAGATATTTCTTAACAAAAGCTATATATACCAATTCGAAACGATTTAAATAAATCTCAGAAAATCCAATAAATCCAGAAAATTCACAAAAATCATAAAATTCATAATTAGCAATAAAATAATATTTAATAATTGAAAATCCAAAAATTGGGATGTTACACCATCCGAGCCATCGCTGCTCATAACGACGTCCCCCTGCGACGCGAACCTTCTCTCTGCCGCTTGCTTTACAGCTCGAATCGGGCTCGCGTCTCCTTCGATCCCGGCGATGGCCGCCATCGGTCGAAGGTAGAAGGCGCGTCGGGCATGAAGAAAGCCAAGATCGTGCTCATGGCGCCGACAATGACTTCGCCCTCATGAGCGGAGGCTCGCGCAAGGCCCGGCGGATCGGCGTCGGCGCTGCCTGGGTGAGGCCACGGGCATACCCCGACGGGGTATAGTCCGGTGGTCCCTTCAGCTTCACCCCAAGCGGCTCCAGGCTCCTCCCTATGCTTTCGAAAGCCGGGCGAAGAATGGGCAGGAGGGCCCCGCGTGAGGTCCGCAGCTCTTCGCACAGTCCGGCCAACTCCGTCTTGGCGTCTTGGCGAGCTCCTCCTGGGCGGCTTTGGCGAGGGCCATTGCTCGCCACCTCCGTCGCAAGGGAAGCGGCCCTCGCAATATGGGCGTTGAGAGAGGCCTCGGTAGTGCTAGCATGCACCGACAGTCCGTCGTCCGGCCGCCAAAGGGGTGACCCGAGCGATCGAGTAACGCCGGCCGCCGCCGCCTGCTTCCTCGTCGGCGGCCGCAAACGGTATCGCATACCACAGGCGAGGCGCTAAGAGAAAAAGCAAAACGCCCGGCGTCGGTAAAGGCCAGAATCAAAAGCCACCCCGGGGCCGGCAGAGAAGGCCTACCCGCGGAGGGGAATCCTGATGTGGAAAGCCGACGAAGGCAGCGTGACCTTGTCCCCCGTCACGGCACCAGAAGGCCCGGCGTCAGTGCGGGGCCTCTTGACGCCGAGGCCCGCGTCTGCGCCTCGCTTCCTTTAGTCGTCCGGTCACGGCTGCGTTTGCCATCCACCGCTCGAAATGATCACGATCTTTTTCTTTCTTGTTCTAAAACAAAGGCGCAGGAGGGATGAAGAAGTGGCGACAGCGGGAAAAAGTGACGGCTCTCGGCACTCAGTGCAGCCTTTTCAAGGACAGAAGGCGTCGAAACACTAAATCACGCAAAGAGGGTGCGCACATTAACCGGCGCCTTGAGCGACGCGGCGTTTCTCCGTCCCTCTGGCGCGCCGAGATACAAAGGCGGCAGACGTCGCTTCGGCGAATCACGGCACGACCCTTCGACTTCGACCATCGGGCCGAACCGCACCGAAAATACTGAGCCTAAACCATCACGACGTCTCCAACATGCGGAATAAGAAGATAAGACAGTCTTTTCCTCAAAAACTTCTTCCGCAATTGTTTTCCGAGTTTAAGCACTATGTAGTGATCACGAGCTCGGCCCCCACGCACCGCCCGGGGGCTGCAAACTCACACACTTTCACGGGTCGGGTGACCGGGTCTGCTACATGGTCCTCCCTAGCGGTAACCCCCTCGACCCGAGCACTACGGCCTACGCCCCAGCGGCTACGGTTGCGAAGTAGTGCTCTGTGAAAGAAGGAAATACCCATGCGGAGCGATCCCTAGTCGGCTGGGAACACTCTTCTCCCGCGCAAGTGTGGATGAGCGACTTATACCTAAGGTTCCTACACTCACGCGGGTCAGGGCAATGCTGTGCGCCATTAGATCCTCCCCAACGGTAGTCCCTTCGACCGGCGCCACGGCCTCGCCCGGCCTCTGGCCTTAAGCGATAATGTAATTCAAGGAGAAGGGAACACCCGTGTGGTATGATCCATGACCGGTCGGGAACACTCCTGCCCCGCGGCAAGTGCAAGAGAACATTTCATTCCCAAACAAAGATTTCTTATTATCCGAGCTTTCCTAAAAAGACGTTAGCATATCGACCCATGCTTGTATAACCCCTGCAGTTTTTTAAGCCACGATCATCGAATGTTCATCTCCCTGGGAAGCACGAAGAATAAGAATCGGACCTACGCAATGGTCCGACTAGCCATTTGGTTCCCCCACAATGGTAACCTTGTCGACCCAGTCTGTGGCATTTTCAAGAATGGAAGTCGTAAAAAGCGAGGGAGCGTTGATGGCGAGAGCCAGGAAAATGCCCTAGCACTCATCACACCAAATCTGCAGGTACCTACCGAAGCATGTGCTAGCCGGACAAACATCGGCCGAGCCCTCGCCGATCAAGGCATCATGCGTCCGTCATAAACGCTATGACAAGCCGCCGAAGACGACGCTTCGATCATTTCTGTTTAGCATTTTAATTCCCCTGACGCACATTAAATGCTTGCAAGGACGCCGGGGTATCGCTACAGGTGAAACGCCCCACGACCCCTAGATCACTGCCTCCGGATCGGCTCAAACCGACCCAAGGCAGGAAGAAAAAGCCCACCAGGTCCCAGCGACCTCGAGGTGGCGAGAAGGCTTGAATGCCTCCCGAACAAGACCTGGTTGTGAGCCCTAGAGGCAAAGGATCCACCAAGTGGATCTCTAGCCCACCCCGCAGTAAACGAGCGAGGGGCGAGTTTAAGGCGAACCCTCGGCGGGTCATTAGTTGGGTCGGCGAACGACCCAATCGCCTTGATTCGTGTCCGAGACCATACTTCAAACTCTCCCGCGGAGCCCCCCGAAAGGGCAGCACCACCGCCCGAAGTTACGTAATGGCTCGGGTCCCAGACGGATTGAGTAAAGAAAGGTTTTTTATGGTCGCCCCACGTGTCGGACACCCGACGCAGGATCGTCGCTCGAGGTCGCTGACCTCGAGGCCCACTCGATAACTGTTTGCGGCTCCACGAGCACGGTGTTCGGCCGACGTAGGCAAACACGCGTCTGCTCACCCCCTCCAAGTCCCACACCTGCGGACGAGGCGTACACGTGGGACCGACAGCGGCCTCTCCTCTCGCAGATTGCCTCGCTCGACGAGGACTCGAGATGGATGCCCTTCGCCCAGCTACGGCGTAAAAATAGCACTAACACGCCCAGCTACGGTGTAAAAATAGCACTAACACGCCCAGCTACGGTGTAAAAATAGTACTAACACGTCTAGCTACGACGTTAAAAAAGCACTCAGGAACCGGAACCTCTCACAGAGGCATCCGGACCTCCCTGCCGACCACGGCCACGTCCAGCTTCGACGTTAAACATGCATTCGGGAACCGGAACCTCTCGCGAAGGCATCCAGGCCTCCTCGCGGACCACGGCGCGTCCAGCCGGCGTTAAACAAGCACTCGGAGTCAAACCTCTCGCGAAGGCATCCGGACCTCCCTGCCGATCACGGCGCATCCGGCCGGCGTTAAACAAGCACTCAGAGTCAAACCTCTCGCGAAGGCATCCGGACCTCCTCGCCGATCACGGCGCGGCCCACCTTCGTTAAACAAGCACTCGGGGCGTAACCTCTCGCGGCATCCGGACCTCCCGCCGATCACGATCAAGGTTTAGCTACGACGTTAAAAAGCACTCGGGAACCAAAACCTCTCGCGAAGGCATCCGGACCTCCTGCCGACCACGGCGCGTCGGCCGACGTTAAACAAGCATTCGAACTGGAACCTCTCGCGAAGGCATCCGGCCTCCCTGCCGACCACGGCGCGTCCGGCCGGCGTTAAACAAGCACTCGGGGCCGAACCACTCGCGAAGGCTTCCGGACCTCCCTGCCGACCACGGCGGCTCTAGCTATGACATAAAATAAGCACCGGCGCCAGACCAACTTCGGGTTGGTGAAGCCACCCAGAAGAAAACCCCGATCGGCTCTCCGACCTGCGTTCGGGGCTCAAAACTACACCCGAGGCCGCTTTCGCCGCTCAGACGAAACCGATCAACCAAGTTGATCGAACCCCACACCGCCTAACGAAACCAATCGCCCAACGGCGAGTCGAGACATCGAAAGGATCGCAAAAATGGAAGCCCCACGCGAGCGAAAAGACAACTACATTCGAACAAGGCATGGGGCAACACTGAACCACTGATTGCCTCCCAAAAGTTGGGGGTGGGCAGAAACAAGAGGAAACAAGCAAGAAAACAAGAAAGGCTAGGCGCCGAGCGTGCGCCGGACCGCCCGAACAAGGGCGTCCCTTGCCTTGGCAAGCTTGGGGATGACGACGATCAGCGCGTCGACGACGGCGGCGGCGTCACGATCGATGGCGCTAAGCCTCACCAATTCCACCATGGCGCAGGTCGAAGTCCTCCCACGCCCGCGAGGAAGGCCTCTCGCTCAGAGGCGCCACGCACCTCGTCCCCGAAACTAAATGCCACAGGCTGACGTCCGCAGTCAGAAGAGGGCGATCGAGAAGAAGCCATTGCGGTCCCCGAGCGTTCCGGAGAGATCAAAGATCTGGGAGGACAAAGAACTACTGAACCCGCTTCGCCGCTTTATAAACACTCTCGGCGCGGAAGCGGTGCACCCAAGTTAAGGAGGGCATGGGAAGCCGGTCGGCGCTGCGCAAGAAAATACCGCCGAAATTGAAGGGTCCGTGCGGAACGCCCGCGTTCGGCCGGCCCGGGCTACCGACGAATACTTATACCAGAGGTACCCCACAAAGAAGGCCTCGATCGGGTCATGAGGGACCCTTCACCTGCCACGGCTCACGGAATCGCCGACCGAATACGGATCGACTCCTCGCGGCCCATAGCGGGTTTCAGTCGGGCTCCCGAACGCCCGACCCGACCACGAGCGGAAGCGCAAGCATCCTCCGACCCGATCATTGGTGGGGCCCGCAAAGTCCCGTCTCAGCGACTCCGGCCACGTCATCGATCGACCTCGAGGTTGGACAACCCCCGTCTCGAACGAAGCGACCGAAAGCGAGGATAGGCGTTCCTTCCCAAAGCAACGCCAGAGGCGCCGCCCACGCTACGCCTACCTCTGACAAGCGCACAGAGGACAGGAACACGCCTTCCCGATGAAGCACCGCCAGCTAACCCTACCGACGAGGCATAGCTGGCTGGACCCGCCAAACCCATCATGACATATGCAGGGACCTGTCAACTCCGAAGATCGCAAACCGAATCACCAAGGGATAACGTGCCCCAGCCGCTCCTCTCTCCCGAGCCTCGTGTAATCTGCTCTCTCCGCCTATATAAGGAGAGGCGGGATCTTTAGGGGAGGGCGGCGCGACGGGGCGGGGCACTCACTCTCTCTCTTTCTCTCTCTCTCTCTCTCTCACTCCCTTTTTGATGAGCAAGAACTTCCTCCACCCACCTAGCATCTCGCTCGCTCCCCCGATCCAAGCGATCGGTCGAGGCTCCCGAGCTCCCCGCACAGATGAGCGCCAAGGGGCTGTCCTTGGTCCTCCCATGTAATCCGCCATACCCTGATCAATGAGATCCTCCGCCACAAATTGGAAGTAGGACGTTCAGCCAACCAAGATACATCCGAGACTCCTCGGCCGATCATCCGTGTATTCGAGACTCCATGAGTCAACCACCAAGGAGAGGGGCGCGCCCTTAACCTACAAATACGTCTGCCGGTTTAAACGCAAGATGATTGTCATCGGATGATTGAATTGCCGCC